>JAJKFL010000330.1:184642-784642 GCA_021186555.1 Reticulitermes speratus
TTCTGGGCCTCAGTATGATCTCATGCTTTAATACAAAATGTTTTATCCCATTGTACATTACTTGTATGAACACTTATTAAAAAAAACAGTTAAAAGAGATTGGTCTGTAGTTGTGTATGTTATATTAATGCCCCTATTTATTAAGTTAAACTTGAGCGGTTTTTAAGCTGTTGGTGAAAAACTGCTTGATTAAAATGATACATTATGAGCTAAAGGCTTCTTATGTATATTTACAGTAGAACCCAGTTAAGAATTCCCCGCACAAGAAATTTTCCCCTGCAAGAAGTCTGATTTTTAAAGTCCTGAAATCCTATTGCTTTTAATAGGCTTCCCTCTTAAGAAGTCGCTAATCTTCTGGTCCCTTGAAAGACTTCTTAACAGGGTTGTACTGTATGTTCTACTAGATTACACAGTACGGTATTTCATCAAACCCGCACATAATTTGCCCGTCAGATTTCTTGTAACTATTTCCACTTCATTTTCAGTTGCTGTAATAATGAGCAGGGTCTAATTCCGTCTATCTATTTTTGCTGTGATAAATGACAGTTAAAGTTTCTGTTTTATTTTTGTTTTAAAATGTAGTGAGAGATCTCAGCTATGGTTTCAGTAGTGTGATGGTTTTACAGAACTCTGTGGACTCACTGAGAAGTGGCCGTGTTTCATGTAGTGAGACATGCCTGAGGTCATCTGATGATGGAAATGAGATCGTAGGTATAAAGGTTGAAGAGGCGACTGGTGTAAAGGTGGAAAAACATCCAGAGCCAATACTAGTTGGAACCATAAAGATGGAACGTGCGATAAGTTTTGTGGCTGTGAGTTGAGGATTATACAGCTAGGTATGTTAAACAGCGTCACATGTGAGAAGCCTACTGATAGAGTGCCATATTGCGTGGCATTTTAGGGGGTGGGAATTGGGGGCCATCATGGTTGTTCAGGGTGAAGCACTGTGGCTACTTACTGGATGAGGACACTTTGCAGGTTTAGCAACATGAAATCAGGACTACGGTGGTAGTGAAGCAGTCAAGCTGATTCTGTTAACACACGTGAGGCTGAGGTATCTTAAACTTGTACATAATATCCAAATCATGTAACAAATTCTGTGACATTCTGAGCTATTTCTGGAATAACATTACAGATTTCCATCTTTCGAGCTCCAAAAGTGCATGCAGACTTTATGATTTGTGCCCAGAGATTAAAGTCGTACACATTCAGATGTGGCCGGACACTTCACTGGAATACAAACGACTTACAAAGATCTTGGATCAGAACTAATTTCCTGACAGCATGCCCTGTTCTCTCTTTCAGCTATCCATGACAATTTGGCAATGCAGGTCATGGTTTCCCTCTGTGTGGTTTGGTTAAGAACCTTGTACTTGAATTTCAGATGACACCACATATTTAAGCCCAAAATTTAGGAAAACCCTGCATTTTTCATTCCCATAAATATGGTACTTTTTGTTTTGTATGTTTAGAAAACCTAATTGAAGGAAGATGATATGAGCAGTCTATGTAATGTACATATGATTTATGAAAATACATACACAGTTGCTACGCTTACATAGAAGGATAATTTTAAGTTGGATCTTAAGGAAATAAGATGGGCAGTACAGACAGGATGCAGGAATGAGTGGAGGGTTCCTCTGATCATGGCAGTCACGCTTCAGGTTCTGTAGAAAGCAGGGAATTCATGACCAGTTGAGTAGCTGTTAGCTTCTGAAGAAGAAGAAGAAGAGTGTTGGTTGGAGATTGTTAGTAATGATTTTGAAAGTTGTTGTGAAGTAAATATGTAAACAGCTGCTATGTTCAGTTTGATAAAGTGCAGATTTATTATAATGAAGTCTCGTATTGTATGTATTAGTAAGCACAGCCATGATTTTAGGTGTATGGTGTTTTTACAGAACTCTATGGTTGTACCGCAAAGTGAACCACCCTCAGATGCTGAGTTGTGTCTGAGGTCATCTGATGCTGCAAATGAGGTTGTTGGTATACAAGTTGAAGGGGTCAGAGATGTAGTTGAGGAAGAAGGTACAGAGCCATTATCATCTCGACTTCTAATGACTGTACCTGCGGTAAGTTGTATGTCTTTGTGTATTCAGTGTTATGCACATTGCACAGATATCCATGAATGCATGCTTCTGTCTGTGCCTGTCTGCATGAAAGATTTGGACTCTGGTGACTGGGATGTGAACAGTTGCTTTGAAAATTTCTCAAGAATATTGTGTGTTGTGGTATGTTGCTTATACAATACTTGTCCAATTTGTTGTAAGTCTGTTTTAAGATCAATTTAATCAGACACTAAGAAAATCTAAAAAGGAACCACATTTATGAAGAACTAACAGCAGATTAAGCCTGCTACCTACCATTCAGTTCAGAATATTTTGTGTTCATTTTGTTTTGCATGGGTTTGAAATTTGGTAAGTCACCTGAGTGGAAGAACATGTGTTGAGGGGAATATTTGGACCTAAAGGAGTGGCATTTATCAGGAGGCTAATTTTCATTATCTGCTTTTGCTTTTTAAAGATTTCAGTACTTTCAGTATCACCAGAAATTTGAATCGTATCTGAGATAAGCTTGAAAGTAAGCAAAATAGACACTTGTTATGGTATGAGGGCTCATTATGTCCTGTAAGAATTTGCTAATGTAACTAACCTTTGTCAGTTTTTAGTCTAGTCACTGAATATGAACATCCCATTTCGTGTCTGTATGATCTCATGTTTTAATACAACATGTTTTATCCCATTGTACATTATTTGTATGAACACTTATTGAAAAAAAGCAGTTAAAAGAGATTGGTCTGTAGTTGTGTATTTTATATTAATGCCCCTTTTTTTTTAAGTGGTTTAACTAGAGCGGTTTTTAAGCTGTTGGTGGAAAACTGCTTGATTAAAATGATACATTATGAGCTAAAGGCTTCTTATGTATATTTACAGTAGAACCCACATAAGAAGTTTTCCCCTGCAAGAAGTCTGATTTTTAAAGTCCCAAAATCCTATTGCTTTTAATATGCTTCCCTCTTAAGAAGTCGCTAATCATCTGGTCGCTTGAAAGACTTCTTAACAGGGTTCTACTGTATGTGCTACTAGATTACACAGTACGGTATTTCATCAAACCCGCACAAAATTTGCCCATCAGATTTCTTGTCACTTTTTCCACTTCATTTTCAGTTGCTGTGATAATCAGCAGGGTCTCATTCCATCTATCTATTTTTGTTGTGATAAATGACAGTTAAAGTTTGTGTTTTATTTTTGTTTTAAAATGTAGTGAGATATCTATGCTATGGTTTCAGTAGTGTGATGGTTTTACAGAACTGTGTGGATTCACTGAGAAGTGACCGTGTTTCATGTAGTGAGACATTCCTGAGGTCGTCTGATGATGGAAATGAGGTTGTGGGTGCGAAGGTTGAAGAGGCGACTGGTGTAAAGCAAGAAGAGCTTCCAGAGCCAATACTAGTTTGAACTCTAAAGACGGAACCTGAGGTAAGTTTTGTGGCTGTGTGTTGAGGATTATACAGGTAGGCATGTTAAACAGCGTCACATGTGAGAAGCCTACTGATAGAGTGCCATATGGCATGGCATTTTAGGGGGTGGGAATTGGGGGCCATCATGGCTGTTCAGGGTGAAGCACTGTCGCTAGTTTCTGGATTAGGACCCTTTGCAGGTTTAGCAACATGAAGTCAGGACTACAGTGGGAGTGAAGTAGTCAAGCTGACTGTGTTAACACACATGAGGCTGAGGTATCTTAAACTTGTACATAATTTCCAAATCATGTAAGAATTCTGTGACTTTCATTCATCTCCATGCTGAGCTATTTCTAGAATAACATTACAGATTCCCATCTGTCAAGCTCCAAAAGTTCATGCAGACTTTATGATGTGTGCCCATAGATAAGAGTCATACACATTCAGCTGTGGCTACTTTACAGCCGCAGCTATTTCATATTATTATTAGAATGATAACAGTCTGTAGAAATAGCTGAGAGTGTTCTGCGGTGTCAGCTGGTGCATTGTGCCGAAGATATATGGTTAATCTTTCATTTACTTAATTCTTTCAAGAAAAGTTACAAATTACATTTCATGTACCACTCTGAAATGTCTGCATCTGAAAGGTGTATGGGGCCTGTTATTTTGGCTGCACACTTTACACCATATTGCTAGTCATAAAGTGTGATTTGGTAAAGAACACAGCTGTTTGGATGTAGTAATTAAGTATCTCATTTATACCTGATTTAAGACTTATTGTTGTTAAGGTGTACATTAATATGAATCTTTTCTTTTGATCAGAGTCCAGTCAATGAACAGACTGGTGCATGTAGTGGAGAGCGGCCATTTACCTGTGATGTGTGTAACATGACTTTTGGTCGAAAGGCAAATCTTGCACGACATCAACAGATGCATAGTGGAGAGCGGCCCTTTTGCTGTGATGTGTGTAAGAAGACATTTGGCCAAAAGGCTAAACTAATAACTCATAACAATATACATAGTGCAGAGCGGCCCTTTTGCTGTGATGTGTGTAACAAGACATTTGGCCACAAGGCTAATCTAATAACTCATAAGCAGTCACATAGTGGAGAGCGGCCCTTTTGCTGTGATGTGTGTAACAAGACATTTGTTTTACATAGTAATTTGAAGAAACATAAGCGGATACATACTGGAGAATGGCCCTTTTGCTGTGATGTGTGTAACAAGGGGTTTGTTCGAAAGGCTCATCTGATAACTCATAAGCAGACACATAGTGGAGAGCGGCCCTATTGCTGTGATGTGTGTAACAAGACGTTTGGTCACAAGTGTAATCTGATAACTCATAAGCTTATACATACTGGAGAACGGCCCTATTGCTGTGATGTGTGTAACAAGACATTTGGTCACAAGACTAATCTGATAACTCATAAGCGGATACATACTGGAGAGCGGCCCTTTTGCTGTGATGTGTGTAACAAGACATTTGGTCAGAAGGATCATCTAATAACTCATAAGCAGACATAGTGGAGAGCGGCCCTTTTGCTGTGATGTGTGTAACAAGGCGTTTGGTCACAAGTCTGCTCTTGCACGACATCAACAGATGCATAGTGGAGAGCGGCCCTTTTGCTGTGATGTGTGTAACAAGGCGTTTGGTCGAAAGGCTCGTCTGATAACTCATAAGCAGACACATAGTGGAGAGCAGCCCTTTTGCTGTGATGTGTGTAACAAGACATTTGGTCACAAGTGTAATCTGATAACTCATAAGCTTATACATACTGGAGAACGGCCCTATTGCTGTGATGTGTGTAACAAGACATTTGTTCACAAGACTAATCTGATAACTCATAAGCGGATACATACTGGAGAGCGGCCCTTTTGCTGTGATGTGTGTAACAAGACATTTGGTCACAAGGATCATCTAATAACTCATAAGCAGACACATAGTGGAGAGCGGCCCTTTTGCTGTGATGTGTGTAACAAGGCGTTTGGTCGAAAGGCTCGTCTGATAACTCATAAGCAGACACATAGTGGAGAGCAGCCCTTTTGCTGTGATGTGTGTAACAAGACATTTGGTCACAAGTGTAATCTGATAACTCATAAGCTTATACATACTGGAGAACGGCCCTATTGCTGTGATGTGTGTAACAAGACATTTGTTCACAAGACTAATCTGATAACTCATAAGCGGATACATACTGGAGAGCGGCCCTTTTGCTGTGATGTGTGTAACAAGACATTTGGTCACAAGGATCATCTAATAACTCATAAGCAGACACATAGTGGAGAGCGGCCCTTTTGCTGTGATGTGTGTAACAAGGCGATTGGTCACAAGTCTACTCTTGCACGACATCAACAGATGCATAGTGGAGAGCGGCCCTTTTGCTGTGATGTGTGTAACAAAGCGTTTGGTCGAAAGGCTCATCTGATAACTCATAAGCAGACACATAGTGGAGAGCGGCCTTTTTGCTGTGATGTGTGTAACAATACATTTGGTCACAAGTGTAATCTGATAACTCATAAGCTTATACATACTGGAGAACGGCCCTATTGCTGTGATGTGTGTAACAAGACATTTGGTCACAAGACTAATCTGATAACTCATAAGCGGATACATACTGGAGAGCGGCCCTTTTGCTGTGATGTGTGTAACAAGACATTTGGTCACAAGGATCATCTAATAACTCATAAGCAGACACATAGTAGAGAGCGGCCCTTTCGCTGTGATGTGTGTAACAAGGCGTTTGGTCACAAGTCTTCTCTTGCACGACATCAACAGATGCATAGTGGAGAGCGGCCCTTTTGATGTGATGTGTGTAACAAGGTGTTTGGTCACAAGGCTCATCTTATAAGACATCTACAGATACACGGTGGAGAGCGGCCATTGTCCTGTAATATGAAGATGTGATACAGTAGCAGTGTATTCTGAAGTCATCAGTACATAAAATATGCATATTACATGTACTTCTGTGTTATATATCACAATCCTTTGTATTGTCTTCACACAAAATGCTGAACAGTCGCATGTAGAATACTTACCTGCTGTCAGGCTCTGGTGTGTGCCAGAATATGTTCTACAATTCCTGTATATATAGCATGTATATATATATGTGTATATAGCATGATGTGTTGCAAGCCCTATACGAGTATAATGAAGAACCGTGTCTCCCGAAGAGCTGCCTCTTCATGTCACCCTTCCATTTTTTCAGCAAAGCTCTTGTAGTCAATCCTCAAACATTCCATTTGGGTTGTAGGGAATGTCACGTCCTGTGTTGAGGACAAATAAAGCTCCTCATAATTGCGGTTATGGTTTTTTTTTTTCTCCCCCACACTGTATGACATGATTTCAGAACACGGTAATCTTCATAGTGGGCGCCGTGATTACTTGAGGTTTCATTGTAGTCTATTTGTTCTTTATCTTTTGGGATTCATTCCTTTAACTGTCTTTGTTACAGATTTTATCTCCTCACTAATTGAAGTTAATGTATTGATTTGGAATGTCATAAAATAAAAAACAATGAATATTTTGTCCATAGTAACAAACTGACTGTACATTTGTTTTATTTGCACTTTTTTGTGTATAACATTTTATTAAGAAAAAAACGGTAAAATTGTCCCATTTCGACAGTGTGGCGGCAATTAGGGCCCCGAATAAAATGTGGTACTTGTCAGTCGTATGATCTATGTTGGTGGACATATCATCCGTGGTTCGCAGTAACATACACACATGAGTATCAGCACGCGGACAAATATTAAAGTGTGCTTGTATGTGCGTGCGCAAGGTAAACAAACTACAAACTGAATACCAGGAGCTCTTAGTTCAGACAGTTCCCCTTTTGTTCTGCAGATGTGGCAGACAAGATACAAAAGGGCTAAATAGAGAAATTATTATTATTATTATTATTATTATTTACTGCAATTGGGTTTTCACCCGGTGGCAGTAGTCCTTACACTATTGCACACAATACAAGTGGACATATAATATACATAAAAGTAACAATACAAAACAAACTATACACATTTACAAAAACATCCACACCTTAACAAAACTCCCACACACAATACAAAAAGAACACACGCACATTACAAATCTCAATGTGTTAGAATATCCTCAGTATAAAGTCAGACCAAAGTACATGATACTTATATCCCCCAAGAACTTAATTCACTTCACTTCGAAACCAAAACACTTCACTTCACATCTCTTCACGCCCCTTCACTTCACATCACTTATTTCCATTTAATCCCCACTTAAAAACCCTTAGCTTGTAATTATTTTCTTGACCCTCTTTCTAAAAGTGCTTAATTTACAGGGGAAAGTCGCTAGTATGCCTGGAGGTAATTGGTTCCAGCTTTTTATGGTCCTATTTACAAAGGAATATTTACCTACATCAGTTCTTTGTTTCCTAGTCCTAATTTTCCGACTATGATCGTCCCTACCCAGGTAGCATGGTTTTAGTAGTCTATCCCCTATTGTTTTCCAAGCCCGTCCCCCGGTGTATGCTTTGAAAAGGGCGCATATTCGGGCTATCGCTCTACGCTTTGTCAATGTTTCCCAACCCGATTCATTTGTATTATTTGCAAATTTTGCCGCTCTCTTGCACGCGATTCAAAGCGCTTACCTGGCCTGCTCTGTATGGGTCCCAACACACCGCTCCATACTCAAGTATCGGTTTCACTAGTGCCGTATAAGCTAAACGTTTCGTATTATTATTTGCCCTTTTGAGTATACGCATTACGAAATGAAGAGCCTTCATGCTTTCCTTAGTGTATAATTTACATGATCTGCCCAGCTTAGATCGCTGCGCATAATTATTCCTAAATACTTGAAGCTATTTGCCTCTGGAATTAGTTGATCCCCAGTACAATACCTCAGACTATCTTTCACCCTAGCTCTATTGAAGCTTGCTGCTTTACTTTTACCTGGATTTATCATTTCATTTTCAACTGCCCATTCCCCTAATCTATTTAAGTCTGCAACTTTTCAATGTCACTACTATCCATTATCCTGCTGTATATTATACAATCATCAGCAAAAAGCCGTATATTTCACTCAGTATTTTTCCAAATATCATTAACATAAGCGAGGAACAGCAACGGACCTAATAGGTCCCTTGCGGCACTCCCGACGTTACTCTGACTTCATCAAATAGTTGTCCGTCTACTCTAACTCTTTGCGAGCGTCCTAAGAGAAATTCCTTTACCCATACCACTACCCTTGTGTCCACTCCGGTTTCCGCAGTTTTTGTAAGCAGCCTATCATGTGGGACTAAATCAAAAGCCTTTGAAAAATCTATTATAATCGCGTCAGTCCTGACTCCCTCGTCCAGTGAATCAGCAATATCTTGACAAACTGTGACTACTTGACTTTCGCATGAGTACCCTGGTCTAAATCCATGTTGACCCTCATTTCCCAGACTTGCCTTAGATACCCTGCCATAACGTGCTCCATTTGTTTGCAAACCACTGAGGTTAAACTGACCGGTCTATAGTTTCCCACTACCGATCGATCTCCTTCTCTATAAATAGGAACCACTATAGCTTTTTTCCAGTCCCCTGGGATAGAATTGTTGTTCATCGTTATATCCAGCCATCTCGCGAGGTATGGAATCATGGCTTCCCCACATAACTTTAAAATTTCCTCAGGAATGCCATCTGGTCCGACGGATTTATTTCTCCCGATTGCTGATAGTCGCTTCCTTAAAATGTTCATACTAATGGTGAACGGTTTACCTGAAATGTTAATTGTTAGACCGGAGGGGCGAAGTTCCTCGGACTGTAACACATAATAACAAGCTAAAATACGATCGTATTGTTATCTACGCTATTATGTTCAACATCTTTGTTGGTAGGTAACCCACTGTCAATAGGAATGTTTCGTGTTTTACCCAACACTTTGCATTACAAGGAACTGATCACTCTCCGAGTGACGGTCAACTATACAGGGTGATCCAGGAGGAAAGGTCAATATTTTGGGAGGTGTTAGTATCGGTCATTGTGAGGAAAACGTTCATATGATATTGTGTACAATTCTGATAGGTTACCGAGATAGAGCAGTTTGAATCCACAAACACAAAAGCACTATGAACGGTAATAAAGAAAGAGATATTTTCATGGCTCAACAGCACTTGTGGGTGTAGGTCTCCTCGTCAAGGTTTCGAGATCACAGACACACGACACTCGGTAGACTCTCTGGGCGAGTGATCAGCCCATGGCAGAGACCTCTACCAGACAACATACAACATTCACAAGAGACAGACATCGGTGGGATTCGAACCCACAATCCCAGCAAGCGGTTGGCTGAAGACCCGCGCCTTAAAAGGCACAGCTGAAGGAGAACTTACTTACTGCTAATTTAATTTTAATTCAATGTTTAAATAACAAATTTGTTACACGGAAATTACATTTTCACAGTTCACAATAAATGTTCGAAAATCCCACCGTCAACCTCGGTGCACTTTGCAACTCGTGTGCGAAGATCGCGTGTTGTTCGTCTGAGAAATTCGATCAAGCAATCGTCTCGTGTATCCACCTTTCTTTTGTAACTTCGCTCTTCATCCAACCTCACAAACAAAAATCTTTAACGCAGTTAGGTGTGGAGATTCAAACAGCTCTTATGTCGGTAAGCATTCAGATTAGGGATTAGGGTGACCGGATAAATGCGCACACGACGAAAGCCCACACGACAATTGCGCACAGATAAAACCCCACTATCATGAATGCTCACAGGAAAAATACCCACACCGATAAATGCTCACACGGATATATGCTCACGCGGATGAATGCTAACAAGGATAAATGCTCACATTGATAAATGCTCACACGGGCGAATTGTCACACAGGAAAGTACGCACATAGAAGAATTCTCATTTTCACAATACTATCAAGTAATGCAGTCTTAAAAGAGCGTGAAAACGGCAGCTAACGCAGACACACTAACCTCTTCAGCAACGGGTGACATTGAATCTTTAACGAAGAAAGACATCATTGGTTTTTGGGGAGGCACTAAGGACGTTAGTAAAAATAATTCCCAAGATGGATTTAAAGACATAGTGAAATTTGTGGAAATTAATAGTCATACGAACATCATTGTAATAAGTGTCCTACAGCGACACGATTTATGTGATTGGTCTTGTGTTAACCCTGAAGTGAAAACATTTAATATAAATTTGGTGAATCTTATGAAGTCTTTTAAGCATGTTACAGTGACAAAGGTACAGCTACAGAAGAAATTTTTTACTAGACAATGTCTCACACACAAAATTACGCACATGGAAAAATTCTCACATTCCCAATACTATGAAGTAATGAACTCTTAATAAAGCGTTATGTGAATGCTATGAAGTAAAGTTCAGTGTCGACACGGATACCCTAAACCCAACCACAGCCCAGAGAGGGTTCCATGACAAAAGCCCACACGACAATTGCGCACAGATAAAACCCCACTGTCATGAATGCTCACAGGAAAAATACCCACACCGATAAATGCTCACACGGATATATGTTCACACGGATGAATGCTCACTACAGTAGTAGTAATCTGTGCCCACAGTTAAGCCCCTACACAACACGCTACAGCACGTGGGTTCCTGTACACACGACCGGACGCGAGCGGTATCGCACTAATCTTGTAATTTTATAACTTCAACTGCTACGTCTCAGCATCTACAGCAGCTACTAATTGTGCAACATTTTTACAACGAATAATCAACGGGCGTAACATCAGCTCCACTACACCTCATCACAACGTACCATTGAGTGACAGTTTATTTTAATAGTGCAGTTGTTGGTAGACGAGTGATTTCTATAGTTTTATTAATTTTTTTTGGTAGTGCCAACAATGGAGTTTTCAAGCAGCCAGAAGGGCAATCAAGTGTTCACTTACTTGGGTTTTGAATATCTGTGTTTTCGCAATATAAATGGAGTGCTGACTTGGCGATGCAGGCAGAGTCGCTCTGTAAAGTGTCATTCAATTATGAAGACAAAAGATGGCAACATAGTTGAACAACCAAATGAACATTGTCATGATGCTTGTCCTCAAAAAGCAGAAGCCAACGTTGCCAGAAGCAAAATGAGGCAAGACATGAGAGTAGTTAGTGCTACCCCTCGCAATGTGATGGGAATGTGTTGTCAGGGTTGAGTAACGATGTACTGGCCCATATGCCCAAACAATCATCCCTTGCGAGAAATCTTCTCAATCACAGAAAAGACGGTCATTTGCCTAATCCAACTACAATAAATTTTGACATTCCTGAGAAGTACAGTCAACTGGTACTTCATGATTCAGGTGTGGATGATCCAGACAGAATTCTGGTTTTAGGTGATAAAGAACTCTTGGTAGAATTGAACAAAGATACAATCTATGGAGATGGCACTTTTGATAAAGTTCCAAACATGTTTTACCAACTGTATACGTGGCATGCCAAGGTGGGTAACTCATATCCGCCATGTATTTACATTCTGTTACAGAAAAAGAACTTGGACACTTATAATAGAATGTTTGAAATCATGAAGCTGTTGGTTCCAAATCTGGTGCCTCAAAAGGTTTTAGTAGATTTTGAGAAGGCTTGCATGAATGCAGTGAGGATTGCCTTTCCACACGCTGAGGTCAAAGGATGTTATTTCCATCTGTGTCAGAGTCTCATCAGGAAAATCAGCAATGTTGGCTTGAAGACAGAATTTGAAACAGATATAAATATAAAATTGAAGCTGAAGTCTCTTGCTGCATTAACCTTTGTCCCAGTCCATGATGTGAGGAGTGTCTTTGATCAGCTTGCCGCCACATTTCCAGACAAAGATAGCTATAATGAGGTACTCACGTACTTCTTTTCCACATACATTGAGGGTGCAGCAGGTAGAGATCCCCAGTTTCCAATAACAATATGGAATCATCATGAAGCAGCTCTTGAACGGTCGCCTAAAACTACAAACTGCTGTGAGGGATTTCACAATGCACTCAATTCGCTATTCCACTGCAGTCATCCCAGCGTGTGGTTTCTGTTTGATGGACTGCAGAGGGACCTGGCTTGCCACAGATTGACACTGGCTAATGCACAGGCAGATCATCTGGAGGTGAAAAAGAGAAGATATGATGCACTGCATGACTTGGTTGCCACTTCTGTGCAGGAATATGAGCAGGCGGAAGACAAACTGAAATATTTGAGGAGATTGACTAACTTACAGTAAAATACTGCATGTTTCAACTTCACTTCATAGCAAGCACATAATTTTCAATATCAGTTTATTCACATTCCATGGATCTCTACATGTTACATAACCTTATTGATGTAGAAATAGTCAAGTGAATACAAGAAAGTAATATCAATAATATAATAATAATAGTAAAAAATAGTAATAATATATATTTGCTAACAATTAGCAATTGTCATGAATATATGTAAATATAGCATATATAGCACTTGCCAATCCGAACCCAACCAGCTGCAATACATCATATACAATAAAAGGTTTATACCCGTTGCACTACAGTATGCAATGCAATAACACATTAAAATGTTATATAATATTAAAATTTATCTTGTATAAGACCAAGATCATATAATGTACAATATAATCATTCAGAAACTGAACACAGTCTAGTTCAGCACACGCTAGTTACATCAAAGTATTCATCTATAGTGTAGAAGGAGTGATCATGTAAATAATTGCTTAGCTCTGACTTAAATTGTTTAGTGTCATTACTTAAATTTGTGATGCTCTGCGGGAGATTGTTGAACAATTTTATACCAAATGGATAAACTCCTTTTTGATATAGTGATAAATTTGAGGAAGGCTGGTGGAAGTCATATTTTTGTCTAGTATTTATACAATGGATATCAGAATTTAATTTGAATTTATCCCTGTTGTTAACTGCAAATAGAAGTGATAGTATATATTGTGATGAAAGAGGTAGAATTTTTAAATTCTTAAATAAATCTCTACATGAGCCTCTGCTTCTGCATCCTGCAATAATTGTGATTATTTTCTTTTGTATTATGAAAATTTTTTTTACTGTGAGAAGAGTTTCCCCAAAATATTATCCCATAGTTCATAATGGAGTGAAAATATGCATAGTACACCATCTTCAATGTTTCTTGTGACATAAAGGGCTTCATCGATCTCATTGCATAACAAGCTGCACTTAATTTGTGCAGTTTGCTCAGTATGTTTTTTCCAAGACAGTGCACTGTCCACATATATTCCAAGGAACTTTGTATCATATACCTTAGTAATTAATTTATTCTCATAACTAATGGTCAGATCAATTTGAGGACTATATTTAGTTGTAAATTGTATAAAATGGGTTTTATCATAGTTTAATAAAAGTCTATTGGCTGTGAACCACTTATTTAAAATTCCAAATGTACTTTTTACATCATTTTTTAAATTTCTGGAATTTGAATTGGTAAATATTATACTAGTGTCATCTGCAAATAAAATTGGTTTAGCTTTTCTGTTGATAGTTTTTGATAAATCATTTATATAGAGAAGGAGAAGTAAAGGACCTACAATTGAACCTTGTGGAACACCATGCTTTATAATTCCCCAGTTTGAAAATGAGTTATGATTACAATTTTTACTTTGAATCTCCACTTTCTGATATCTATCCCTAAGGTACGATTTGAACCAATCATTCGCTTTACCAGTTATTCCATATGAATTTAATTTAGATAGTAAGATAGCATGGTTAACACTATCAAAAGCATTCGCTAAATCGCAAAAAATTCCACCCACATTTAATTTGTCGTTAAAAGAACTTAAAATTACATTAGTTAGTTCATAGGTTGCTTTTTCGATTGATAGGTTTTTCCTAAATCCCAATTGATCTTCAACTAATATGTGGTTAATAGTTAAGTGTCTGAGTATTCTGTTATACATAACTTTTTCTAGTACTTTTGAAAATGAAGTCAGTAAATATCGGTCTGTAGTTACAAATGCAATTTCACCTTTTTTGAATAACGGTTTTACTACAGAGTATTTCATGCATTGAGGAAAATACCCTGATGACCGACACACATTACATATATGATTGAGAGGTGAACTAATATAAATAGAGCTTATTTTAAGTTAGTGGAAATTTTGTCGTACCGATTCGTATTGTTCGGCCTAAGGGATCTAATAATGTCTTCAATTTCCTGCGTTGTTGTTGGTTTGAGAATTAAATTTGGAAATGAATTGTTAAAAGCATCCGACAAACAAGACAGTGGCATCTTCCTATTATTAACCCTATTAGGACTGTTATTAATACCACTACTATCACCATTATTAATAGTATCAACATCATAACTATCCTCACTATTATTATCCTTATTAATGCTGTTGTTATTAATATATTTAGTTTCCACCAGTGTGAGGAAATATTCATTAAATGCGTTTGCAATAACTTGAGGATTGGTAGTGCACGTACCCTCAATAATTAATGATATTACACCTACATTAATAGTTTTCCTCCCCGATTCCAGTTTCACTATTTCCCACGTGGTTTTATGTTTTATTGATGCTAGAATCTGATTGTTATAATTTATCCATTTGGCCTCCTTAATGACATTTGATAGAATTTTACATAACCTTTTGTAGTGGCTTTTTAATCTCAAATCATTACTGTTTCTACAGGCCATATATAGTTCTCGTTTTCTATTCCTGCTGTTATCCAGGCTTTATTTCTGATTCCTTTTTTGACTCTTATTAGAGGAAAACTTGAGTAGAAAGTCCCCAAGAATGTATTTTGGAAACAGTTAAATTTGGAATCAATGTCCTTGTCATCAAATACTTTGTCCCAGGTTTCATAGCTTAATTGTGTTACAAAATCTGCATTTGTAAATATTTGATATTATTGATTGCTAGACTGCAGATTAATTTTATTTATCTCTATGGTCTGAGCATCATGATCAGGTAAGCCATTTATAACAGGTTCTACAATATAATTTTCTAACTTCGAGTTATCAATGAATATATTATCTATCGCTGATTTGGAACTACTTTGAACTCTTTTTGGAAAAGTAATGGTAATGGATAGATTGTAAGATAACAACAATGAATCCAGGCTTTGTTTTCTGTTACTGTCGACAAGATATTTACACTTATGTCACCACAGATAATAAATTCTGTTTTTGGGCTATGCAACATACTGAAGATGGATTCTAGTCTATTTAAAAACTGATCAAAATTTCCAGATGGGGTTCTATATAAAGTTAGTATACATATATTGGAAAATATAGATTCTAACTTTAATTCACAGGTTTCCATATCTTGATCTTTACAGTAATCATCCAAATTGATGTTAGCAAATTGCGAAAATACTCCACCTTTATCTAGATCTTCCTACAATATTTAGCACCTCATTTAAAGTTTTCTGTGTGAACATGATCTAATTCCAATTGTCATATGGTGTTCTGTAAGGCACAGTATGTGTGGTAATGATGGATGCAAGGAGCATAATAGTTCACTGATTTTGTTTCTCAGTCCTCTAATGTTCTGGTGGAATACCAGGGATGGGATATTCGAATCCCGCGAATCTTGAGTAATATTCGAGATTCGAAAACTCGAATCTTTGCGCTTTTTTCGTCTTTCGAATCCTAACGTAGCGAAATTCTGCCACCTAGCGGAATCTTGAGGAACTAGGGATGGGATATTCAAAACCTCGAATCCCGCGAATCTTGAATAATATTCGAGATTCGAAAACGCGAAACTTTGCGCTTTTTTCATCTTTCGAATCCTAACCTAGCGAAATTCTGCCACCTAGCGGAATCTTGAGGAACTTAAACTACTTAGTGCTACTCACTCTATAGCTCAGCGTTTCTAGTTCTACTCAACTGTCCGTAGCGTCTCACTTGTACACGTTATCAGTCTACGCTCGGCGTTATCCGGACTGTATTTTTGTCTCACTCTTAGCGTTTCTCACGCTTTTTTTATTATTCCTACGTGGTTTCTATCGCTAACCACAGCATTTACGCTTACTTGGGAGCGATTTATCTTGTGCCTCTGGCATAACCTCTTATTTCCTATAACCTACAACCAATGTTACCTATAACCTACAACCCATGAGATGGCACCTTCTGATATCTGGAACTATTTCCATATTTCGGATAATGAAAATTATACGAATTGCAATCTGTGTTCTGCAAAAATATCCAGAGGAAAAGGGTCACATACTAATTCAGCAATGTGGAAACATTTGAAAAGCAAACATTTATCCAAATTTCAAGAACTGAAAGGTAAAAGTTCACCATCCCCATTACTGACTCCAGCTTCAACCTTAAGCTCTTTGACTGTCAGAGTTGACTCTCCATTCAAAGACAATAATGACCCAGATGATCCAGCTGTTTTTGGGAGTCCTCCATCAGTTAGTTCAACTTCTACACCACGTTCAGCAGCTTCTTTCTATGGAGAACAAAGCCCTTTCAAAACACCCCCAATAAAACGCAAAGCAGTATCGTCTAACCAACCGACTCTGAAAGAATTTGTTGATAAAATGCAACATTTTAAGCCTGGAGACAAAAGAGCTAAAACAATTACCAGATTACTCGCCGAAATGATCTGCAAAGATAACCAACCATTGTCCATAGTGGAAGATAAAGGTTTTAAAAAGTTGATAAATCACCTTGAGCCAAGATATACAGGGTGGGGCACAGGAACCAAGTGTTTTTGGAATAATCAGAAAATCATTAGTTTTTGCTGTAAAAAAAATTTATTGGTAGAACAACATTTGTAAGAACATAGCATTTCATAATAATCATGAACGGAAAATTAAATCTGGCATGTGATGTCCGTTTTCGTTGACGCATTGTTGAAGGCGTTCAAGAAAATTGGCCTCCACTCTTTCCAGCAGGTCTCTGTTGATTTTGGTGATTTGTTGACGGATCGCTTCCTTCAATTCATCTAATGTACGGGCTTGTCCTCGTAGACACGTGACTTGAGGTACCCCCATAGAAAAAAATCACATGTGGACAAAATCCGTCTTACAGTACGATTGCTGATTCGAAGCGCAGCTGAATGTCTCCGAGCAGAGCGGCCTGGGCTTTGCAACATCACTTGTCTGACCCTTTCAACGTTCTCTGGAGTACGCACAGTACGTTGGGGGCCGGGCGGTGTTTTTTTCATTATTGAGCCTCCTGTTCGAAGATTGTTAACCCAACGTAAGATTGTGTCACGAGCGGGAACAGTCATTTCGATGAATATTGAATCTGCGGCGAAACGCACGCTGAACCGCGGTCACCGACTCGCCACTCCTAACAAAACAATCATACGCGAACATGCGGTGTTCTAGCTTCCACGGCTCCATGATGGCAACTGAAAGTGAAATGCTATGAGCCAAGGAATGGAATGCCACCTGCCGCACGCCCCTCCCTTTCCTAATGGCCGAGTACTACCCATTCCAAAAACACTTGGTTCCCGTGCCCCACCCTTTATTATCCCAAGCAGGAAACATTTTGCCCATAAGGTAATTCCAGAGATGTATGAAGAAGAAAAAATAAAAGTTAAGAAACTTTTAGAAAAAACCGAGTTTATTGGAGTCACAACAGACATGTGGACATCAACATCTTCTGACGATTACCTCAGTTTGACAGTTCACTTCGTAGATGAAAACTTTGAGTATCATCACTTGTGTTTAGAATGCATTCCCTTTGCAGAAGTTTCACATACAGCACCTTCAATAGAAACTTTCATAACCGACACTATGAAAGAATGGAATCTCTTAGAAAAAGTTGTGTGTTTCTTGAGAGATAATGGTCCGAATATGGTTGCAGCTTTAGAACGCAGTACCTTTGACCACTTGCCATGCCTGGCTCATACTTTTCAATTAGTTATCAAAGATGGTCTACTTAACAACAGTGAAATTAAGGAAATAATGTCAGCCTGCCGGAGTATTGTGGGATATTTCAAGCACTCTTCTAAAGCCATGAAAGTCTTACGAGCTTTTCAAGCTAAATTAAGTCTTAAACCTCATCGTTTGATACAAGACGAACCGACAAGATGGAATTCTCAGCTTCACTTGCTCACTCGTCTCATGGAACAAAAGCAAGCTGTTTTATTATCTGCTTCAGACTGAAATTTTCAGGTAAATCTTAGTGCTCGACAGTGGACAACTATAGAAGAAGTAATACGAATCCTAGATGTGTTCGATAGAGCTACATTTGTGGCCAGTTCCAGTCAAGTAACAATCTCAGAAATAATTCCTTTAGTGAATAGCACCATTAATGCTCTACAAAACTTCAAATCAACTTTAGGTTCCATACAGCGTTTTCGAAATGACTTGCTTACATCTCTAAAAAGGCGCTATCAGTCTGTTGAAACAGAAAAATTGTATGCTGTTGGTACTATACTGGATACCCGATTCAAAGGAAGTGTATTTTTGAGCAAAGAAAACCTTGAGCAAGCTAAATCAACACTGACCATGGAAATTTCTGATATTAGTATTTTGCAAGCAGATGACACTGATCTGCAGTCATCAGAACAAAGTCAAAGAGATACCACTCAAAAATCGCCAACTGAACAACAAGGAGTTCATAGCATGTGGAGTTACTATTCTCAATTGATGATACCATCTACCAGCACTGAGCAAAGTTATAGTTTGTCTCCTGAAGAAGAAATAAATGCTTACTTAGCAGAAACACTGCTTCCACCATTTGCGGACATCTTTAAATACTGGAAGGACAACAAAAAATATCAAAATTTAAAGAAACTCTCTAAAAAGTTTTTAATCACACCACCATCGACAGTAATATCAGAAAGACTATTCAGTACAGCAGGTATCATAGCTGATAAAAAACGAAGTAGGCTAGACCCAGAGCGAGTTCGAATGCTAGTGTTCTTAAATAAAAATCTCTATTAAAGGTTTCTGATTCTTTTAGATTGCCCTGAAAGAGTTCAGTGTTTAGTGTTTTTAATTTTTATTAACTCTTAAAATAAACATGTTTTTTATTTTTCTTCATTTTCTGGAAAGAATTTAGTATTCCATGTTTAGCGTTTACTGTTTATCTACGATATATTAACTCTTGAAATAATCCCCTCCCTCTACACAAATGTAAAAAATGTGACCTGTTACTCAAATATTATTTGTATTATTATTAATATAATTAATATTTATTATTATTTCATTTATTTGTATCTTCTTAATGAATAATATAGTTATATTTTTTAAAACTGTATTCTTAAATGTGTTTTTTCATTAAACACAGATTTTAAATTTTGCTTCAAATAAAAACTTTTAATTTTAAAATAAATACTAAATGGTATAGAACTAAGTCTTTTCCCCTTTAGTTTTTTCTTATTATTCTTATATGAAGGATTCGAGAGATTCGAGGGATTCGAGAACCTTTTAGGATTCGGATTCGAGCAAATTTAGGATTCGTCCCACCACTTTATTGTTTACAGATTTTAAACAACTACTAGTTTCCTATTTGTTTTCTTTTACAGGATTTGTGGTATTGTTTGTGAAACTGCATACCTTGTCATCACTATCTGTTGGTACTAGTACACACTTTTGACAGATCTATTGGCCATAAAAACAATCCTGATTTCTTGTCACTGGTTGTTTCCTACGTCTTCCTGATGAATGTGTTCCTCTTTCCTTCTGTTCCATCACACACTCTTTTTTCTTCCACTTCCTTCTCCCACTACATTCTGTCTCACATGCGTCATCATCCCCTTGTGATTCCTCTTTAGGTTCTTCTTGTGTGATAATATTGGCCTCACTTGAAACATCACTTACACTATCATCCTGTTCAGTTTTCATATACATACTGATTGGTTCTTCGGTTTGTTTTTGAAGGACTGCAGTAGCAGCATTAGCTATTCTTAATGTTATTCTTTCTTTGCCTAACTTATTCATATGCAGACATTGTCTAGAAAAAAATTTCCTGTCTAGCTCTACCTTTATCACTGTAACATGCTTAAAAGGCTTCATAAGATTCACCAATTTTCTATTAAATGTTTTCACTTCAGGGTTAACACAAGACCAACCACATAAATCGTGTCGCTGTGTGACACTCGTTACAATGATGTTCGTATGACTATTAATTCCACAGATTTCACTATGTCTTTTAATCCTACTTGGGAATTATTTTTACTAACGTCCTTAGTGCCTCCCCAAAAACCAATGATGTCTTTCTTCGTTAAAGATTCAATGTCACCCGTTGCTGAAGAGGTTAGTGTATCTGCGTTAGCTGCCGTTTTCACGCTCTATTAAGACTGCATTACTTGATAGTATTGTGAAAATAAGAATTCTTCTATGTGCGTACTTTCCTGTGTGACAATTCGCCCGTGTGAGCATTTGTCCGTGTGAGCATTTATCCTTGTGAGCATTAATCCGTGTGAGCATTCATCCGTGTGAGCATATATCCGTGTGAGCATTTATCGGTGTGGGTATTTTTCCTGTGAGCATTCATGACAGTGGGGTTTTATCTGTGCGCAATTGTCGTGTGGGCTTTTGTCATGGAACCCAGAATTAGACACATGTTCATATGAACTTTTTCTCACAATGACTTAGTATCACGTCGCAAAATATTGACCTTTCTCCCTGAAATACCCTGTTTAAGGCTGATGAGGTGTTACAGAATGTGGTTGACTGAAGTACAGTTCGGTCGGTTAAATAATAGTTAAGCCGCGACGTAACGTGGTATCGCGCCTCACAATTCTTGTAGAGGGCTCCTTCAGTTTACGCGGAACACAAGTTCCTGAAATCAGTCTTGCAAACTGGCATCAAGTAAACCGAAACAATTCCCATTATTGCAATCATATAATGAAGGGGGGGGGGGCATTACACACGATAAAGTAAATTTGTATTGGTCGCTAATTTGGTAAAAACAATACGAAGTGATGATTGTAATCATTACTGATAATTAACAGTATTTAGTGTAAAGTAAATAATATACAATGATAAACAATTTATTTATTTAAATGGTTCTATGTCACAAGCAGGAAATCAAACAATTCAAATGTTGCATGAATGTTTTGTCAGTCGCATTTATTTGTTGAAGCTTAGGGCTTGTTGAAAGAGAATTTGTACAAATTCAATCTGCAAAGATTATAGCAATTGAAACAAAATGTTCAGCCCTGCATTTCGAGCATCACTGCAGCATCTGTTCATGAGGCTGCATCATATATGAGGAATAGAATGAATCCATTTATTGCTGAGTGTGGTGGGCATCTCCAACAGCTAGTGTAACATTGTGTTTTTCTAATATTAATGTACCTTTATCTTGACAAATAGAGCATGTTTTGAAAACTGTATTTTGTGACATTTTGATCATCCTGTATATATATGCCAACACACGTGATGTGTGCTAGAAATTAAGTGTGCATAGTGTTCCAGAGGTACATGTGTGTAGACATAATGGAGGGTGTACCATATAATTCTTTGACAATGGTGTAACATGTGAAACATCACTGATATGTATTAGAACTTTTTCCATTGTCACTGAGTATAAAATATAGAACACAAGATTTCGAAATCAATACTACAAATGATGGAAAATGTTCTAATACATATCAGTGATGTTTCACATAATGGAGAGAGTTTACAGTTGGAAGATGTATGTGAGAAACTGGTTTGGAAAACAGTAGCTTAGAATTCTTTGAATGGGTACATACTCAGCTGGGAGTATTTGTGGTCTTTGGCGAAGAAATTGTTGCTCAGTATTTGTAAGGACATGAACAGAAGTACTGTAAGGAATATCAGAATTGCTGGAATGTTTCTAACAAATGGGGTTTAATACTTCCATTATATGAATGAGCATGACCCTACATACATTTTTGATTGGGTTTTCATCATTGTTATTTAGGATATTATAACGACCCTTAACATGGTTGTTGGTGTGGCTTACTACTTATATGGACTTGTTCCTCTCACTTGTGCCGACTTGTAAATTTTGATGGAAGAGTTTGTGGGGTTCAGTTGTATTGAGATAAGTGTGGTTGCTCTTACAGAAAGAGGGGTGGTATTTTCAGGGGTACAATGTGCAGTATCTGTGGCACTGTCATGAGCATGTTGACACATGTTAGTGTGATGCAGGAGGCTTTGGAGTTGAAGGGTCACCACAGTTATTCACAGTGTCTCTGAATAGTTCTTCTGTGGGTGTTTAAATCACTAGCAGAAAATCGTATAAGCCTCATTGTGGCTTATGGGGATAAAGCTCTTAAAAAATCTGCTGTATTTATCTGGTACATTCGATTTATAAGAATCAGTGTAAGACAGGAATTAAGCAGGCCAGAAGTGTCGAGGAACAATGAAAATGTGGCCAGTGTTTGGACAAACATGACATCCAATCAGTGTGTGACAATTGTCCAGAGAGCAGATGAAACTGGCATTTAATGCGGATCACTTGAGGCCATTCTGAAAGATGCTTTGTCAGTGTGGTGTTTGTGTGTGCGTGTTTTTGCACCTGCATGAAATTTGTACCTCAAATATTGTTTCAGGATTGATCAGTGCAAGCATCAGACATCTTGTCGAAATTATGACGTGGAACAAATGTTGGCTGTTTGCTATGATTCTGAGAAAACATTTCGCAGGACGTAGAATCTCATCAAAAGTTCATGCTGATTGCTCCTTTTTGACAACTTGGGTGTGGTGCACAAGTTTGTCCCTGTAAGGGAAACAGCAAATTCCTCTTTTGTATCGAAGGTCCATAGAGTATGGGGATCAAAAAGGTCTGAAAAATGGAGAACATTTCGACCCTGCACCATGACAAAGCAACTTGACACACCCCCTGGCTTTGCAGCGGCTTTCAGCAAAGAACCAAATTCCAGCCATCCTCCAGCCGTTGTGTTCTCAGATCTATTCCCGAGAAACAGGATACTGTGCGAGTGTTTACATAGGGCAAATGATATCTGTTACTGCATAGCGACTGATGACACCATCTTCTGTGCAGTACTCGGTTCCACATTCACAAACTCTGTATAATTCCCGGTGTATTTGTTTACTTTGATACGTTCCTGAAATATAACTTAATGTGCTTACCTGAGGATGATATGGCTGTACCTAAACACATAGTGACACGCACACATATGAGCCAGTATTCAAGCCAGTGCACAGCGCTAAACAACCATTGCAGTACACACGTCAGTCTCTACATTTACGTACGTTAATACTAAACCGTTTTACACGCAACACTGTATAGAAATACAGAGATAGAAGACAGTATCCTACATACGAGAAAGATTCAGGAAGTCATTGTCCTTCCGATGACAACACAGGGAGTTCAAGGACATAAAAACACGTCATATCGAATGATACGAACGTCCAACATGGGTACAATCATGCCAAATAACAAGGATGTATTAAATAATATACAACATGTGTATTGATTATGCTTGAAAGACGGCTACGTAGAGTATTCCCACTACTCATATTTTGTATGTTACCAGTACACTGCAACTTGTTTCATTTTAACAGTGTTATTGATATGCATTCTGTTATTCCATTATTTGGTTTAATAACAAAATTTTAAACCTCTACCTCAGTTCTGTCTTTTTACATAATTGTAGCACTACCCGATGTTGGCCGCAATTACCGGAAGAAGCATGTCGTAGTGAATGTGATTAATAAATGTGTATAGAATAATTGGTAGTGTTGTATTATTCAGAGACTCAATAAATCAACAATGTTACAGACAGCTAGAAGCCTCAGGAGAGAATTTTAGAGAGGAAAGGACATTATAGCAGAGAAGACTAAAGGAAGATGGCAAGGGAAAAGGATGCATGGACAATTCCCACGTAGCTTAGACGAAACTGTCGTGGATGAGGAACAATCATATCAAAGGCTAAAATTTGGAGACAAAGGGAGAAACAGAAAGTATAATAGTGATAACCCAGGACCAAGCAATTAGTTCAATGTAATTTAAGAATAAAATTTTGAAGTACGAAATGGATAATAAATGCCGGTTGTATAAAGGACGTGAAGAAACTACTGACCACCTAACCTCAGGATGCCCCATTCTGGCGAAGAATGAGTACTTAACAAGACACGACAGAGGTGGTGCTGTATTATTTGCATAGTTTTCATATTTTTCACTGTTTTCCTTCCTGTTGCACTTCTGATATGAATTTCTGTTCCATTTACTTCCTTCAGCGTAACTCGCTCCTGTAAGATTGCCATTTTCACTTTTTCGATGCTGCACTTATATCTGCCACAGGACAACCAACAAGTGAACAAGTTACAATAAAAGAAATTAAACACATGTAGTAAACAAGTAGCCTGTGAGTGCAACAAGACGAAACAACTGGGTGCAACAGTGCAAAACATCAACAAAGGAAGTGCAAATAATGCAACCACCTACAAATGGCAAGATTTGTAACTATTGATGGTGATGCAACAGTCAGCACCAAAATGCAGTCAATACATGGAACACATACAATTGTAGGGTGTCAGTAAGTACAATACAGAATTATACTAACTGCACGGTATGTACATCATAATTTCACCGCTCTGCCCCCTCACTTTATCACTCGGACCCATGAATAAATGTGAAATTCTGATATGGCAGAGTAACTTCTCCATGTGATGGACATAGGCATGTGCAGGTGAAGAAACATTTCATTCACAGCAATCCAAACCCCCTTATTGAAATTGGACTACGGTACAGAAAAAAACTTAATATTCATAATGATTAAGCACAGGTGATATAGGGATAACATCAACGAGAAATATCCTTGGATCACAGACATTTGTATTCTAATTAGCAACTTTTACACACATATACATGTGATTCATTTTTAAACATTAACAATTCAATTTTATATTATATAGACCATGCATCTTGTCATAAACTTAACACCAACAAATGCACATAATAAATACATATACAGCATGTATTAGAAACCCCTACATATGTTTTGACAGGTCTTTGGCATCGTCAGGGGGTTCAAGCAGAGGTGCACAAGAACTTCGCATCCATCCACCTGTTAAAACATGACACACTAGAAAGTTCTTAAAAAAGAACTCACATTACATACAGAAAATTAACTACATATTGGTAAGTGTACATTCATTCATTCTGTAGTCTGTCTGACGACAGGTCTGTAGCCTCTTCCAAAGCGAGTTCTCCACCGGGTGCGATCTAGTGCTTCCTCTTTCAATTTCCAGTGTATTTTCTTTTCCTTAAGGTCATCCAGTAGCTGCTTACGTCTTCTCCCTCGTCGTCCCGTCATTTCTATCCTTCCTTCTAACTTTCCTTCAATCACGTGTTTCAGAAGGCAGTTTCTACGCAAGATGTGACCAATCCAGTTAGCCTTTCTTCTTTTTATTGTATGTAGGATAGTGTACATAGGAATTATTATATATATTTTATATTATATATATCTATATATATATATATACAATGTTTTAGAACCCTGTACTGAAGTGGATAACGTGAACATTACGTAAGTCAGTGAAAAAGTAATGCCATTAATTTCTACCTATACGGGTAACTTTAGTGCAGCATAGTTCTTGTCAAGAAGAAATGATATGTACTGGAGTCGAAGAAATGTGTAACACTGTTAAGCTTTCCACTGGTGACACCTCTGCGATTCACTGTTTCTTCTTCTTCTTCTGTCTATGGGCCTGTCGGCATTAGCTCCGGACGCACCGCAGCCTTAGGCTTATTGTGCTAGCGATTCACTGTTATATTGCATCTGATTTTCCCCAAAGTTAAATTAAATAGTAAGGTAGAAAGTAAATCACCTTGCCTGAGTCCACTAGTAGTTTCAAAACTATCTGATAGTGTCCCACCCATCTGAACTTTGTTCATACTTTTCCTCAATGTAATTTTTACCAGGTTAAAAATTTTTGTTGGTATGCCAAACTCTCATTATTATATACAACTGTTGGTGATTTATACTGTCATATGCTTGTTTAAAATCTATAAACAGTCTATGAACGTCTGTGTTAAATTGGTATGTTTTTTCAATAATTTATCATAGCATAAATATCTGGTCAGTAGTGAACCGTCCTTTTCTAAATACACATTGGTAGTCACCTAGTACGGTAGTCACCTAGTACCTCTTCAGTGTATGTTTCTAGGTATTGTGTTACATTTGTAAATATTTCACACATCACATTCAGCAAAGAAATTCCTCTACAGTTTTCACATTGGACACTACTGGCTACAGGGGAAATATAAAGAGGAATTACTTTCCTCCTGACGTACTTGTGTGACAGGATTCTGCAGAGAGTGCTGGAGTGCACCAAACACACGGGCATCGATGCCTGCCACCAAGTGAACAGTGCTGATTATGGACTGCAAGGTGCACCTAGATGGAAGGGGGAGCAATACTCACAGGAGGGAGTAGGATTTTGGGCTGCGTTTAAGAAGAGACAGAGCCAACATTTTGTCTTTGAAATTCCACCTCCTGCCCTTCGGCTTATGCTTACTATTTCTAAAAATAGCTTTCAATAACCTGGTATCTTCCGCATTTAAAGACGTTGAAATGTTTTCCATCAATGTATTTCCTTCCACATCAGAAACAAATTCCAAATTTTGTCTACACTTCTTTCTTAATTTACAGAGTGCACTCTCCTTGTTCCGAATCCTGTCATAAAGAAATTTCTCCCTTGGTGTAAACTGATACTCTGTGGCCAAATTTAATTCCTTTAATAAAGAGTGCCTTGTTCGAGGCTTTGAGGAGGAATTTCGACTATTGATGTGCCTGAATTCCCCATCAGAAGCATTTAGGGTCATGGGACAGGAGGTGCCTTCAACTGCAAATGTATTGGCTGCTGTTGGTGTGGAATGGACTGCAGAGATTTGTGAGGAAGTGGATGGACTGTCTACATAAATAGGAAGGTGTCTGAATAGAGGATGAGGACGTAGGCAACTTGCTATAGGTTCTCTTGGGTGGCTGAACATGAAGGGGAATCAGGAACTTGTGGTGTTGGATCTTGTGAGGCTGAGTCTGAGCTACATGGTACTGCCATTTAGTTCAGGGGTTTCCCTTCAGGTGTTGTGAAGTCTGTCGGCAAAAAGTGATTTTTGCATACATGCTTCACATACAGCGTTCTGGCATCCTCAATACTGCAGGGCTGACCAATCTTCTCGGCCCATATATGGATCGTATGTAAAAATGTCTGTGTATCTGTCACAATTACAGTAATTAAAAATGTTATTACATGTCACGAACATACCGCTTTGCATCCGTTGGAAATGTGAAGAGAACTTTATTTGCATACGAGGACAACACCCTAAGGCGTAACACTTCACCATCTGCACTGCAAACACAACACAACATTTATACAGATAGATAATTAAATATGCAATAACATGGTTCAAGTTGCGTTCAACACATGCATAACAAACTTAACGTTCACAATAAAATCCAAACTTCCACAGTAAAACTGAAACTTACCTCACACGGAGAAGGAATATGGTTGTTGTGTGTACGAATCTCTGTGCTTGAGACTTAGACCTTGCTTACTGACACCTTTTAGTTGCAACAGGAAACACATACCGTTAGTTCGATGTCTCAGCGGTAAGTGGTCTCTGGTGCATGTTTCTTTCTTGCCCAATGAAGATGCAACAGGTTGAGCTGGAGCTGCTGCTACAGTGAGACGGTGGGAGAGTTCCGACAAATGTGACACAACGCACAAAAGAAAATATGGCAGAAGAAATTTTCAAAGCAAGTGACAAAGGTTCTATTGGTTTAAGGTTGAAGTGTCCTGCCCAAAATCAGGCTGTCCTCCCTGCCCATGTTGTTGGGATGGTGTTCTACTTCAATTGCCTCCATAACCATTCAGTCCATGTAGTGGGGTTTGCTGGCCAGAATTTGAGTGTCCTGGAGTTGGATGTGATGGCCATGGTTGAATCTGTGTTCTGCTACTACCAACTAGTCAGGTTGTCTGAGCTAGATGTGGCAGATGGGCCTAAAATAAATTGGTTTCAGTAGTGTGGACCTGAACACACTTCCAGGTTGTACTTCAGAAGCTCAAGATCTTCTACTGTTATGCCTGGACAGCATCCTGCTAATGTCTTTCAAGGTGATCTGCATGTGTGGAAGGAAGGTGACCAAGGTGGGTTTCTTAATGGGGCCAGTGGTTGTCATGGGTGGATTGAGGGATTGACATATCCTTTCCTGGCTCTATCCATCCTCCCTAAAAGTGTTCTTGAGTAACTCCAACCTATCATGGAGACTTCCTTAGTCGCACAGGGTTCTGGCCTCATGTACCATGGTAGAAAGGAGGGTGTGTTGTTGGAAGGGGTGGTGGCATGGTTTAGAGTTAAGGTGGGTGGGCTTTTGGTAAACTGTGTAACCCAATGAGCCATTGGGTCTCCTGCAAATGTTATGTCAAGGAAGGGAGGTGGTCATCTCTGCCCGTCACCATAGTGAATTGGACATAGTGGTGGACACTATTCAGACGTTCCAAGAACCACTCCAGTTTCTCTGGTTCATGAGACCAGATTAAAAAAGTGTAATCCATAGACTGAAACCAGCAGATGGTTTGTGGATCGCCTGGTCCACTCCTTTCGTCTCAAAATCCTCCACATAGAAGTCACTGAACACCAAAGGGTCAAGGTCCCACATTTTCTAGGCTGCCGATGATAATTACTTCAATTGACAACCTTTTCAGCATATTTCTGCGGTGCCCATCATAGATTATAGGCGCATAGTATTCTTTGTACCACAACAGCCAGATGAAAAAGCTGGTGATATCCACACAGAAGTGCATTCATTCCAGAGTAAGAAGTAAAAGGTACTAGTGTAAAACAAAACTAAATTACAAGTGAATGATGCATAGGGTTCCCACCTGGGCAGTCATCCAATTATGAGTACTAATCTCTAGTACTACTTGAACCTTTGTAACTTAAGAACCTCAAAGCACTTCACTCTACAATATCTGCTCACAGTCCAAGCATTCAAAAACACCTGCATAGTTTTCAAGCATTTCCTGCCATCTCTTGAATGAATGATCAATTTTCTGATGCCAATAGATCTGAATATATCTACACTCATCTCTACATGCTGTCACAAAGAAGGCCATGAGTAAAGCTATTCATGTTCTTGCTAAACAATGCAAAATATTCTTCAGCTGCTAAATAAGAAGGTGTATACTGAGAACCTAAGGTTTCAGAAGGGAGGTAAGAAAGGATACCTATAGTGATCACATGACAGTTTGTGACAAGGTGTGGTGGCCATTTGGGAAGGAGTCCTTTTTACTTTTTCCATCTCCTACTTCCATCCCTGCTACCACTGCCACCACCACCCATGAAATATGGACATGCTGTAATTGGAAATCTCATGAAAACAGGAAGACATGGAGGAAAAGCAGTACTGAAATGTGTGACAGGAAGCAACTCTTAGATGTAATACTTGAGAAACATGTGCAATAAAGTACAAATCAGGGTTATAATGAACGTTTATGAACTGCATTAGGAGTCCCAAATAGAATATATATATTTTTCTTAATTTCCATAAATTGTACAACTACACGTATTTAAGTACAGGCAGTACCCAAACCAAAAACTATGTGGAGCTAGGAAACATTACACACATACTTTACGAAAATCCTGGAATTATTGTTACTCTTATTACATTCTTGTTGCATACCTTTCTCAGGGATTTGTTTGAATTCTGCACACATGAGCAGACAGATTCCCGACTTGCCTTGTTTGCTGACATCAGCTACAACCAAAAGTTCTGCCTGCCTCAGGCAAGTACTGGAAACTATTCTGTAAGTACTTCACTAACAAAACAATGACAAAAGACTATTATTCCAGCTAATTTCTTTCAAACTACAAAGACTATGATGTTCCTACAACTATTTCATGCTCTAGAAAAAGTTATTTAATTTGCTACATGTAGTGGTGCTGTTGCAATTAACAAAAGCTTTGTTTAGACATGGTGCACAGGTAGTCATGTCTGCTGATTACAACATGTACATAGTATCTTCATTACTTAGCTGACAAAATATGGACCGGATTGCTGTTTTGTTCAATTATTATTGCCAACATCAAACTCACATATACAAAATAACTCAAAAAATAAACTGGGAAAGAAAGTCTGTGCTGCACTCTAAGATAGAAACTTTCATTCTCTTATTTACAATAAGAAGTTCTCTTTTGCAATGTAAAATGGACAATATATAATTTACATAAATTCTTCACCAGTCTGGAGGGAATTACTCAAAAACGAAGCAGAGTGAGTGCGCACATGACAGTGACTAGATGAATGACGTGTAACACGTCACATGCAAGGTCTTACTGCTATATCTAGCAGGAGGGAAGTATTAGTCCACAATCTTGCAGCAGGGGAAACAAATGCAGTCACTGGTGCCTCGTCCAGGTGTGTGCTATGCATACAATGCACACTAATGATGGTGAAGTACAGTCAACAGTACAACTGTTGCCTAAATTCGTTTTCTACCTACTCTGTTTCTCCATGGTAGCATACTCACTGAAGTTGTGAATCCTGGCAGGTGGAAGAGTCACACTGCTTGTGCAGAGATGGAACAGGATGTGACAGTCAAGTTCCAACTTGTGTGGGATGTTGTGGGAATAGATTTACAATTACATGTAGCAACATAAAGCAACACAGTGCTTAGTTTACAATTTCTCTGAGCAAACATTTCAGTTGATTATTTAAAAGTCAACCTTTGAAATCACAAAATGGTTTTAAATACATTTACATAACCACATAATGACATGTGCTATGAAATCTGCTATAACAAAGTGTGTTAAGATCTCTGCCTATAGCTGCAACTGTTCAGTACCACTATATTAAAAACGAATTAATGTTATGGGGCATTAAATGGAATGCTATTTTTATCATACAGTTTTCTGCCTTGCAGACATTTTCTCTAGCTGAACCATTTCATGAGCAAAGAAACAATTCATGTTAAATATACAATCACTACATAAACAGTATTTGATGATCAGAAAATTAAGCACAGTAATTAAGTACAATGGCAGACACTTTTAAGTACAATCTGTAACAGTAAGTAATACTCGTTAATTGCAAGCTCGTATCCTTTCTAACATGACATATGAAGCAAGAATAAACCTGAATTCAGGACAGAACAGCCTGCCAGACAAGTTCCATGTTAATGTAAGGCAGTAATTTGGCCCAGAAATTAATAATAATGGTGTTTTCAAAATTAAATACTGGTGTTTTATAAAATGTGGCCTACACATATAGACACAAATGTACAACAAAATGCTCTAAAATTCCAACTCTGTGGTTATGATGATGATAACCCTTCTGTTACATTTGACAATATGTATATTTGTTTTCAGAATAAGTTGTCAGTTTCACATGTTCAATCACGATTACAGTGGTGGAGCGTGACTACTTTAGATGAGTTAGCCAAATCACATAGCATGTGGTGGGGCTCATAGAAACAGCTACACAAATTTGCATAATAAATTTCAGTGAAAATACTAGTCATGGAGTTGGGTGGACTGTTTGTAAGTCTTAAAGAATTTTTTCTCATTTCTCATTAATGGTAATTTACGTGAGTTTTTGAGTTTGCATGCAGCATAGGTAAGTATGGACCCTCCCAAACAGTAGCGAATGACCATTCAATAGACAGATTCACTGGTTGCTAGAGTGGTTATAACAATGCAGATAATTTTGGTATCATCATCCCGTTGTGCTTGTTAATCGACATCCGTCTTTATTATCAGAATGAACACAACACCTTAAACACTATGCATTATCTTCTACATTTTTCGGCCGTTTGTATCGGCCATCATCAGGCAGAATCCCAATAACATAAATGGAAAAGTACACTCAGGTGGAGGACTCCCTTCACAGCTAAAATGTTAAAAATTCATAAACTAACTAGTATTCCCTATAAAGGAATAATTTTAAGACATACAACGGTAGTTAAATTGGTTAAGATACAATTATTGAGTTTTAATTAGAAGAGATTTCTTTGTTATTCTTGGAGCATGTGGCTGACGTGGTCCACGTAACCAGCAATGTTAGATGCAATCTTACTTGACGTTGCATTGAGTTTCCTTATATTATAAGTCATAAATTTTCTTACTGGGTTGCGCTGAACGTTCGTAAACAGCTTTCTTACTTATGGAACATCCTGTGTTTCGGTAGAAGCTGCTGAACGCTACGACTCATTTTGTGGTGTATAGCGATCTATACATTAATCTATTCCGAAGTAGTGATACACAAAAATTGCAGTTATTGTATATTCTGTCCACTGTCCAGTAGAGGACAGTGGACAGAACATGTATCCTACAACCACAATGGCACACACGCTACCTTTATGTTTTATATATATAATAACTGCAATTTTTATATATTACTACTTTGGAATAGGCGAATGTACAGATCCCTACACACAAGAAAACAAATCATAGCATTCATCCACCTCAACCAAAACACAGAATGTTCCATAAGTAAGAAAGCTATCTATGAATGTTTAACACAACCCAATAAGAAAATTTACAACTTACATATATAAAGAAACTCAACGTAATATCAACTAAGATTGCGTCTAACATTACTGGTTATGTGGGCCATGTCCTCTATGTACTCCAAGAATAACAAAGAAATCTCTTCCATCTAAAACTCAACACTTTCACTGCCGGGTATTTAAATCCCCGAGGGTGTTAAATTGCCAGGGATTTACTGAATGTTAAACAACTAGTGCATCGTCTTATAAATTATAAAATGTAATTATATACAAAATTATATATAAAATGCATATATTTTTTTCTACTTGTCAGCTAGGGATTAATAAAGATGAAAATATGTTTCCTGAAAAAACTTATTGTGTGCGTGGCCTATTTAAGGCAAAAGAGCAGAGTAAATTTTAGATCGACTAAAGTCGATGCTGCTAAATTAAAACGTAAATACTTACACTGACCGTGGTCGACTTTGGCAGTGAAAGTGTTAATAATTGTATTTTAACCAATTTAACTACCATTGTATATGTCTTAACATAATTTCCTTATAGGGAATAATAGTCAGTTTATGTATTTTAATGTTTTAACTGTGAAGGAGACGCCTTCACCTGAATATACTTTTCCATTTATGTTATTGTGATTCTACCTCATGATGGCTGATAAAAACTGCCGAAACATGTTGTACAAGATAAAGGAATGCATAGTGTTCAAGGTGTTGTGTTCGTTCTGATAATAAAACCAGATGTCAAAGGCAGATAATTTTGTGAATTCTAGTAATACCACACTCAGATCTGATGCAATCAAATATTTCAGCAAGTCCAAAATTTATTTTTTAAAAAATTCTACTAATGAACAAATAAATAAAAATTCAGTTTTCAGAAGAGAATCAAAATAAAGACTCATAAACGTCAGCTGGAATAGTTTCAGAGTAATGTTTCAAGTTCCCAAAATCTAGAAGTGCAAATCACTCTTGCCAGAGAATTTCAGAGAATTGGTCAACTGACCTTTAACAGTGCTCATTGCTTCCACACTACAGCCAGTGATAAGTTTGTCAAACATTATTTATTAATCATTGCAATTCACTGTTTCTTAGCCCGCTCCTCCAAGTGTTCTTTAACTGTGTGAACAACTTTCACTCTCTGTCCAAACATTTTCAAAACTGTTGCACTCTTGGTTAAAAAATTCCGAAATTCTTCCACATATTTAGAAATGTAAGTGACGCCATTAACCTACAGTTTGCACAATTTCAAAAAGTGCTGTGGCTTGTAGTACTTCTGACAACAGTTTTAAATGAGACTGAAATCAAAATACTGAAGAGCATCATGCTATTGTCACTGAAATAGTAAGTTTGAAAGTCTTCTTTTTTCATCTTTGAAACGACTTAAACCAGTCTTTCTGTACAGAGCTACCTGCTGGGGTACAACTCTAGGCAGGTGTTTGGTGACATGTCTGTTAAACGTGGCTAATCAATCTGATGATTGTTGAAAAATTCTGCCAAACCCATCAATGTTCAAAAGAAAACTTTATATTCTGAACCACATTCATCTGACTGTATTATAACTAAATTCAACTGGTTTGTGTAACAGCATACAAAAAGCCTGTTTTGTACTCTTCCCCAATTAATTTCTGCTGTTCATTATGCTCACCCACATCTGCTGTACCCCAGGAAATTTGAAGAACTAGTTTTATTCAGTACAGTGAAGAACAATTATTAGGTTAAAAGCATCCCCAAACAAGAGGGCAACAGAACGGTCTTCACCGACATCTGAAAAACTGCTTAACATTCCTCTGCACTGCCAACACAACAGATGAAAGTTGCGATTTTCCAGAAAAAAAATGTTCACAGTCAGTGTTGATTATAGACCTCTTAAAGGTCAAAACATGTAGTTTTTATTGTAAAGACAGCTGGTTTTGTTTTACTAATAAATCAGGTTGTGCTGGAGTGTTTGCTTTTGACTAAAAATATCCTGAGGAGGCTGCTCAAGTTTCCAAGTGAACACACAGCTTCTCATACACCTTACCGTGTATGAAAGTATTCTAAATAGTTTCCTCCTTCTTTTTCTTTAATTCTCTGTTTTCCAGATGCCCTCTACAAGGAAATTCTTGCTAGTCCATGTAGCAAGTAGCATCTATCAGACAACTAACAATGTATCTATTAACTTCTTCAATACAAACTTCATGACTGAAGCTATTTTATAATTCGTATGATTCATTCTGAGTTCAAATCTCCTTCTTTTCAACAAATCAAAAGTGATGTCTCTACCACAGTTTGGTGTCCAAATATATCTTTCAGTTCAAAAAAGGAGACAAGGTTCACAATACACTGTTGAAGATTTCTTACAATCACACAATCAAGGATCAATTTTGTATTAAGAATCAGGAAACGTCATTACACATTGTGCAACTGTTTCACTACTTTTGTGAGAAAAGAGGTTTTTCCACCTATTCCAATGACTTTTTCACAGAAGCATAATCCAGACAGTAAAATAAGTGTTTTAATTACTCCTCTACAACACAGTTACAGACTTCGTCTGCCATTAACCTTGATTTCAGGCTTCCGCCGCGATGTTGATGTAATCTGTGGTCTTTTGGGTAATTACACGGCATCGTGTGGTAATTATTTACCGACGTTTCGGGACGTGTCAGTCCCATCTTCATGGGTCAAGATTCCAAGATGGAAAGGAAAGCTCCATCTTGGAATCTTGACCCATGAAGATGGGACAGACACGTTGTCCCGAAACGTCGGTAAATAATTAACACATGACGCCGTGTAATTACCCAAAAGACCACAGATTTCGTCTGCCATGATGCACAATCAAGTCACAACATGGCACACACACACACACACATATATGCCGAACATCACCCTCACACCTGTAGTGTATTAACATTCTGTAAATGATCAACATTATGGCTTGCATTTTCTCCTCCCCACTAAACAACACTATGTCACAGGTCTTCTCTTTGCATTCATGCATTACTGGTACACACAAACATCCAGCACAGACAAGAGCTAACAGTGCCTGCCACAGGTAAGTGGGCCTGTGTTGAGCTACAGCATTATCTGGTACCAGTGAACCATGACAGTGAGACTTTTATGCTTTTCATTTTTCAGAGTTTTAAAACGGCTTACCCAGTTAACATGCATGCTCCACCACTGCGTGATTACAGTTACCTGTACATGCTACAAGCACAAAATCTTGGTCAGACGTTGTAAAAGAAAGTCACAGCATGTGGAATGTGTAAGTATCACTTGGCAATGTTACCCTGACATCACTGTCCTACATAAAAAAGAAACTGCAAGAATTGGATTTCAAATGTGGTAACTTAAAATCAAAACACCGACATATTAGCTCTATCTCCATCAGTTAGTCACTGCAATCAATATGTTTTGCATCAGAACAATTAAAACCAGTCTCATTTAAATATAACACAAAATATGAAAAATCTAGTACAAAACAGCTGCTTGATAAGCAGTATATGATCAAATTTCCCTGAATCAAAAACATGAAGTATTATATTAACATTAAAATAAAATAATACCTTTCTCTCTATGAGTGATCAACATTCAAATTAAGATAACAATGAACATATAATATGAAAGACAGCAGTCATATGAATAGGCATCAGTCATAATGAACTACTACATAATTTTAGACTTACGAGTATGTTACGCAGAAAAAAAAAATTTTGGGCCATCATAGTCAACAAATGCTAATAATCATCTTCAACATACTTCCTCAATCACATAATGTTCACTTGTGCATATTTCATATAAAACTACTAATCGCTCATTACCAACACGTGTAAGATTTCAGTAACTGAACCTGCTATATCTTACATTTCATATAACTACATCATGATGCTGAAGAGGATGCTTGACTTCAGCCCATTGCACAGTGATGATATAAGATAAGTACCTCATTCCGCTTAAGTAATCTTAACTACACTAACCATCACTGAGGCATTGTATCGTGTACACATACAATGAAAGTACTATGCCAAGAACAGTATTTCTGAGACAAAGATTGCTGTCCCTTAAAAACATTTTCTCATATTGATCATGTTATGACTGAACACAAAACTGAAAAACTGTTGAGCCAAAATACTTAAATCACTGTAATCCACTGACCATACTGACATTGCCTCCAACCATGTCAGTGCAAATAACAATATTAATATTGTAATACAAACCTGCAAAAGAAACGTGCCTGAAACTGTCATCAAATGCATTATTGGTCAATTATGATGGACAGCATAAACTGCTGTTAGGAGATAACCACATAAAGTCCAAAAGGAATCAACTTTCAAATACATTTCATTATTGAAATGCTGAAGTTTTTGTGTCATAATTTTTGTATAATGAAAATCCCGATCTACTTTGTGAAGGTATTATTCAAAACCCTTTTCTATGAATTTCCAAGAATCTAATTTTCGATGCTTCTCACGTCACTGATGTGGAATTTCTTGCATAATGAAGTTACATATTACATTCCGTCATGCCTTCTGTGTCAATGATTTTGTTAATTTCTTTCTTATCAAAACCAATAGCTGTGTTAAATCATTCACCGCTGCATGGTTTGGTTGGAGTGAAGTTTATCGGTATTTGTGCCATCTGTTTTATGTTTTTAAGTAACAACAATAATTACAGTTTTGCAACACAAAAATGAGAATGATGTAGGAAGGCAGGCTGGTCTGGTTCAAGTGGTAATGGTTAAAACAACAGATACAGGCTCAAGCATGCATGGTCAATGAATAATACCTTCTTGTTCTCTCAGTTTTGTACACAAGCATTTTTCAGTGCTGTTAACATCTGTGTCTTACCCACACTCCTGAAATATCAACATACTTTACTTGTGTAAAAAGGTACAACAGAATGAAGCATTTTGGCTCACCAGATATTACTGACTATTGATGATAAATATCACTACAAATTTTGAATTGTTGACACAGACTTGAACTAAACATCAACATCAGTTGACTTAACTTATGTAAAGTAAAGACAGCTAAAACACCTGAAATGATCACTAACCAAGTAAATGCTGGACGACCTGTGGAAAACTGCCCACACAGTATGGTGTTTGTTTATACTTAAGATGCTTTAATACCTTTGTTGGAACTCATGATGCCATCTGTTGAAGTCAATGTGGAATACAACCAAAGACCCTGTTGCAAGACCAGCCAGTAGGAACCTGAATCCACAAAAAATATGTAATTTTCAAATTTATGGAAGTAGAGAGCTTTTAGTCTCAAAATATATGGAATGATCAGGAACGGTTACAGTGACGGAAAACTAGTGATATAGATAAAATACACAGTTCGGTCCCAGCCATTGTACGTGCATACACGTAGAAGGATAAAGAAACACAATCAGATTTCAGTTGCATGGGAAATAAGAATGTAATTGTCACTCTTATATGGATTTTTACATGACATTTTCAGGAAAAAGACAAGGCAAGAGGATTTAAGTAGTAGTATTACATTAAGAACTTACAAAGCACAGCACATTTACACAGAAATATCAAAAACTACAATTTGAAACTTACAAACATCTATTAGTCAAAATAGATATGGTAGAAGACCAGGATTAATAAGAAACATATGAAATGACAAACAAATCAACACATTTATATATAAAACAGGAGATACTTTTAAATATTGACAGTATGTGTGTGTGGTGTGGTGTGTGTGTGTGTATGTGTGTACGTGCACATGCGCACACAATGTCATTTCTACTGGAACCAAATTCAACTTTCAGTACTTCACAGATGATGAAATCTTATTTAGTAACACATGCACAACGAAAAGGAATAGGAGTGACGGGCAGAAGTATGAAAGTTCACATAGTAAACACAAGGGACTTACTGTTGAAGTGTCAAAAGTATCAGTTTAAAATCAGAAACAGGCCTGAAGGCTTGGATTGTTAGATGACAGTGGCGACATTATTAGGGCATGGAAAAATATAACAGATAATATCAAAATCTCAGGCACAGAAAGTCTGGGTTATTGCAAATTGCAGCAGCAGGTACCAGGTTTGATGAAGAATGTTCACAATTTTTAGATCAAAGGAAGCAAACTAAACTGCAATGGTTACAGTATCCAAGCCAAATTAAGGGACATAACTAAACAATGTAGAATGTGCAAATAGTAAACGTTTCAGGGATAAAAGAGAAAATATCTGAAGGTCAAATTAATCAGCTTTAAATGGACAGTAAGAACAAGAATATTAAGGACTTGTATAAAGGCAAAATGAATTTTATAAAGGTAACCAACCTAGTGTTAACATGGCAATGTAGGAGAAGGTCAATTGCTTGTGGATTCCCACAGCATTTTGAAGATGTGGAAGAAACCATTTCCATCAGTTACTGAATGTGAATGGGGATAATGATGTTAGAGAAGACTGAAATACAGAGAGGTTTTTCATTTGTTTGGTTTTGTTGACAAACATAATTTGTGGCACTGCCCCCCCCCCCCCCCCAAAAAAAAAAACTCCAGCAGACAGCCATGAAGTTCAGTCAATGCTGATGACATTCCCTGGTCGTGAGTTGCATCAGAAACATCTGAAAGTCATCTGGTTTCTGCAAGATGGGGGCACTGCCCACACCTCCTGACACAGACTGCATGGAGGAATTTTCATGTTACTCCCCTGTCACAGGGAAGTTTCATGGCCTCTGGGGCCCCCCAGCTTGTCAGCCCAAGACCTCCTGTTATGGGGATATATGAGAGAGAGGATGCTTGCACTTCACCTTTTTACCACGAAGACCCAAAAGCCAACACCTGGCACAAGGTCAAGGCTATATATAAAAACTTTCTGCACAGGGTTACGGACAACCTTACAGCGTGACCACATCAGTATATTGCACGGGCGAGCGCACACCTGGACAAATTAACTTTAAATTTGTGATCTGCATAATCCAAGTGTGCACAAACTCTGTTATTCAGGTCACATGTTCAGAACCTCAGCTTCCCATTGACCACCTGTATATGGGAATGACACTAACACATCAAACTTGCATTCATGAATATTAAGAGCAGGTTAACTAAAAATATAACCACTGCAACACAACAGAACTATAATTTTGCCTGTTGTTTTGTATGGTTGTGAAATTTGGTCTGTTATGTGAAGGGAAGAGCATAGACTGAGGGAGCCTGAGCAGAAGGTGCTGAAGCAGACATTATGGTGTAAGAGGAAAGAAGTAAGAGGGGGCTGGAAACAATTACACAATTAAGAGTTTTGTCAGTTAAACTTGTCATCAAATACTATCAAGATGTGCCATGTATGGAAAAGAGAGAAATTAACACAGGGTTTTTGTTGGAAAACATGAATGAAAGAGCACATTTATCAAAAAGAGGTTTAGTTTGAAGTATAATATTAAAATGTAGCTTCATGAAACAGGATGGGAAGGCATGGATTGGATTCATTTAACTCAGGATATGGACCAGTGGCAGGCTCTTGCAAACGCAGTAATGACCCTTTAGATTCCATAAAATGTGGGGATGTGGATTAGCTGAGCAACTATTAGCTTCTCAGGAGAAACTCTGTTCCACAGAGAGTTAAACAGTTCCTCTAATATCAAATAATACCATGTGGGCACAATAAATGCAAGAATGTATCAGCACAAAAGTACACTGAAAACGACAATGGCAGAGAAACATAACAACAAAGGAAAACAACATGACAAGGTTTCCTGGTTGGGGGGGGGGGGGGGGGGGGGGGGGAGGCCGACAAGGACAACTTACTTACTTACTTACTTACATTTCCTAATTCTATAAATGATTCCAACAATACAGAGTGCTTGGTAGGAGTTACAAATTAAAAATTACCCAACTTGCTGTTTGCACAATGGGTGGTCCTCCAGCTTGTGCGGTGGGTGATGGGGTAACAACTTATCACCATAAACATGTAACACATTACAAAATGGATTACAAAGCCTTGGGCTTGGACTATAATTCTGCATGTCGTTTGGTGGGGAGAACATGAGGGTAAGAGACTACTTGGAAGACCTAGGCATAGATGGGAGGATACTGTTAAAATGGATCTTAAAGAAATACAATGTGAGGGCATGGACTGGATTCATCTGGCTCAGGACAGGGACAGGTGGCGGAATCTTGTGAATACAGTAATGAACCTTCGGGTTCCATAAAATGTGGGGAATTTCTTGACTACCTGAAAAACTGTTAGCCTCCTCCATGGAGTTAGTTAGTTAGTTAGTTAGTTGCACAATGTTGTCAAACAGAACCTCAGAACTTCAGTACAATATCATAATTTTTAACATATAAGAAGAAGTCACAGTCTGTTCCAAGAAATTTGAAGCAACAAAAGAAATAAGCTATGAAATGCTGTAAATGTTGCCAAATACCATTTGTGCAGTAACTTAAAGCAGTGTCCAGTAGAGTTTGCACAAAGAGGAATTAAGCCTTATAGTGCCAAGACTGGCTAGACAGTAACAAAACGTAAAAATGTTTCACTACAGTAACCTTCCATGCCCAGTATATTCTACATTTTGTACCGTAAAATGTAACTGACTCCATGCAGCAAAAGGAAAGAACCACACCACAAATAAAACAAAATATAAATTTTGCAACACCAGAAGATAACACTGCATTTTCACTCATCTACCTGAAAAATAACACACACATTTCCGCAAATGTCTGAGTACAGATGAGGTTTAATTTGCACATAAGCTATGGAATATGTCGGTACTCACTTTTGGTCATGTGAAAGTGCTAAGGAGCGCACACTACTGTCACATGCAGGGAACGCATACAGCAGGGCCAGACTGAAGGTGCGCCAGACTTCTACAATGCCCTTGTCACCGCCAGTCATCAGGTATTCTCCATCTCGACTCAGCAACAAGCACTACCCACATACAAACATAACTTGCTTCAGCAAATGATTTCTACACTGCATTGCACCAGTCTTCGCTTTGGTGACAAAAGCGAACTACATATACAATCAACATCATGTATTCTGTCTTATAATAGGCCCATAGACTCTTCCAAAGCGAATTCACCAGGCAGTGCGCTCTAGTGCTTCCTCTTTCAATTTCCAGTATTTCCTCGTTTCCTTAAAGTCATCCAGTAGATGCTTACATCTGGCTGGTGATCAAATTAGTTGTTTATTGAAGCTTCAAAATTGTAAACTAGGGCAGTGCTAAGTTGTATTTCTGTAGTAGATGCAGCCCATGAGAGTCCATGTTAATTTTTCATTTACTGTAACTGCCTGAATATAATACACACATTTATCTCCGAAATACTCCTAAATTATCCTAACAAAATATAGTTTCAAGATTTATTATCTTCATTATTGTGCTAGTTCAGTCCATCTCACATCCGCAGTACAGCATGTTTTACTGATGCAAAATAGAAGTACACACTGTTGTTCTTCAATCATAAGTTCATACAAACTCTTGAAATCAGTCACCCTGTCAAAAGTTGAAGGGGTAGTGTGACGAAGGGTGTTGTACCACTTTCTTTTATAAGAAAACTGGCTATAATTACTCTTGATATGTAGTATAACAGACGTTACAACTTGCTTAAGACATGAAGAAACTAGGATATCAAGCGACAAATTTTATACCATTATTCAGACTTTTATAATCGCAAGAAAATCTGCATAAAGACGCAAGTGAAGCATTCTTCATTTCATGTATGTTCTCTTAAAGTCATTACACATTATAAAACACACAGGATTTATGAACTTCTCCTCACATCTGACTGGGGCAGAAAAATGTTTCAAGATCATCTTGCTTCTAGTGACTTCTAATACTTGTGAACATTGGACTATTGATTTAGCCCTCAAATGTTTTAGTAAATGTGGAAAGTGGTTGTTCAGTAACTTATAGAATAAGAATACAAGCAAAAAGTCTTAAAATGAATGATGTTTACATAAAATGTGATGCAAAAATACAGAATCCCAAAGAAGGTCTGAAAAAGACAGTGAAAGGAAAACAGCCAAGAAGAAGGTTGATGTGATGGAAATGGCTCGTTAGGAAAAGATCTTGTGTAGAAAACTGAGGATGAGTTTTGGAGAGTCAGAGACAGTCTGATGACAGATTGAATTCTGTTTAAGTAAAAGAAAACAAATCAAATGTTTCTGTTACAACCTCCACTTCCAGCTCCCTGTCAAACATTCAAAGTAGAACAATGTAATTATCCTCTTACTTCCCTACAGAAATCCATACATTGTAACTTCACTCGGAATGCACATCATAACAATTGTGCAACTTATGCCCTTACGATCAGCTTGTTGAGATTCTCATACTCTATGTGGCCACAAAAATAATACAATTTCTGACAACCCCCCTTGCATATGCACCCATGATTTAATATTTCACCTACCTGGAGGTTATCATTATGTGACTCATGTCGCAGTCTCTTTCCATTGATAGTAAATGCTGCCACGTGACCACGTTCATAATTCACAACAATGACACCTTCACGAGACATGGCAATGTTCTCTGGTGACAGAAAACCAGTTGGTGGCTCTAGGGACCGCAGCAGGTCCCCAAACGTTGTGTGTACCAGAACTGGTCCATCTGAGAAGAATAACAAGAACCATCACTTGGGCTCATTTTTGTTGATTCATACCTACTACCCTACTGAAGAGTCCTTAATTGATTCCAGGCAGTCAGTCGCTATGACACTTACAAATGTCATTATAGTGTTTAGTATCTTCTACATTATTCTTTTAACTTTATATTCGTTCATGTTTTAAGTCTTCAAAATTTGTAGCTTGAATCTAACAAAAAACAAGTTTGTGCCATCACTGGATTAAGACAGTTTCAATAGCCTTATGTCAGTCAATATCAACGGAACATAACAAAAAAATATGCTTTCTAAAGACAGTGCTAGAACTCCAAGATGTACTGATGACCACAAGAGGAAACTCAGCAACACTAGACTTGTAGCACTAACCACTTTATGCTGATTCTTATTCTGTTGTGTGTGTGTATTAATACACATGATTCAAATGTCTTCAAATTCAGTTTTAGCTTCTAACTATTGCAGTGCCCTGCTTACTTAAAATGGTAAGGGGAAAAACATTAATAAACAGCAAATGCATTGCTCTATTATTTACAGAACAGTAAAGAGCCCATTGAAATTTTAACAGAAAAATTTGACAATTCACATCTCTAGCTATGGTTTTGACAAAGAAACCTGCCACTGATCCACTCATATAACTTTTAGTCCTTGAGGAATTTATGACATCCTCTGTCAATGAATATGCATGCCATGAACTTGGTATTCTTGAAAGAATAAGTGGTGCTGCTACTTTGAGACAGTTCCTTTAATGGCAAAAGGTTAAGTATGCAATACAAACCAAAACATAGGTACTTTTCAGGTGCTTCATAACAACACATTTGACCTAGCACATGTATCCATGACAATGAGGCTGCCTTGCTACACATGGAGAGAGTTTCAATCCTCAAACTTTATGAACTAGCTGCATGCCTGGTCTTTTCTGAGGTTTGCATCAATCATGACTTGCATAATCCCATAGTTTTCTTCCATTTGCAGTGGCTACTTTATCAGAGTCTCTCCTGCACTCAGCCACTGTTGGAGTACCAGCAGCCCTTAACTTTGCTGTGGCAAGTCTCTTAAAAACCCTTCGTGTTTCTTTATCCTCAACAAATGCCTTACAGAGAACACACAAAGTAACCCATAGGTGGCCAGACTTTTGGACTCAGTGATCTACTTAAACACAGAAAATCTTTTACGATCTACCATAGTATATAATATATTAATATTAGGTCAACTAGGCAAAGAAATGTAAAATAGCAAAACAACATCAAGCATATAAAAGTATGATTGTTTCATTTATTAAAAACCGATCCTTTCAAACTAAAACAACATACCATAATTACAAGGTGTTTTTCATTAACCCACCAAGTGTGAAGTTGATGCATGACACTGCATATCTTACGATAACTTACTGAAAGAGGGTTCGTAATTACTTAGGCACAAGTGAAGGCAGCATTTTAAATGATCTTTCAGACGGCTTTGGTACCTTGATTTAATTATCTTCATCTGGGGGAAAGCTTCTTTCAAAGGTAGGTTGATTCAAACAATGCTGTCAAACAATGAGCTACTGATTGTACTGAGGCGGCAAATAAATTTTGATAGAACGAAAAAGCGGCTGTGATTGACCAAAATACTGGCTGTGATCAACGGGTTGATCATGATCGACTTTTTGGCCACCTCGCAGTAACACATCATATGATGGGCTGCTGTAATATTAGTATGCTACTTCAAGGCAGCTTTCATGGGTTGTCTCGATAATTCTTGGAGTAAGCCAAGAGTTCACTGTATATAGAGTGCTAATATCTAGTTATGCTATGCTGTAATACATCTCAATTGTCAACTGTTTCATTCTGCCTCAGCACATACCTCACAGAGAACACACTTGGCAAACTTGGAAACCATTCTTGATATTCAACAATTTATTTGGCCTTGGGGCCATACCTCAAAGAGAACACAGCACCTATGGTTACCATAGCAAACATGCTTGGTTATCTCAGTGCATACTGCACAGAAAACACAGCAACAACTGTTAACATGGCAACCCACCAACCAAGGAACGAACAAACAAATGAAACAAACTCATTTTGACATATACAGACAGATGTTTCATCCCTGTACAGAGACAAGCACATTACATTTCTACTTGAAAATTAATTATGCATCAAAGGCATTGAAATTAAAACCATAATTCTACCTCTTGTTTTGTATGGGTGTAAAACTTGGTCTCTCATTTCAAGGAAAGAAGAAAGAAACAGGTGAATAGACAGAACTGCATGGAGATCTACATCGCTTACTCTCTTCATGAAATATTATTGGAGTGATAAAATGAAAGAGGATATGATCGGCAAGACATGCAGCACATATGTAAGAGCTCACAAATGTATATAAGGTTTTATGAGATCTGAAGTTCTTACTGTGAAGATGACTAAGAAGATGATGATGAAATTTATTGGTGTTTTGAAGGAACATGCTGTCTTAACCTTCCAGGTACATTTCTACCAGACTACACGGCGTCACATTTCAGAAGACAGGATTATATATATCCAGAATTTTAATCAGAAAACATAATGGGACCCGACCACTAGGGAGACATAAAAGAACTGGCAGGATAATATTAAAATGAATCTTAATGAAAGAGGAAGTCATGATATGGAAACGAAACTTCTGCTCTTGTAACTGGGGGAACTGCCTGATTAGCTGAGTGACTGTGAAGCAAACAAGGGCTCTGATCCATGTCATGTTGCCACAAGACACACATCACTTTAAGTTCAGTTTCATCTTGGACCCAGCCTGTGTTTCTCATTGCTGACATCATTTTTGAAATTGTGGTTCCAATCAACTTAGCTAGGAGATCACTGTAACAGTGCCCAGATGAAATAGAGTGGAGATTTTTCAGTTGTACTTTTTAAAACAATAATTAAATTATCACCTTGGAAAGAATGCTTTATAAGTTCCATATGCCATACAAATTTGAAATAAAATCATGGGAGAACCTGTCTACCAAATGTGCGAAATTCATACCAAGTTTTTCATAAACTTTACGGATCTAAGAAAATGTCATATCACACAACAACCTTGGGATAATGTGACAAAGACCAGGGGATTTCTATACCAATGTTTTGGTGGCAATGGTGGTAAATAACCACAATCATCACCACTACATAAATTAGTTGGCAGTGGTATGTAACCACCGCCCGCCCTACAGAATCGTTTGGCAGTGGAGGTACCTAACCACCCTGCTCCTTTACAAATGGTTGGCAATTCTATTATGAAAGGTGTCAGGGGTGGATACTGCCAGTTGCAGCACTACACAATGTGGCTAGCAGCAATGGGAAACCATCGCTGTGCCATTACAAGATGGTGGGAGTGGTGGAATGCTACCCGCTCTGCATTACAGAAATGGATTTCTAGACCAGATGACACATTAAGTCCGTTAGTCATAGTAACAAATGGTTACTGTGAATTGCAGCTTCAAAAGACTTGTAAATTATCCCCTTCATAAGGCACATATAGGCATGTCATTCCAGACAATAACATATTTCAAATTAACAACAGTTTGCTGTTCCTGTAAATGAATGTGTGCGCACGCACACACGTCGCACACACAAACACACACATCATTTGTTGCACAAAACACACTACTACCAACAAGTATGGAATAACATATACAGGACTTACTGTGCGATCCAGACACCACGAGTCCCAGTTCAGCTGAGATCACCACGCTGGACACAGGCTGCTCGTGACCTGTCAAGGTGGCTCGAGGTGTAGGTACTTCCCCTTCACCCACAATAGTCTGTGTACGAGCATTCCAGTGCCACAGCAAAACAGTACAGTCAGCAGAACCTGACGCAATGTAGCAGTCTGAAGTTATGTTGCACTCGGAGCGTGAGAGGCATGTCACCACACCATAGTGACCAAAAATTATTTGTACAATTTTAGCTGCAACAAGGAATTAAGTCCTTTGAGACTCTGTTCAGATAGGTGCCCACAGTCCTTGAGAATTAATCAGTGTGAATATGAAGTGAGGAAGAATACTATTTACAATTATGTCCAAGCAAGCAAACAAACAAAAAAGGATTTTAATTAATTTATCTAGGCTATTTCCTAAGGTACTCAAACAATTCATTGAATGAAGCAATTACAGTCTTCAGAAGTATTTTTGTTAACTTTTTCCTTCTATCGCACATGTAACATGTCAGACACTTTGTCCTACATGGTACTATGTCATCTCATTTAAATTCATTGCACAGACACTCCCTGACTTACGCAATAGTTACATTCCAGAAGATCTGGCACTCGTACAAGTCAAATTTTGCACATGTCAAAAATGAGTACATATATGGTCAAGTACCGTATATTCTCGAATCTAATGCGCACCCTTTTTACAGTTTTAGAGGGCTAAAAAATCAGATGCGTATTAGATTCGCGTGCGGATTAGATTCGCGGTATAGAGCTGGATTTTGGAAAAATGATTGAGCTGCTGTACGTGCCGTAAGAACAATACAATACAATAATCTATTATTTTATTATTTATTATTATAATAATATAATAATTGGGTCCAGTGAATTTCCTTCGTGACACCTCACACCGCTAATCGCTGCCTTGTGTTTCCCCATAGTCGAACGCTGTTTTCATTAACTCCAAAAATTGCAGCGGCTTTGCGGTTTCCAATCTCCTCTGCGCACCGAATAACTTCACGTTTGAACTTCGCCGTATATGAGAGTCGTTTAGATTTCAGGTGTCCCTCTTCCATAACTACGGTACACGACAAATTGGAACAAGCACCTCCCACGTTTCAACAACTAAAGCTCAGCTGGCTTCAGACGAGATTGCGCACGTCTGTTGAGAAAGGCCCCGCCTCTATCGGTATGACTCATCGGCCACAGGCGTAGCGTCGGATTTTAACGCATTGGTAACATCCAATATTATTCAATCAGTCGCCCCGTGGGCAAGGGGTGGTTGAAGGAAAGGTGCGGATTAGAATCGCGAACTAACTTTTTTTCCGTTTAAGAAGTCGCCAAAAACTGGGTGCGCATTAGATTCGGATGTGCATTAGATTCGAGAATATACGGTATTTATGTTTGTACAAGGGTGCCCATTGGAAATCCAAACTCCAACACACTGGAACCTTATCAGCCACAGTATAACCACCCTGCCGGATGTGTTATCGCCCAGCAATATTCTTCTGCCACCTTTGTCTCATTGTGCTTTCACTCCCATCAGGAAAAGTTCAGCGCATGCTTGAAAAATGTTCTTCATATTCTTTACCATTCTTTTAACACTGCATTACGTGTGAATCTGCAAAGGTCAGGAGGTGTCTAACTTGATGTCACTAGACTGAGTAACATACAGCAGTTTTGACCTAAACTATACAGTATTAATAACAATTCAAGAGGTTGTACCTGACTCCCAACAAAACAAAAAAATAAATAAAATTAATAAAGAAACATACCAAGAATTAAGATCTCTGTTTCTCACAACTCTCTCTAATTGCGCTTACATCACAACATGAATACAAGCAAAGGCAGAAAACATTTAATTTTGTTATGCATCTTTATTAATCCTAGAAGAAAAATAAGGAAAATGAACACAAACAAAAAGGAACAAAAGCAATGACTGTTTATATTCCAATAGTGTGCTTCTCTCACAACAGGACTGCATGACTTACAACTTAGCGAGACAACTTCATAGCATAATGAGCAGTTCTGAGCGAACTCAGAGCCTGCTTTACTGATGTACAGATCTATAGTTCAACACATCTACTGCATCATCATCATCATCTCTCTTCTTCTTCTTCTTCTTCTTCTTCTCCTCCTCCTCCTCCACCCCTCCCTCCATTTTTATTGTTGTTGCTGTTGCTATTCTGTACTTTTGTTTTATGAAGAACTATTACTAAAGTACAGACTCTGTATACACAGTGTCCTCCATATCTGTCCCACTTACAGCAAATCCACTTTAAGCAGGTAAATTTCACCCAGAAGAAATAATGTCAAATATGGGTTAATGAGGACTGGGTTGGTGTTTACAGCAGCTTTACAAGCTAACATGAACTGTGTTCACAGAAATGGTCGTCATGCATTCACTGGTGATCACTAACATGCTGGCACCAATGAAAACTTATAAATAACCAATGCACGTAACAGTCTATCACAGACTACAGCAAAGCACATCCCTAACTTATTTACTAATTTATTTACTTTATGCACAGTTCAGGGTGTTCCTATAAATAACGAATGTTACATGATTTACTTACCTCTTGGAGTCCTGTTCAAGAATCATGTGCAAGAGGTTCGATCATAAGCATGGGAGTGGAAAAAAAAAGGGCAAATGCATTTCAGATTAAAACCATTTGCTACCAGAAAATTAGTGCTCCACAGATGTGATCTTCTGGAGTGCAGAGAATTTCTGTGTGTATGCCTAGAGCTCCTTAATAATTTGACCCCATATATGTGAGGAAATTAAAACACTGCTTGCCGTAAAATTTGTGGTCCATGGACGTGATTCTTGTAATTGTAAGGAATTTTTACATATTTTTCCTCAAAAATTTGCCCCACCAATATATAAGGGAAAAGAGATATCGAAGGCTGAGATAGCCCTGTGTCATCACATATACCTTCAAAGGTTCACACAGTGCTAAACCTGTAACTGCTGACTTACAAACAATGTTTCATACATACTACGTACGTATGTCTATCACATGGCATATTTCATATGCCTAGCTCCAAAAATTCATTACTTACTTCCAAGGAACCTAAGTGAAGAATATTTGAGTAAACATCATTTCAGGACCACACTGTAATTAATGCTGGTGCATTGGGGTTGTCTCCAATCCCATAATGATCCACGTGCCATTTGCGCACATACACATAGAGGCAGCACGGTGATCTCAAAGTCTACACTTTCCCTTCTCAGTAACGAATGCAGGCTTAGAAAAGGCACTTGAATGAAACATGGATTCTGTGTAATACTATCAGCCCCATCTCATAAAATATCTGTTGCTTCAGGTCAGAAACCACCACCTGAACTGTGACCAAGTATGATGATCATTTTTGTTCACATTAGGTTATTCCTATTACCTACAGCATGCAGAATGGTTTGTGCACCAAACTCTTTAACAACCTAAATTACAAACCTGTTTCGGTGAGAATACTCGGAAACTGTTGTCCCAGAAGCCACATGCAACAAGGAAACGGCTATCGACTGTTGTAACAAAACAGTTTGATCTAATGCGTATCTTTTGGCTGAAATTGTCACCCAGATGGCGTCGCTGTGCAGGATTTGAGCTGTTTCCTGTCTGAGCTGCAATTGGAAAGCAGATGAAGTCAAATGCATAGGAACTGTACAGTACAACTGAAATGTTAGGAGAGGTCTTTGTTCCAATCTTGAGAACATCTTTCATCTCTTAGCTCAGCAGAAAGAATTAATGAATTTATTCACTGTAGTGAAATTGAATAAGGAACAAGATGCTAATAATAAAGGATTTTCAGCTATGATGAGCTGCTTGAATTTAAATAAAATGTTATAACATCCAGTTTTATGAAAAGAAATATGAACACACTTTTCATTTTTCCCAAATCCTCATCCCACTCTGAGATATAATGTAAGGGGAGAGGCACAACTGTCCGAAAGAGGCAAAAATAAAATTTGAATAATTAAGCTTCAGAAGGACTGCCATTATGAACCTTTAAATGTTTGGTAATTTGTATTTACCATCAAAGACAACAATTTACTGTATTCTGAACTGCTCAACAATGCATTGTTGAGCATTGCTGAATACACAAATTGTTGTCTTTGATGGTAAATACAAATTACCATTCATTTGTTATATGTATAATGGGATGAAATTCATCAAAGTAACCTTTAAACAACCTATATTCACACAGGCGAAGGCACGAAAAAAAAAAACATTCATTCACTTTATATATTTAGGCAACAAGGAAATTTACTGCATTTTTAAGACATGCTGCACAATCTGTTTCATTTTTCACAAAATGCCGTTTATTTCATAATTTTATCTTTCCGTGTTCAAATAATACTCACATTTCTTCATAAACAATGTGATAAAATTTAAGTACCAATGAGGTTGCTTAAAGGTTAAATTACATGAAAAATCATGTATCCATAGTAACAATTTTCCATCTGTGCTAACAACTATTGGACCTGGAATAGCTCCATCAGTATACTGAATAGGCTACAGGCTAGAGGACTGGAATCTGACTTCAGGAAGGGCACTGATTTTTGTTTTCACCACCGCACCCACACTGGCTCTGGCACCCGCCCAGACTCTTAATCTTCAGAAGTTAAGTGGCCAGGCCATGATGCTGACCACTCAGTGCCAAAATTAACAATATGAACAGCTGTATAGCTATATTTCCATTCCCCTCTACACGCACAAGGCAGAAGGCTTAATTGAGCACATGGACTGCTGTACCTTTCATTTAAATATTTATTTCAAAGATTATATTGACAGTATTTACAGTACACAAAGAAAAATCACAAAATTGTTCCTAAACCAATTTAGCTAACTATCAGTGCGTGAAACAAAAATGAAAGAGAGGGAAATATAAATAACATTAGTGAAAAAAGACTAAAAAACATTATGCCTGATGGTGAGCTGGTTACAGCAGGATATGTTTCGGTTGTTCATGTTTGTGAGTTTTGTATAAAGAGTTCAGGTCGTCTAAAGTGTAATTTCCATTTCGTTGGTCCAGGGGTTAGAATGAGATGGACAGTTAGCAAAAACTTTGGCCGTAAGTTGGTGGATGAAGTCTCGGATGGGTTCAATATTAAAGGTGTCATGTACCTTTTATAGATATATGTACAAAGTGTCAAAGTGGCAGTTCCCTTAAAAACTGAACCAAACACAAAATTTTCAATTGTACTTACAAAGAACAGGATCCATCGACAGTGGCAAATTGGCCACAGGTGTCTGTGGTGTATCAGCGTAACTTGGCGACTGCACAGAAGCTGGAAATATTTAAGACATTACATTACAATGAAACGTAAGGAGTACAGTTAACTCTTGATTCACTGTTCAAATTTAAACTTTGTTTATATGTAACAGTCAGGATGCAAAATGTGAAAACACTGAAACATTTTCTGAGCCTATATAAAAAGACCACTTGATTTTATTGAGATGTGATACGCAACACAATCTCTGGAAAATCAGCCATCAGATACACTGTGATGCTGATGGCTCAACCTCCCACTGCAGAGTTACACAAACACACACACACACCTGCATAGCTAGAATTCCAGCGATTGACAGCAAACTGCTGACTGGTGGTCACCGTGACCACGGACGGGAGCGGTAACTGAGGGTAGGTGTTGGCCGAGATGTGGCAGACTGGAGAGTTGGATAGGAACTTCATTGTCATACACACATCTTCTGGCACACTGGAGAACATCATTGGAGACTGCAATGGACACAAATTCTACATCAGTTAACAACACAACCTTTGTTCACATAACATTCATAACATACAGGGAAAGTCTGATGTAACAGGTATTTCATTCCAGCAAGTATGTTCTTATAACCTGTCATTTAATTGGGTTAAGCACTTGTTTAATTAGAGTACTTCTCGAGGTTCTTCTGTAATGGATGCTTTACTCTCATTTCTGAATTTTCATAAACGTATATTTGGCAAAGTAGTCGACTCGGTGACTAGTGGTTAGCGTGCTCGCCACTGGACCCAAGGTTCGCGGTTCGATCCCGACCGAGGTCGATGGATTTTAAGAGATAAAAATCCGGAGCACCACTTCCTTCGAGGGAAGAAAAGCCGTCGTCCCATGTCGTAGATTTACGGCATGTAAAAGAACTTTACGGGCATGAATAAAAATGTGCGTAAGCCAAATTGCCTCCATTTCTCATCCAAGTCTCCTGACTGCCTGCCAGATGCTCTGGCGTGCACATCAGGATCGATAGAACACTAAGCGCGGCTAGCTGGCCGTCACCAGCTGCCATGATGCGCATGACTTAGTAACCTCGACAAGAGGAGGCAAGAGGAGCCCAGGCCCATACAGGCTGTTGAGCCAAGAATTATTATTATTATATTGGCAAAGTAGCTTAACCACTAATTTCCATTCTTTGTGAGTAATATTACTCCTACTGCTAACACAGCATTCTTATTTTATATTATATATACTGTACATTTCAGTAATTAATTAATTAATTATTTCATTCCAACAAATGCACTACATTTGTGGAATTTGTTGGAATGAAATAATTAATTAATAACAGCATTCTTATGTTTGGACCCAACAGATGTGCATGCGCAAGGGCGAAAGATGGGCAATTAGAGGTTCACAGGATGCTGGGTCTAGTGCAAAATACATCAAAAGAAATAACAAATACAACATTCAAAATATTTTCATCTTTCCCCACAAAATGCATGGCCTGGTGTCATTGCATTATTCACCATTCAGTTGGGCTGGTCATAGCATTTCCATCTGTTCTTAACAACCTCCAGCATCATAAGATAAAGCATAAAATAAAGCTAAAGATAAGGTTATAGTTATTACCTTGGTTACCAAGGATATCACACTTTCTTGCTAAGAGTGTGATCTTACCTCCATATACTGTAATCACCATATTTCTTGAGATACCAGTAAATGTGTAAAGAGAATGGAAATAATTTTTCAAATTATTTTGTTTTGAAACAGGTATACTGAGTAGGCATAATTCTTTTTCCTGCTAATGGGAATCATGATTGAACAGAGATATCGTAATAAACTGCACTTGCATAAATAAACCAATAATATCTTCTCTTCTTCTTCCATGGCGTTACAGCCCGAGGTGGGCCAGAGCCTCCTGAAGGTTTCCTGGTCAGTAAGTGTGCATTCTGTAGTAAGTGACCGGCTCATTGACCGCACAAGGTTTTGCTCAATCCTGACGTGACTGCCAGTGGTTCTGGCAGTCACATCAGGAGACTTGGGTGAGAAATGGCCGCTTGAATTTTGCTTACGGACATTACTGGTTCTATTCACGCCCAAAGGTTCTTTTACATGCCGTAAAATCTACGATATGGGACCGACGGCTTTACTTCCCCTCCGAAGGAAGTGGTGCTCCGGATTTTTATCACCCTTAAAAATCCATCGCCCTCGGTCGGGATCGAACCCGCGAACCTTGGGTCCAGTGGCGAGCACGCTAACCACTAGTCCACCGAGGGCGACAAACCAATAATATGGACACTCAAAAATATTTCTCGGTCCTAAAGCCTTTATCAGTAAAGTTTAAACTTAAGGCATTTATATCAGTATCTGTTACGTTGTAAAAACAAGAAACAATAAAACATCATTGTGTATGGAATGCACTAAACAGTGGTTTGAATCATTAATACAGTGCTCTATTAAAGCACATGTATCCTCACTGCCCATTACACACACGCTTACTGTAAAAAATTGTCTCACTATTTTAGCAACAGCATTACAATGGATTATAATAGCCTGCAAATACGTTGCTACATACGGAGAAAACTTATAGAGTGTGCTGTGTAAAATGTGAAAAGGCACATTCAAAACACATGAATGTTCAGTCCTTTCTTGAAAAGTCATGAATTTAAAATCTATGGATAATAACAGAGGGAACATGCCAGAAGTGTTAAATCCTGTGGACATTTCCATACATGTTTATTTTTGGGATGATTTTATACATTTCCATGCTTTAAACTGCCTATAATGAGTACTGATTATGCTCTAATATATTCAAATTCCAAGGTTCAATACTTTTCAATTGGACTATGGGCCACACCAAGACAGTCTAAGAACCCACCAAAACTTACACCCACATCATGTCTGCAACAGATATTACAGTCCGAAAGACGGCAAGTGGTAGTGTGGCCAACCTGGCTATCAATAAGCTATGCATCCAAATTTTCAACAGAATTATTTTACAAGAACATGTGTCATGCATTTGAGGGCATTTTGTATCTGTGTAGTTGTTAAAGCATATTGCAATCAGAAAGTTGATATTATCTTCACTCCTTGGTGAACACAAATTTGGGAAAAATTTGCTTAAACACAAATTTTATTTTTGACATCCTGTTGTGACACTTATAAGGAAGGTGATATAAACTGTCAATCACAACACACTTACTGATTTATTAATTAATTTTTTCAAACATACCGATGTAGTATGTTTGAAAATATTAATTATTAAACCAAAAAATGTGTTGTGATTGACAGTTTACATATCACCTTCCTTGCTTATACACAGTTTGTGCTGACACGAGACTGCGAACTCTTAGAATAGCCTCATGCATCAGATACCTTCCTTAACAACCATTTTCACTTTTCTGGCAACCCCACCACCTATGTATTCAGAAATATTTAATGAAATGTAGACTATTAGGAGTAAAATACTGCCACATCAATAACCGAAGTAAACTGCTCTAATGAAAATATGCTGCTAAATTCTTTTCCAAGTCCCATGACCCTAACTATTCCTGGCCTGCCATAGCACATTCGGTCCTTTGCTGGCCTCTCACCATGGAGACCCAGGTTTGAGCCCAGACCAGTCCATGAGGGACTTATGGTGGGAAGTGGCACTGGGACAAATTCTTCTCAAAGTACTTCAGTTTCCCCCTAAGATTATCATTCCATCAATGCTCCATATTCATACTTCACCCATCTAGCACTACTGCTACATAGTCTTATCAACTGACAGCTTTGTCAAAAAAAAAACATGTCTTTCCTTTATCTCTCTCTTACTGTTTCTATACACTCTTATGTGCACTGAATGTTGTTTTGCCAAAGTTTTCCAGAAACAGAACCCAGGCATTCAGTAAGGAGTGACTCTGCAACATATCTTTGTCAAACCAGAATACACATACATACATAAATACATACATACATACATACATACACACGCACACATACACACACAATGTGTGTGTGTATGTATATGAACATTTGAGATGCAATGGAAAATGGAAGTTAACATGGCAACTCATGCTGTGCACTTACCAAGTGCATTGCTGAACTTCTAGGAGGATGTGGCTCCATTAGCAGCTGAGATGGCGTCTGACCAAAGTTACGTATCTGGTTTTCGATGGCCTGAAGAAAATAGCATTAAAACATATTAACAATACAGTGGAAACTCGCTGCATCGTTCCCGTTACCATCGTTTTCCCGCATATATTAAACCATATCAACAATATTACACAACGGGGATTTTGAAAGGAGGAGAACTGGCTATACAACACTTCAGGGCTCAGGGAAATCTGTGGGCATCCACAGGGAAGCCTGTGGAGAGTGGACAGGAAGACGTCTTCAAATAGATTTATCTGCAGGGATGTCTATGGACAGTGGGCAGGGAGAAGCTAATGAAAAGACATTCTCAGGGAATTCTGCAGACAGTAGGATGGAAGACGCCTTCAAACAAATTTATCCTCATACAGGAAATAATGGTCATGAATAGCATAATATTTTTTTTTATTGAAGGGCCCCGCAGCAGATGCTACAGACGCACCGCAGCCTGAAGGCTTATTGTGCAACCCTATGAGGAAGATGATGAAGATAACGAGTTTTTTTCTGCCTTTCCACTTTAATGGAGCACCAGTGGAATGAAACTGACAGGGAAAAAACCGAAGTACTCAGAGAAAAACCTGTCCAAGTGTCACTTTGTCCACCACAAATCCCCCTTGGACCGACCAGGGATCGAACCCGGGCCTCCGTGGTGAGAGGCCGGCGACTAACCGCCTCAGCCATGGCACGGCCTATAGCATAAATATTACTCCACAGGTATATGGAAATTACTGGTACATTAAATATGCTCCACTGCCATCTTGATGATGCAGTAGTTTGCATATGATTAATATTCACAAGGCTTAAGTATTCGTCCAGACTGCAGCCTCTAAACTGGAGCCATCACAGCATAATTAGTCTCTCACTAGCAGGCACAGAAACAAGAAACATAACCACAGTACAGCAACACTACATTTTACCCACCTCACAACCAACACTGCTTCTAGCCAACAAATGTATACATTAAAAGAATATGTCAAGACTTTACAGTCAACTGCTGGCACATACTAAAAAGATCTGACAGATTAACTGTAAACTTACAGCCACAGCACCTACAACTCATGTGGTACGATTCACTGAATATTTTTAATCATTTTTAAGGAACTTATTTTAACTCTTAATGTTTACCTACATATATATGTATCTGTATATAATTTCATAATTTTAACATACTAACCCAATGGTGTGGCTAGTTTTTGGCACCTGGGGTGAGTAATCACAAAGGCTGCCCATAATAGAAATTATTAACTTTAACAAAATCACAATTAGTTGCATGATATCAGGCTTCAGCCCTGGCATAAATGAGGTCTTTGCTCTTCTGGGATGTTAGCAGCACTGATTGGTAGTTAGTTACCAACGTTTCGGGAGGCTGATCTGAAAGGTTGGTAACTAACTACCAATCAATGCTGTGAAACATCTCAAAGAGCAAAGACCTCACAATTAGTCATTGAATTTCATTTTATTTTGTTGCATAAATGGAAATGTTCATTTATACTGTAATATTCATTTTGCTACCCCTTGGAATCTGCTGCCTGAGGCAGCCACACCACTTGGTACCCCCCCCCCCCCCCCCACCAGCATACGTAATGCATAATCTTCATAGCAATAGACACAAATATGGTCCGATACATTCCACTACGGAACTACTCAGAATATGCAAAAAAGGGTGGCTATGAACGCTATGGAAAACTTCTACATACAGATGTTTCAACAAGAAGGTACACTCATACAAGAACAAAACTCAGGAAGAAGAAAACCCCCTCTGCTAAGATCATCATCCATACACAGCACAAAATGCATGCGCCAAAACAAGACACTGATGAACTTAACACAACCACAACAAAACAGTCAGTAACAGCCACGACCACAAGACACTAACAACAAAAACAGGTAAGCCAGACTACAACCTAAAATATATATATTGCCATACATAGCAAACACTAAATCTTTACAAAATTGATACCCTATGTTGTTACAGGGCATGGACAACACTCTTTGTATACAAACCAATTGCCAGCAATTTTTAATAATTTTTAACAACTTTTAATAACATTGTATTATCATCTTTTACGTTCTTAGCCCAAAGATGTCAGACATTTAAAACATAAGGTTGTATAAACAAAAACAGTGAGTGTTATCAACTGTTAACAGAAATCTGACATACATTGTGGTGTATAAGTGGTGATACAAAATGGATTAGTGAATGTTGAAGTGAATGTGACTTTGAACCCCTGATGATGGCTCTATTGCAGCCGAAACATATGTAGGGTTAATGGAGATACTTAAGAAATAAAGTGCATTAGTTGCTTTAATTGTCGAGTTTCAGCTGATAAGTTTTATTATATATGATATATGGAATAAATTACATAACAATGCTGTGAAAACAGTGTCCAGTTGTGACTGTCCACCTTAAATGCTTCATGGTCTGCACTGAAACTGAACATGTGTCTCCACATTAAAGAACACTGTCTTACAGCCAAGGATCAGACCCGACACAATACAAACTATTACCAAGCAAGTTGCTATAGCAGTGCACTCTATATTTGCTTGAATCTCAGCTGAATTACCAGCTATCTTGACTGAAGGTTTTCAACGTTTACTTCAGACCATTCAGATTCCATCCTCAGAACATAAATTAAAGCACACCATGACCACACACAGTTGAACCCGGTTATAACAATGTCGGTTTATGCGACACTTTGTCTGTAGTGTCAGATTAGTCTGCAGTACCAATTAATTCCTCACTGTTAAGCATAATAGTTCTCCTCGGTTAGAACAACACTCATTTATAATGACACATAATATTCAGTCCCCTTCACAATGTTACAACCGAGTTCGACTGTACTTCCAATCATTAATGCACTCAGTATTTGTGATCATCTTATTGGAATATCTGAATACTGTACTTCCAATCGTTAATGCACTCAGTATTTGTGACCATCTTATTGGAATATCTGAATATCACACTGAATTATAAAATAACATACAAATCAACTAACACAGACCACTCTCTACATTTAAAGTATAACAACAGCAGTACAAAGCACATTTAAAACTGAAGTTGTACTTTACCTCTTTCATGACTAGATCAGAAATATTTTCCATGTCTACACTGCCTTCATACGTGAGATAGTAAAACACATTTGTTGCTCTGACAGCCTCAGGACCTGCACAAAAAAACACACACAAGTCTTAGCACATCTTAAAATCCAGCCTGAGTCCCCATGCTCTGTAACACTACACTAACACACTTCATTCTGCTCCCCTCTTTCTTTTCTTCCATTCTGCCTCTTCCATTCTACTCCTTTTAGCCTTTACTTTCACCTCAGGTCTCAGGAGTCATATGTGAAGGTCTGTGAATAGACTGAGGGACTGAGAAAACCCATAAAAAAACCTCAGCCACGACAGCCAGTGTCTAAGCAAAGATTCAAGCCATGCACCACCCAAATACAAGTCTAGAACATTGCCACTACAAACACGCTGCTCAGTTACCAGTATATATTGTGGCAGAGGTTGTTGTGTACTAGAACTACCCACACATTCAGTGATCCTACAGCGTGAAATTCACGATTAGCTTCCATAAGCTGTGATTTTTTGTGTCTTACAATATTTGTATCAAGTGTGCATTATTAGATTATTGGACTCACCTCTCTGCTTGTACCCAAAGATCAGATCAATCCACTGGTGAAGCTGACAGGATACAAACTCAGACTCCAAAGCCTGTAATACAGTTAATGTATTGGTATAACACCTGGTATGTTAACCTATCAAAAATAATGAACAAGCATAAAGGGTAACAAAAGACTCTTTGGTGGTGGTATAGTGGTGGTGGTAATAATAATAATAATAATAATAATAATAATAATTATATTATTAATTATTATTATTATTATTATATTATTATTATTATTATTATAAACATCACAGTTTGAGAGAACAACAATGTTCTCAATATATGCTTACTTAAATAATTACATAACCAAACTGTATCAATATTGCTGTGATATATTATTTGCAGAAGCTCTACATTTATACCTAACTGTTCAACTCACTTTTGAATATGTTCTTCACACACTCCATACTTAAATGTACATACAGCATAGCACAGTATGAAGTAAAACAACACTGTGAGCACTGAATATGCTATCACAGAGGAGGCAGTACTGTGCATATGTGCAGTGCTGACTCTTCGCAGCCTCAAGGTTGTGACTCACGCAAAAACCCCAAGTTTGATATATTGGGATATGACATTCTACACGATATGGTGTAGCTCAGTAACATAGTACACCACATAAGACTTCCATTCCACAAGATATATATCTGAAAAAGGACCAAAAGTAGAAGACACTAATACAACAAAGAGAGTAAAATTCTGTTGTATGCTGTTTTTCATACCATACGGTTAATCCGAACAAACTCCTCCGGCGATGAGGCCCAAGGTGGAAGCTCAACATCACTAACTGCTGTTCCATTTTCGTGTTGGCCTAGGCGGTAGCGATTTGCATTCACAAACATCTCCGGCAAGAAGAAGAATTCAGGAATCAACTCCTGTTAGCAAAAGACAAGACTGTTGATTTACACAGTCTGACACATTGCATGAGACACAGAATTTAACCTATAAACAACAGGACTGGTATTTAAATTTGCACACATTGTTTATGAAAAATTATTATTTGAACAGAAAAAGATAAAATTATGAAATAAACGGCATTCTGTGGAAAATAAAACAGAGACAGTGCAGCATGTCTTAAAAATGCAGTAAATTTCCTTGTTGCCTAAATATATAAAATGAAAATCTGCGGGTGTTTTTTTCCATGCATTTGCATATGCACACGTAGGTCATTTAAAGGTTAATATCATATGGAGATGAGCCAAAAAATAATGCCAAGTGGTCGTGCTGCAAGACACTTGCTGAGTAGCGACAGAGAAGTGGTGACTCCCATATTCATACACGCAAATACAGAGCAGTGACACTGAGCATGCAAAGCAAGCAATGTAATAAAAAAATACAGTCACAATAGTCTTGATCATGAAGCTGTGATTGGTGTTAACAGACTGTCTTGATGGACAGGCACAAAACAACACAATTATAACAACAGAACAGCCAATGACTCAGTACTGTCATCATGTCACCCTCCATGTCACTTCATTCCATGTCATCACTTGTAGCTGTTATATGTACAGCAATGCCAGCAGAACTTCTTCATGAGCTGTTTCTTCACAGAAGTTCTCCTGCAGTTGTTCTGCCTGTCAGACAAATGAACTACCATCGTCCTCATTGACTCTGTCAATAGCTTCTTTCATGACCTCACAACATGACAGCACCTAAAAGAGTACTTGAGTTGGGCAACTTCTCCTCCCCCTCCTCCTTTAGTTTATATTAATTCAACTGTGTAAAACTGAAATTGGTAATGAGGTAATTGGATTACGAGGTGACCCACTTCAATCGCTTTTATACGGCACAATGCAAAGTGTAACTTGGGTACGGTTGCTGTGGGATCACATTTAATACGATTCTTTCACAAATATTCTTGAATCTTTCTTTAATGATATTCTGTTTTAGGAACCCCATCTGTGATGACTGAGTGGCATCTGTTACTGTCCAGATTTACAACAAATCTCTTTTGTTCACAATTTAAAGTTCATCTACAAACCAGTATTTAAAACCATCAGTATTCATTTGAATAATGGATGTGAATGAAATGTCCACTAGCTGTCAGCTATTAAACCTGTTTTTTTTGCTTATCCAAAATGGCTCACAAAATGTCTGCCCCTTTTTCTTGCAAAACTTTCAGTCTGTTATTATGATATGTCTTGCAAAATGCATTTTTTGAGTCATTCTGGTTAACCCATGTTTTATATGAATAACATACAGGGAGCAAGTTTTCTGAAACCCTAAGATTCTCAATCCCTACGGAACTTACTTCCAGCAGTAACACTGTGCATCCATCACTGGTTTTTCTGTACTTCAGTGCACTGCTTTTCTAAATTTGCACACTGATGATAAAGAACCATTATAATTTATTTTGTCTCTCAATTCATGAGGAAGTTTCTTTGCAATGGGAAATTCTCCCTCGTCATAACATCTATATAACACTTCTCTGCAGTGTATCTTTCTCGATTTGTCTACGTTTGTAACCAGTTTTGGAATATCATGCTTCTTTCCAGGAAACCTCAGTGTCACAACCTCTGACAAAATCTGTAATACTGCACGTGCAATGCCTGTACTACAAAACCTGAACAGTTTGAAAATTGACCTGTTTCTGACAAAATCATCAGAGCCTCATTACAGCTTCGAGCAAAGTAGTGGTCATGTTAGACCAATATGAATCAAAATTAAATTCACAAAGCAGCTTTCAATGTATTTCCCAATGTCAAATGTCAAAGATCATGCACTGTGGGTATATCAGGTTGAGAATTGCAGTGAATGACAGATTTCTTTGGATTCTGCACACATCGTGACCTTTAGTGTTCAATAACCCGTTTGGAAATGTGTGGTCTCCCTTGTTTCAACATACTTTCTCTTTTCTTAAAGGGAGTAGTACAATCATGAACTTACTTGACAGTTTTATGTCAAAAACTTCACTGAATTATTACAACATACTGAATGTGCATACTGCCAGGTTAACCCAAGAAGTACAGTGACTAGCCTAAGAACACGACAAGCAGATCCCCAGCAGCGGCACAGTATCTGCTCTTGACATTATGTCAACAGCAGCTCTGGGGCCTACCCAGCCTCCTATCCAATGGATAATTTCCCCAGTGGCTAGTCATAAAGTTGACCATTCACATAAGGTTAGTGCCAAAGTTTAGGAAATAACGAGTCAACTCACCTGTATGTCGCATTACATAATTCTTCAGTAATTAAGAATAGGGACAAATTTACTGTACTTCACTTTTCATGTTTTCTTGATATGACGAACAATTAACAGACTGCAAATAAAATACTTTCCAGTTGTATATTGTCTGATATTTGTAATGTGATTACCTGTGTAACAACAGATATGCATTTGGGAGAAACGAACATCAAGGCAAATGAAGTATCAAAATAGGAAAGAATAAATCTGGAAAATGCACGTATTTCACTACAGTACGCATCTTTATTCTAGGTTTGCAATGTGACTGTTCTAGAAGCTTTGGGTTCCATAAAAGGCATGCCATAAAATGCAGGGAGTCTTGACTAGCAGTGTGGCTATTATGTTGTGAAACACTGCTCCTTGGAATTAGAATCTACGCTGTCTCTCACAGAACAAAGTAAAATTCTCAAAATGTTTACCTTTACATCAGACGTATCTCGCTGGCAATTCTTCCATGACAGTGCAACAGAGGAGAAAAGTCGATTTGGATGATCAAACTTGCCTCCTTGAAGAGCCAAGAACATGGTTGTCATTGGTTCCTGTAATATAACCATAGAATTAGTGCTACATAATACAGAAATATTTTCAAATATCTACATTAACATAATGTAACAAGAGATGGGCAAACAGATTGACAGAAATCATGTCTAAAGGAAGTTAGTACAGCAGCCAGTATGATCTCTGAGCTTGAACTTGGTGAGTGAGTGTAGAGAAGTAGAAGGGTGCACAGGGAGGTGACAGTTACCACCAAATTTGCAACTGCAAGTCAAAAAACCTATTTTGCTCATGTAAATAAATAAAAGCATGCTGGGCCTAATGTTTTCAAGTAAGGTGGTCTTTATCTCATCTGAAACATCATTCAGTGCCGGTCAAGCTTGCGGGATTGTTCCAACTACTATGGAGAAAATTTTGCCTACCAGTATCCAAAGCTGAATCGCGTTTTCAAAGCTACTTGACATCCACTTTTCTAGCTTGTGGAGTTCAATTGCAAGAAGTGAGACAGGACACAAGTAGTAAGTAATGACAGAAAGATGACAACAAAATGTTTTGAAATTAAGAACAGAAAGGTGCGGGCATGAGTTTTGTATAGACAGCAGGATCCTATGAGAAGTTTCTGACAGCAACGGCAAGGTGGAAAAGGACGTACTCTAAAACGCAGTGCACAAAATTACCACTGGTATTCTCTGTAGTTTAGTAAAGCTCACCTAAAAGTAGGAAAAGTGAAGTTCAAATCACTGAAAGTCTCATGTATCAAAGTTCAACAAAATCTGTGGAAGGTTTATGGATTACATGTAAAGTCCACTTCATGCCCTGTGCACACTGAGCGTTAATACGAAGTGTTATTGTTTCTGTGCTGTTATTCACAGCGGAAAAACATCCTGTTTAGGCATGCAGTGGTCACTACAGTGCATGAAAGAATACTGCAATGAATAGAAGCTGAAGACAAACATAATAAAGACAAAATTATAGTATTCAAGATGGGAGGGAGAACTACGTAAGAATGAAAAAAACAAAACGGGAGGAGATGAGGCAGAAGATAAAAAATGAAATGAATTACTTAAAGGTAATACAGAATAGTAGAGAACATAAGAGAAAGAGAAACAAAAAGAGTGCACTGAGGGGGAGCACAGTGGTGGGTAATATCAATATGTGTCTAGTGACAGCAGCCAACATGAAAATTATGTTACCAGATACCAGAACAGATACATGTATCACTGACAGAATCAAGAAAGCTACAGAGGTGGATATCAGGAGGACAGGGGAGGGATGAAACATATTTGGGAATTTAAATGAGATCTTTTGCAAAAAAGTAATGTGGGTGCTGGGACAGTAGCCAAACTGAACCTGTGTGGGGAGTTGGGAAGAATGGAGAGGAAAAAGTTGTGGAAAGAGTTGAGAAATGTTGGTTAAAATTATGCAACACAGAAAGGAAAATGTTGTGGGCAATGCACTGAAGTAACAGCTGGAAAGTATCGATGATGAGTGGATAGGATGACTAATAAAGGAATCCAATCAACTAGATATAACAAAAGCATGGGTGAAAATACAGGAGAATTACAAAAAAGTGGCAACAACAGTAAGTGAAATGCATGTAGACCGAATGGCAGAACATTGAAAATACAAGACAGGAAAAATTACTGACTGTATGTCATAATTCAAAAACACAGGCATTGCTTTCAAAGTTTCAGGGACGCTGAGGTTGGCATCACACATTCGCTGGCATCAAATTTTTATTCAATTCTGCACTTTTGCAAAATACTTTAAAATTTCCTAGGCCAATATTTTTTTTTAAATGGCCAGGTTATTTGAGAATTATTTAATAAATACATTACAATAGCTTTAATAAATCAGAAAAATGTATACTTCAATGGAGTTTTATATTTTGATTTAAAAAAAATTGGAAATGGTTAGAAGTTAAACTAAGAGTAAGGGAAGTTAGCAACCCCCAAAATCATTCAGGGGTACCTGGGCCCCACGGCACCCATGTACTTGACATTCATGGTTTGAGAAGAGAATGGGAAAGACAGGAGTACATACTTATAGAAATATGCATGTGGGAACAAAGAAGGGACAAAATGTGGTGGAAGCTAAAGATATGGAGGCTGCATGTGAAAATATTTGTAAATGTGTTTATTTTGCATGTCCACAACTGCTAGTCACTTCCCACTGGGTCCACTACGTTATGTGCCAGACCCAATCACCACCTCCTTACCTCACGGCATATTTCAGAGGCTATCAGAACTTTATTGAGCCATCTGCAGTCATTATGTGGATTTCTGTACATTACATGTTACAGAGAGTTGCGTGATTTCAGGCTTCTGCCACAGTGTAAATGAGATCTTCACTCTTTGGGATTTTATGCAGCATCAGTAAGAAACTACCATTCTGTGCTGTGTAAAATTCCAAAACAATGCAGATCTCAATTACAGAGAGTTGGTACAAATAGTCACAACCTTCAGATGAAACGTTTTCTGAAGCACCTATGCCATAAAGGACGACATTTTACACACATGAAGAGGTCTGAAGAAACAAATTCCACACTAGGCAGGAACATAACATGCCAAAGACAAGTGCTAACTGAAGAAAAATTGGAAGACATTGGCGCTAGATTGGAGACATCTGCAAGAAAATCACTGGCATGACTTGCACAGCAAATGGATGTGCGCATCATAGCATGAAATGCAACAAAACTGTTGCCATTTACATAACACAACTGTGGTTTACAAAACCCCATGACATAGATCATGATGCAAGACTGAATTTTATGAACTGGTACCTTCATGGGGAGCATGCTGCAGGAACAGACAGATCCCACACTTGTTCTACTTAGCAATGAAGCTTCTTTTCATCTCAGTGGACACATGGACTCTCAGCATAACAGGTTTCCCATGTTGGTGCATACAGTGTAATTATATATGTTAAGGGTGACGTGTGATGTGCTGAGTGTAACAAAAATTATCAGACTCAATTCTTTGTTCTGAGACCATAAATTCTCACTAATATTTTATAGACATTCTGGAACAATTTTCTGAACATCTGTCTCATTAATAGAGAAACTGTAACTTTTCCACAAAACAGTGCATGAGCTCACAATGCAAACAATTCTATGCATTGTTCACAGAGTGTTTTTGGTAAATGGTATATAAGCAGAGGACTGTGGCCTTCCTGTTCATCAGATCTAAATCATGTAATTTTACTAGTGGAACATGTTAAAGGATAAAGTGTACAGTAACAATTAAATTAAGTTATAAACCAACGATGCACACTAAAACCACTTTTTAAGTAGCTTTATTATAAAATTGTTAAAATTGTACCCTATTGTACTCCTCACAGCACAACACGTAGTACACCCGCTCCACGCAAAAACATTTCATATGCTTTAATACCACACGCCAGCAGTTCCACAATCTACCAGCTACAGTGCTTTTATAATTTTACAACTTTTAGAGAATCCTTTTCAAGATTTTAACTTATGTTTCAAAGTGCAGATAGAATATTTTAAATCATGTGTTGAAGTGACTGTAGCTTTTAGCAATAAACCCCCTGACGATGATCCTGGATCGAAACACGTGTAGGGTACAATTTTAACAATTTTATAATAAAGCTACTTAAAAAGTGGTTTTAGTGTGCATCGGTTGGTTTATAACTTAATTTAATATGACGAAGATGCACGGTGTCAACAGTGTGAAATGTACAGTAACAAATCTGCTCTGAAGATGATCTGACAGAAAATATTCAGCATACAGTGTTTTATGTTTATCAGCAGAACTTCAATGTGTAATGAACAATATGTTTGCTAGATGTAGTGTGTGCCTTCAAGCCAAAGGGACAAATTTCCAGTACCTTCTTTAAAAATGGTGTGTAAAACCTTAATACTAACTGCAACATATGGAACTAAAACATGCAAACCCCCACTTATGGCAAACTGAAACAGTAGCTACTGCTGTGCAGCCTGCCAAATTGCGAAACAGTTCAAGGGTAATGTGTAATGTGAAATAAAAAAAAATCCCTGTAAATGGGAAATGACATTTATGTACCACGAGGAAGTTACGTACGCCTGATGTAATTACACTGTGAGTTGTGAGTAGTGAGTAGTGAAAACAGACACTAAAAAAGTGATGATGGCATGGCGAGCATGGACCAAGGATTCACATCCTATCAATGACACAGAGAGACAGAATGATACAGGTAAACATAATCTCCACATAAATAATTAATTTTTAATTTGTGAAAAATGCCTAAAAGTGAAGATAGTGCATTTATTATCACTGACAAAACCAGGGAGATCTCAAATGCAGGAACAGTATGGACAGAGTGCACTCAGATACAAGAGAAGCAGCAATGAACAAGATGAGCAGAGGATGCTTTGTTACAGGACCATTTATCCTTGCATAAAAATTAATGGCTGACGATGAGAATAAAGCTTTGGCAAAATTACCACTGGTCCAGGAGACAGAAGCTGATGAAAGCCACATGAATGCCAAAAATAAGGGAAAGGGAACTATATTCATTTAAATTCACCTTCTATAGCCCAGTACATTAGCACCTGTATGTACCACCTGCTCAAACATTAAGAAATGTCAATGTAGTACAGTTACATGTTTCATATGAATCTCATAAAAAAACATCAATTATTTCCCTAAACAATAGTAACCAACTGTTTTATTTGTAATGGATACAGATTGTGTTCTCTGTGAGGTAAGAATAGAATTTTCTGTATACAATTTAGATGAATGTCACTCTTCAAAGGGTTAAGGAAAATAAAACTCTTTTGTTTTACTCATAATTTAATACATAGTGTCAACTTGAAGACACTGCAGCCTAGGAATCAAATGCTGAGTAAGTGCATTAGAATTACAGTGGACCCTCGAACTTCGAACGGTTTGATGTTCGAACAACTTGAAACTCGAGCAAAAAATTCGAGGAAAATCCGGTTTTGAAACTCGAACAAAAACTCAAAAGTCGAACAAAGAATCATGTGGTCGTCACGTGGTCGCCTTCTCTCTCTGCTTGGTCCAGATGAAAGAAGGGTAATTCACCTTCCAGTGAACAGTAATATCCCTCCTACTATTATTGATTGATTGATTATTATACAATATTTTTTATGTATGTACTATTATAAATAAAAAGTTTCAATTATTGAAATTAAATATCATTATGATCTTTTGAAATAGGCACTTAAAATGTTTTATATTGGGTAAATTTTGGGGGTCTGGAATGGATTAATTCAATTTACATTATTTCTTATGGGGACATTTAACTCGAAAGTCGAACAACTTGAAAGTCGAACCGTCTCCTGGAACGGATTGTGTTCGAAGTTCGAGGTTCCACTGTATTTGGTTAAGATTAGCCACAAATTGATGGCAGAATTTTTCCTTTCTCATTCCTTGCATACCATAGTAAAAACTTCTTGAATGTGGAGAATGCCAGGCCCTCATTAAAGCCGGAATCCTCATTACACTGTAGGCCATGTCTTCATCATCAAAATATTTTGGGCAAAGGACAAGAAGGTCAAAATGACAAAAGCTTACCATGCGTATCAGCCAGTTGAGAACAAATGCCGCTGTAGAGTAGTGTGTGCCATAATGGAAGGGTGGTATGCTGTCATGTTCCCAGCTGTTGTAGCGCTCTTCAAAGTAAGCCCGCCTACTTGGATTCAGCGCACCGATTGGCTATAAAAATAATTAACATGACATCATTACACACAGTGCAACATTAGTAGCTGGGTTTTGTAAAACTGGCCTCCAGCAGTGGCTGCTGGCAATTAGGCAAAGTTTCTATGCAGAAATAGGCAGAACTCTGTGTTTAACTTCCAGTCTACAAATCAATGGTACATGCAAATCTGGCAGTTGGTATTGATGCACAGCTGCCCCTCTATGCATCATTTTTTATTGAATTTCTGTTTATTTGTCTCAGTAATTTAAAATCCATTGAGTGCAGAAAATCAATTTTTTTAGTTTAAATATTCATGTTGCCGCCATTTGGACTCTGCTGCCTGGGACAGCCACACCACTTGCAACACCCTAGCTACGCCCCTGATGGCAGCAGCATCACCACCACCACCACACAGTAAAGTTTACTTACCTGTGTTACAAGTAAAGCTCTAAATGTCTGCCATACGCTCCACTTTCCACAAACGCTCACAAAATATATTTATCACGAGCATTTCATCCTGAGCCTTTGAGTTCTCTCCTGTGTAGACTGGTTCAAAATATTTCCACCAGAAAATATTATGTGGAGTAACATCAGTACAACAGGGTGGCCATGAACTCCTTCAGCAAATATACGTTCAAGGTTTGCATGCATTGGTCAGCAGTATGCACAGCTGAAAATCATCTTAGCAACACCTACATTATTTTAATTCATCTGTATGTTTACTAAAGAGTGCTTTAGAATCTGCCCCATCTACCTCTCAGAATAAACTGTTTCTTGATCCAGTATTCTACTTTGCCTTCACCACACAACAAATACAAATGTTTACATTATGGAGTTGAATGCCATGTGTAAGATTTGGATTTTCTGTGCTTCAATGTGTGTTACCTTGTGTGTTTTTTGTATCTGTTTAAACGAAAGGATGCCTTGAGTGAGAAAATGTGAATTCACAATCAAGTTCAATGTTATGAATTGACAGATGACAGTAATTACAGCAAACACGTCACTGGTTAAGATATGGAACGGTCTGAACACAAGAAGTTAACAAGGCACATCTAGGTGAACTGTAACAAGGTTTGCAAGTTTTGAGAGTTCAGACGATAGCAGGGACGGCAGTAGTGCTTGGGAAAATATTACAAACCATACATAAATCCCAGCTAAAGAGAGGCTAGCTCATTATCAATGGAAGCAGTGTACATCATGATTTGATGAAAAATGTTCCGACTGTTACATCAAAGGAAGCTGGGTAAATTGCAGGGTTACAGGATCGAAGCCAAATTAATGCAGATAACCTGAACACTGTAAGAAGTCACATTAGTAGACATTTCAGGAATGAAAACGGGAATATTTCAAAGGTAAAATATATACATGCATAAATGACTCTAGAAAGGGTTATCAGCCTACCACTAACTTGGTAAAGGATGACAACAAGGGCAATCTGCTTTCAGAATCCCATGGTATTATAAACAGTTGAAAGAATCACTCTGTCACTTATTGAGTGTCCATCGGGTTATTGATGTTAGGCAGAATGCAATACACACAGCTGAACCACTAATGCCCAAGCCCAAGTCCAGGGCTACTGAAAAGTTGACTGGATATAAATCACAAGGCACTGATCAAACTCCAGCAGAACTGACGCAAGCGGGGTGGAACAATATGTTCCGAGATCCATGAACTTATTAATTGTAGTTGGAATAAGGAAGAATTGCCTCGACAGTGGAAGGAGTCAATGCACTTATTTATGTGTTGATTATGAGGCATATCATTGTTATTAACTACACACAAAACTCAATACCGCATTTTTCTGTCAAGGCAAACTCCGTGTGTAGACAAAATTATTGTGGATCATCAATATGAATTTGACATAACAAATTAACTATCCATCATAGTTCTGCGTTCATCAAATTGACCTATGTGACAAAAAAAAAATAGGAATACAATGGGGCAGTATATCAGCTGTTTACAGACTTCAAGAAAGCCTATGATTCAGTTACAATGGAGATTTTGTATAATATTTTCAATGAGTGTGGTATACTCACCACACTAGTTAGGTTGAATACAATGTTTTTAAATGTAACCAACAGTAAGGTTCAGTCATGGAAATATTTGTCTGTTACATTTCCTGTTCAGAATGGTCTAAAAGAAGGACATGTTTTATTGCCACTACTTTGCAACTTTGATTTTAAGTAAATCAGAAGGGACTGAAATTGAATGGGGCAGATCAGCTTCTGGTCTAGTCATGCACTAACACAGGAATGTGAGATAGTGGCCAATCTGAAATAATAGCAATGTACTGGGAAAGACACTAAATAGTGGTTAGGTGTTAAATCAGTGCTGTAGACTTAGTACAGAAACTGTAAACAGTTGCTGGGTGTAAAAGTACATCCAGGCACTGAGTACAGAAACTGTAACTAGTGACTAAATCTCTACCAGCAATCAGGTAATAGCACAGAAATTGCAAAGAGTAGTACTATGTCATGAAACTTACTGCTGTTTCACAGAAACCTATTTCTACAGACACAGGCAGCTAGTTCCTCTGAAACATCAGATGTTTCATAGTGCTGTGTTGAAAAAGACTTAAAATCTCATAAACTGTGCTGCAAAAAATTTTAAAATATGTATGCTGCACAATGTTTATCATGAATTGCATATTTACCTTGGAGAGGTCACGGTAATTGCTGGGTAGACTAAGATCCAGTTCTTTTGTGTCATAATTTGTAAGAACCCAGGGAATACTGGATACTGGTTCAAGTCATTGTATGTCCGACCTGTAGGAAAAATAAACACTGTGAAAATAATGTCACAAATCCTACATTCCATACCTTCATTACCTATGATATATCACCACAGGAAGTGCAGCTGATGTCATAAATATTGTCTGATTAGCCTCAAGAAGTACCTGGATGTCATAGCTCAGGTCAATCCCCGGCCTCTCACTTCGAAGCCGGTTTCGATCCCGGGCCAGTCCCATGTAACACATATGATTAACAAAGTGGCATTGGGACAGGTTTTCTCCAAGTACTTCGGTGTTGCCATGGTGGTATCATTTCAACAATGCTACGTACTAATCTTCATGTTAATATTACTCCTATCAACAGCAGAGGGCAAAACCTGGGAACTTTCAAAGCAATGCTCTTTCGGATATCGGGGCACAATGGACAGAAGAGTACTGTCACATTGTTTCAGTCGTCAATGGGTTAACTTTAACCTAGAAAATGTGTGGTTTATGTTGACACAAATCAGCAAAACAGGCCAACGTAATGCTCTAATAAATGAATTTAACAAGCGTTTACTATTGGCTTGGGATTATACGCCGGCCACCGTTATGCTTCAGCTAACAATGAATATTTTGAGTGTTTTTACAGACGACATAACCTCAACTGCATAAGCTGGCGCAAGAAGGATGTAAAGCCACATATATGAAATAAGTAGCGAGCATTCGCAGTTAAGCCCAGGCCTCAGAAGAGGTTCTATGCGATTTCGTTTAACTTATTGGCCTTGATGTTCACACACTACGCGTTGACAAATACGCTATTACGAGGTTAATAAACAGCACAAAGTATCCCATATTTTTTAAAATGGATTAACTTGAAAAATGCTTCAGTAACAGTTGTAAATTTAATTACCTACATAAAAATAAGTCAGCAAGTTCACAGACACGCCTAGCGCAACACGTACATCCGTAACATAAACATCTACGCCTATAAGATTACTTCGAGTATCACACATAAAAAAGGCCGCCTTCACGGACCGATCTTCGGCACTGGTAGATCGTACGCATGCGTACAATCACACATTAACAGACCCTGATGGCAGAGGATTCACACAGACTGACAAAAAAGCTACATAAGGACACATGAGTAAATGCACAATACGGACGTGTCTATGACGTCGATATGTACATACAACACATACGTCAGACACATTTGGACATTTCTAACATCCATGTTAAATATTTTATGCTTAAACAGCACAGTTAATAGCCTACTGGTTGATTAAGGACTATACATTCTGATGCACATACCTCTGGCAATATTATTGGTACAGGAATATCCCCATTAGGATGTAAAGACAAAGACGCTAGAAACAGCTTTAAATAATGTGTAATAAGACTCGGATACATAGTAACTGTTTTAGAAATGTAATAACGCATAGTTGTGTTTCATGGTATTTTAATAATTATTTAATAATACATAAACAAAAATCGGACATCTTCCACTACGTTAATTGTTTTAGAAATTATGTAATTTCAGCTAACATTAATTGTTCTCCTTGACGATGGTCCTGCAGGGCTGAAGCATGTAGCAGAGTGAAATAAATTGGATTGCTCCAAATTTTATTTTGTGTACTGTGCTTTCCTAATTGAAGTATGACTTGTAACAATTACACGGTGACGTTGCTACAATATAAGGTCCTACATGTCTCGTACACAATTTTTTGAGTCGTTTACATTAAACATGTGAACAGAGGGACGCAGAAGCAGACAAAAGTTAGGAAAATGCTGCCAAACCTTAATCAACGGCAAATCGCTTCGGACGGACAGGCACACAAAAATAAAGAGGAATAACACAGGAAAAATAAGTTTAACAGACGGCGTCCGTTGTGTTGAAACTTAAAGTATCAAAGAATAATTCAGTCAACACAACTATCTTGTTATTACAAAAAACAGTATGTGTTGTTACAATTCACTACAAGTTTCAACTTAAGAGGGTCATCATTCGGCGAAAATTATACAATAGTATTTAAATGGAAGGTAAATGGACATTCGTTTTCATGAAAGATATCTCTTCCTTAAAAGAATTTTCTGTTGTTACCATTCAACAATTACACAACACTAGAGATTCTTTAAACGAAAAACAAATGGCTTTATACTACAAAAACTACATTGTAAGAGGTGTCTGTTGTATACACAACTCATGCCATGTTTAATGAATGTTTATGCAGAATTAAAAATCGTATTAACAGAACATTTTTGCAATGAAGAGCTCTCCTTTATGAAACCAAATACGTATGCGTGATTTCAGTCTTCCGCCGCGGTGTAAATGAGATCTTCGCACTTCTGGAATACAGCGCAATGTTGATTGGTGGTTAGTTACCGACGTTTCGGGACAATCTATCGGTCCCATCTTCAAGGGTCAAGCAGTCTAAAAGACATCTCAGAAGGGCGAAGATCTCAAAACACATGTCCATTTACTTTCCTCTTATACAGTGTACAACTTTGGCCTCATGATGGCTCTTGGGTTGAAACATTTAGCGAACTGTTAAAACAGACATTGCTTTCACAATACAAGAGATAGTTGTGTTGACTGGACAATTCTTTGATATATATAGGGTTGTAAGAATATGCAGTGTATGACAATGGATCAGGGCCGTGTCCAACGGAATATTTCGGCATCTCCAATATAAATCTTTCTAAACTACTACAAGAAGCTTTACTTTGTGAACTGGATGTGTTTTAAAAGAAAGACCTTAGTAAAAACATTTGGGCGTTAAGAGGAATGAAGTCAAATGGGGCAGGTGGACGGAACCATCCGTTTTATGCACCTCGTGTAACCGATAAGAACTGGACAACTGATGGCAGTCTGTGCCACGCATCAAGATACGACAAATAACTAGACTCGGGCTATTTTTATACCAGAGACAAAAACAGAGCAAAATAAATTGCGTACATTTGGGGAGCTAAGCCGTTTTTGCTCCAAATCCCTAAATTAAACCAGAATTAATAACATTGTCAGGATAAGTTGTAAGTAAAACCATTTCCCTGTATTCCCAGCGCGCGGCTCGCATGTTTCCGATATAGCTCAAACACTCCAGCAATTTGAGATTCCAAAACAACACCTCGGGCGAACATGGCTCCCGAGACATATTTATGTACACAAGCCTACACTGATTTACGTGACTGCATGCAAAGACGTGCACTGTATCTCAGCCGCTGTGAGCACGAGATTAAGGCACCTTTGAACAAGCCGACAGTTCATCTCCAACACATATATACAAAGACCATGCCGGCGAACCACATTATGATACCAGGGCAATTACTTTCAGGACCACTGCTCTTCAGGCCATTATTTTTATCAAAGAGGCTGTTGAATTCAAATCCAATTGCCTCAACAGCAGGGCACATTTGTAACTACGGCTCTATCCTTCGTTCTAGTTTGTTTAACATCATCTTCAACAGCTGCAGTTATGTAGCATCGAACGACAGAAAGATAAACGAATAAACTGGACTAGATTAGGAAGGAAGTCGTCGTGGCTTACTCCGAGACATTTACACCGGAAATCTACCTGGAATGATGGAGGAAGCTCACATAAACCGAATCAGGACAGCGAGTGCCCTGACCGACTATACAACCGACGACCTATGGAATATGAAGCGGACAGCCGCGACCCTCGATGTCATTTTATATGGCCACTGTACTGCATGCATCTAGGGCTCGAATCTGCTCAGAAGCCGCATGTTTTGGAAATGAATGTCACAGAGCCACTGGTGAGGTACACGACCACACGTAAGGAATAACCAAAACGTTGGCAGGTACGCCTGTACGTAGATTGTTGTCTTTTGGGGCCTAACGCAGGTAGAAATGTCCCCACCGACTTCTACAGCATCCAGCTGCCTCCATCATCGGGGTAGAAACTGACCAGGATGACGGAGGCAGGAGGATCCTCCGAAACGCTGGCGTACTTCTATCAGACTACACGCCGTCACATTCCAGAAGACGGCAGTCTTCACAGCCATTCAGAGTTCATGTTCGCCGTAGACCTCGGTAGGCTAAACACCGCTCAAACCAAAGCCTGACACTGAACACGATTCTAAGGGAGTTCCTTCCTCAGGATTCATTTCCGTAACACCAATGTGAAAACCTTCATCGCAAGAAGCCCCACACTGCGTTAGCTGTATGCGTGCGATAGCTACGTACGGCAAGAATGCCTGGCTTCCTTCCGAACTGTCTTTCAAACCCGATGGCCATATGGTCACGAACATCCAAATTTGTACAGTTACATACAGGCGAAACGAAAGGGACAGAATACAATTTGAAACATCAAATAACACTAAACAATAGTGCAGAACAAATTACGACAGTCTTCAAACGTTATATGCTGCTATTGGTGCTAACATGAACGAACAAATTACAACCTCTGAAAACTGGTTATTATATTCATTACCCCGTTTTGTTCCCGGAGGCGCACACCAGAAATAAAGTTCGTCGATAAGAAGTGTATTTAGAATAGGCCTCCATCATCCCAAGTCGCAGAACACTTTCAGTTAACAGCATCATTTACAAAATCATTCAATCTAATTCACCTCTTACTGATCGGATGCTCAAACCAAGAACGAGGTGCACTTCGCATGAGATAAATAAAAATATAAAATTTAGTCTGAAATTCTCAAGAAAACACACCATCTGACAGACCTAGCTATAGATAAGAGGATTATTTTGCAACGGATCTTACAGAGGGTCAAATGGCAGGCTTTTGTGAACACGGTAATGAACTTTTGGCTTCCATTAAAGTAGAATATGTCTGCACCAACTACGACCGTTTGAAGGAAGACGACTATGCACCACTGCATGACTTGCTTACCTCCTCAGTAACTCCCCTCAGTAAACTGTTTTTCGATGTTGCCAATACGCGAATAAATGCATGAATGTATATCAGGATTAATTCCACAAAGTCTCCAGCTTCAGGTGCAGGTAACATTAGTGAGCCTAGACTGATGTCACAAGTCGGGAGATTGCGCGAAGTCGTGTGCGCAGTAGGTCAGTATGTTTCTGCAGTCGGAGCGGTGGAGATATCAGTATTCGTCTGCTTACGTAGCAGCTGCAATCATGTGACTGAGGAGGAGGACCGTAAGGATTGTGAGACTTGCGCTGAAAGATTTCATGCAAAACGACGGGGACTTTGCCGATGTAATCCTGCTATAGCTACTTCCGTCTGCATAGTGACTGCCTGCGGACTCATCCTGCAGGTAAAGTGAGTGCCCTCCGGGGAACAGAGAGAACACAGCGTGAACTTGCCCACTGACCTCCACTTATGCCTACTGAATATACCTGAACGCACGGAAGTACACTTCTAATTGCCCCATTCATATTCATGGCGTCGTGGTTTGGCACTGCTGTTACCTCTCTCCTCTGTAACTGCGGAACATGAATTTCTATTCATAATGTAGTGTAACAGACGCCATTTTGTGGCACATCTTGCAATATGGGCGCGCTGGAGAAACAATCAGATCCTTTCACGTTTATGACACAAGCAAGTTGGTGGCCGGGAAGTCCAGAAAGGTTATTTACAATCAATGTGGCGTGCTGCTGTGGGAATTACGTAAGTCGAACACGAAGATCCACTTAGGTAACGAATGATAACAGAATGACTTACGGGGTGCGGAGCTGTATGTCTGACGACACTGCACAGGGCAGCAACAGACACAGCTAACATTAATTGCTTCTGCACGTGTTATCGTAGCTGACACGCAGGGCAGCAGAGTGGGGGAGACTTCTTTATCAGTCTCAAAAATGACCAGCCGAGTGACTGACAACACCCGCATGGCGTAATGGCGTACTGTGACATGACCTTATCTTTATAACTGAAGACTGCAATTCATTCAACTGTTGCCTGATTTATTGCAACGGTTCCACATGTGATAGCCATATGACGTGCGCCACTTATGTTTACTTTCATGCGACTTAGTACAAGCCCGTGTCTCCAAAAATATATTCTCATATTAAACAATACGGGCAATGTACGTATAACGTCAACATTGAGGCGCGTTCGCGTAACCACTGTTTCCGTGGAAGAGCAATAAGTATTACATATTCTGAGTGTGTCTGTAGCCCAAGTTATCCAGCATGCAAAGCGAATGCGCCATATTATATTGTCATAAACAGCGCGATTTTAGGAAAACTGGGTGTTTTAATTTTCTCTACAACTTTTGTCAGAAACATTTCTCATTCTAAGAATAATTCAGCCAGATATTATCATAACTGTACATACGTCTTCATGTAAAGCACCCGTTACTATTACAGATTTTAATCAAACTTGAATTTTAACGTCAGATTTTCGAAAAATACTCAAATATCAAATTTCATGAACCAGTAGGAGCCGAGTTGTCCCATGCGGACGTACGGACAGAGGTGAAGCTAATAGTTGCTTTCCGCAATTTTGCGAACTCGCGGTGGTGCAGTTGGTTGAGGCACTGCGCTATAAGCCGGAAGGCCGCGGTTCGATTCCAGATGGTGTCATTGGAATTTTTCATTGACATAATCCTTCCGGCCACACTATGGTCCTGGGGTTGACTCAGCCTCTAACAGAAATGAGTACCAAGAATATTCCTGGTGGGTAAAGGCGACCGGTGCGTAGGGATGACAACCTTACCACGTTCATGTGCCGACTGTCTTGATATCTGGGAGCCTCAACCTCCTGGAACCCTCAGGGCCTGTACAGGGATTGATTTACCTTTACGTAACAAACAAGTGGCTCTACGAATCTCATTAAACCTCCCACATTTTCCCAAATTCTGTTGGATACAATGAACACTTTAAGTGCAAGATTTAAGTAGGAAGGTAGGAAAACGTAAGTGAGATTGAACGGATTTCTAACGTCGATATTAAATGTAGGTGAATGATCAGACTTGCGCTCCGGTCGCAATGACCGGCTGAAGATCCCATGTACCCACTGGAGAAGAAGCAGTCGAACTCCGGTCGTTCAACTGGCGGCCGGTTACTGTCTTGAATACGCCGTGAAGAAGGCGCAACAAACACAACGAAACGCGACTTGGACGGTGTGCTGCATGTAATGTGGCCAGCTCTGGACGAGGGCATAAACATCGATTAGGCACGCAAAAGTTAAACTCCGAAATTACGTGTAATGATACTGAGGGCGTTTCTACCCATGGTCCTAAGCAAAGTCGATGTAAATCCGTCCGAAAGAGGCGATGTCTCCATGACTACGCCATGACTGTTACTTATAGACACGATGACATCCGTTGTACACGTTGCTTCCGTTGTGGGTCTTCTGCACGAATTATATTACCTACCACAACCTACTACAAAATTCCTATATTTCCAATACCACATCGTCTTTCTCCGTTAGAGCAGCCGGGATAGCGCAGTCGATATAGTAACTACGCTGGACGGGCTTGATAATCTGGGGTTCGAATCCCGGCAGGGACACGATATTCTTCGGTCTTCCAAAACGTCCATAGGGCCCACCCAGATGGGGTTCTTTCTACGGAGGTAAAGCGTCCGGGGCGTAAAGCTGACCGCTCACCACGATCTAGTGCCGAGGTTAAGAATTAGTGGAGCTACACCTCCACTCTCCTATAAGCCTTCATGTCGCATACATGGATGTTTACCTGTACTCAGTCTATTCGTAGTCCAGCATTGAGTGCTGCAGGTTTCTAGCCACAATGTGTATTATCATTTGCCTCTCACAACGTTTGACTATTCCGTCCACAGTACTGTAATTGACTGTCGGTTATGCAAAATCGTTTTGTGTCAGCGATTGTTCCCTATATAGGCCTATCTGAAAGTATGTGGCTTATTACAATTCAATCCCTTCTTACGACTCCTCGAAAACGCCTTTTTTTTCTTTCGAAACCCTCAACTAAAAGTCTAGCGTCAGCTTTTCCAAAGCCCTAACCTCAGAGGCATTATTAGCTTTTTCTGGCGCAGTGTTTGCGTGTCTGGAAGGAATGAAATGCCATCAGTCTGATGTCTCAATAAGGATAAAACACATGCCGACACGAAGACACCTCTAAAAACTGCAGCGACAAGAATGTTGTAGCGCCAGAACACCAACACCATAGCGTCCGAACGGCTGACAACGGCTCCAGGTGGCAGCACAAGTACAATAACACACGTATCAACATTTCAGTACATCAGCCTTGTTAGCAACAGGCAGCGAATGAATCGTAGGTTGTCTGACGATGTTTCCTCAACTGCAGAGGTTATGATCATAAATAAGGAATTGGTAAAGACGTGGACTCAGTTGAACGTGACTTTCTGAGGGCAGGCCGCACTCCCCTCGACAGTACGACGAAAAACACGTAAGGCCTCGGCCGAGGCACCCAGGTTTCGCAGTCTAATTTCGATCCGGTAACTGCTCGCTTATAAAAAAAAAGTCTAAAATAAACCCCACACTTATCACTCCAATCTGAACAGGAATAGGCAAACTACCGGGTATGGTATTTAACAACATCTCGAAAGCACTGAATTGTCGGGGCTGTTTTATCTGTGGTTTATTTAACGAGTGTCAGAGTCTAGACTACATGACGTTGAAGGCAGATAAATGAATACGTCTATGGAGACTTTATGTTATGATAACCGTCGGGGAAAACCAGAGTACTAGGAGAAAACAATGTTCCGGTGCCATTTTGTCCACCATAAGGTGCTGAACACAAGTGCTGCTGCTGCACAAACCTTTCGGGTTATCATCAACAGTATCATTATCATCATCTTTACTGTCTTTACACCACAGAGAAGATTAAAATCGCGGAATAGCTTCCTCTGAACAGTGCAAGTTGAACCACCTGAAGACTTCCCCCTTACCCAGATTTGCCCTGGTAGCCACCTCCTTGATTTCAATACTTGGAAATCTCTTAACCACATTAGAACAGGGGTGGCATCAGTAAAAACAAATATGGTGAAATGGGGCAAAACAAACTCCGACGACCTGTATTGTGGCTGTGGAGAGGTACATGATATGGGACATCTCCTGTCATGCAGGGACTGCCTTGTGGCTGTAGAGAGGTACAAGATATGGGACATCTCCTGTCATGCAGGGACTGCCTTGTGGCTGTGGAGAGGTACAAGATATGGGACATCTCCTGTCATGCAGGGACTGCCTTGTGGCTGTGGAGAGGTACAAGATATGGGACATCTCCTGTCATGCAGGGACTGCCCCCAGAAATGCACCCTCGAGGATTTATGGCTTGCAAATAAAAAAGGATTTGACGTAGCCCAATACTGGGCAAAAAATCTTTAATTTAATGGTCCGGACACGATAAAGAAAGAAAGAAAGAAAGAAAGAAAGCTTATCATCATCATCGTCATGCAGCTCAGCCTCTTTTCTTATTCCATGCGTAAAAATGTCTAAGCTTTGCCACGGGTCGACAACTACCAAGCGCTCCTTGAAATATTCCAACAGCTTTTTCACTTCTCTTTCAAAGAGAACTTCTCCACAGTACAGGTGAGTTCACATAAACAACACAGTGTCGTCTCCTGAATCACTGACATGCAACCCAGGACGAAAGGAACAGAGATGTGTGTCAAACTCTGTAGATGAATTTCTTATGAGTACTGTTAACCTATAATACTGACGTCTAAGACTGCACATAGAATGTTTAAAGCATTTTGCAATGTACATTTTTATATGATTTTGTATGTTATGACTTATTCCACATCCTCTTGTCTTGTGACAAAATTATGGATCCATGGAATGTATATATGTATGTATGTATGTATGTATGTATGTATGTATGTATGTATGTATGTATGTATGTATGTTTATGTACACAACTTTAACAGGACATATCGAGACGCACAACTGTATGGATTATCCACAATTAAAATGTCTTTCATTTAATACGCAAAGCAAAATGTGATCAGACATGGATATTTATGTCACGTTATATTCACCGCGCATCATGATAACAAATCAAAAGTTTAATAACCAACATATGCACTGTATTCTTATAAGTAAGTCAATTACCCCTACATATGTTTCGGCTTCAACAAACCAACTTCAGGGGGTCAAAGTTCTACATATGATCGACATCCATTAGTTCAATTATAAGCACCTCATACATCAGCATAAAACAAATTCATAATTCCCAATGGGTTAGGATATCACCACTATCAGCTGTCCAAATATATAAAATCCAGGAATGAGTCTTACCAGTCTTTCATGTATAAAAGTTTAAAAGTTTCCTTAAAATTACATATATAATAATAATAATAACCATAGCTCAACAGCCCTATATGGGCCCGGGCCTCCTCTTGCCTCCTCTTTTCGAGGTTACTAAGTCGTGCGCATTCGTGGCATTTGGTGACTGGTCAACTGGCCGCGCTACTATTCTATCGATCCTGATGTGCCCGCCAGAGCCATCTGGCAGGCAGTCAGGAGACTTGGGTGAGAAATGGAGTCCGAAATGGACCGACGGCTTTACTTCCCCTCCGAAGGAAGTGGTGCTCCGGATTTTTATCATCCTTAAAAATCCATCGACCTCGGTCGGGATCGAACCCGCGAACCATGGGTCCAGTGGCGAGCACCCTAACCACTAGTCCACCGAGGTCGACTAAATTACATATATATTGGTTATAAATTAATGGCAGTCCTGTTTTTGTATACGGATTATCCAAAAGTAGGTTGAGGGCACCCTGTATTATGTTGCTGAGCGTCCGGTGTTGTGATTTGTGAATTGACTTACTTGTAAGAATTAGTGCATATGTTGGTGTTTAAACTTTTGACGGATATTTATACCTGGAAGAAAAATTTTTGGATTAAAGGTTCACTGCAGGATCTACAGCAAATTTTCGATACTTCTGCTTGGCCAACAGAATCTAGAAGATCAAGGTGTGAATGAGGTGTTAGCACCGGCTCATCGTTTCAAGAAACAACTTCCGCCTTCAAACGAGAATGACGACCTGCAAAGTGTTCGTAAGGAGTGGCGTGAACAGTCCGCGCAAATGGGAAGGAATTTTTTTTTTTATTTAGCACTGTCCAATAACATAGATTCCCACTTCACTTTATATTCACCGTGCATCTTTTTATAATTGAATTATTTGTACCAACAAATGCACTAAGACAGTTTTTTTTCACTGTTTTCTTTTATTATAAGGATGCCCCAATACGCATTTCGGCAGTTATTCTGCCATCATCAGGGGGTATTTTAAGTGAGTTTTTTTTTACATAGACCAACTCTTTGGTTAAGTCATAACAGTGAGTCAGTATTTGTTACCACATCGTAAAAATTTTTTGTAAAATTAGTGGTATTGTTAAGCTGCTAAAAGTTATTAAAATTTAAAAATTACAATAATTACAATAAAAACAAGTAGTATATTATACTACCCTCTATAGTATAATTATTAATTAAAGGCAGCATGGTCCTATTTTCAGCGTGTATTCCAGTTATCAGTGTGTTGTGTGTTGGTAGGACCTCCTTCTCTCCTGTCTGCGTGGTTAGTGGTTAGTATTATAATAAAGAAAACAGTGAAAAAACTGTCTTAGTGCATCTGTCGGTACAAACAATTCAATTATAGATTCCCACGTTTAGAGCACTTGCAGTCTGCGGCTTGTGTGCTCCCTGTATTCGATATATACAGCGAGAGAGGATTCAGCTTCATGAACCTTGTTAAAGTAATTCTTATGTTCAATGCATGAGGAAAGTTCACGTGACCTGACGTTGTGCAAAATGTATGACTGGATCATAAATTTGGAGTTTAATCCTTCAAAGGCTGCAGGTAAGCGGTATTTCAGCTCCATAACTACGGGGGCACATTAATTTTAACTACAGATTTATGGATTATAATTAAAGCCGAAACATGTTGCACACTAAACAATAAAATATTAAGTATTTTTAAGTGGGGGGCATCCTGTTGTGATGAACATATAAATTAAAAATGTAAGGGGTAGCAGTTGTCAGTCACAATTAACTCTTCCTATATGTTGTACGATTTTGTTGCAACATTAATTTCACGTTGTGTTCACCGTGCATCTTGACATTAATTTCACGTTGTGTTCACCGTGCATCTTGACATTAATGTCACGTTGTGTTCACCGTGCATCTTGACATTAATTTCACGTTGTGTTCACCGTGCATCTTGACATTAATTTCACGTTGTGTTCACCGTGCATCTTGACATTAATTTCCAGTTCTTTTAACCAACGAATGCACACAATAACAACAACAGGATACAGATGTCAACATCTATACAAAACTAACTGGCAGCAATTTTAACAATTTGTTAATAATTTTAACGATTTCAACAACTTCCGACACAGCGCTCTATATTCACAATATATAGTGCTATACTTTACACTTCTAACTACATACACAAAGACATTTCAAGAAAAAGCTTGAAGAAACTTTGCATACCGGTGATTGTCAATGAAAAAAACTGTCTCAAACAGTGTAACGGTTCTGTGATAATACCAAATGGACCAGTGAACAGTGAAGTGAACTTGTCTGTGTACCCCTGATGATGGCCGAGTCACGGCCGAAACATGTGTAGGGGTGAATGACATGATATAAAGAATATTGTGCATATGTTGGTGTAATAAAACTTTTAATTAATAACAAGATGCACGGTGAATACGTCAAAGAATATTATTTACTTGAGTTCTAAGACGGCAGCATCCTTTTGGTACGGGTCGGGTTTGGTGAACGTGACGCTGTACCCGCCGTAACTGTGGCACAAGTGACGTTGGATGTCGTAACCGGTGTATGGCGTGGTGGGTGTGGCGGAATAAATGCATACTTTTCAGGTACGAAGTTTTCCCTGTCCACGCCATGAAGGTATACAGGGGAGTAGAGGTATAGCTCCACTAATTCTTAACCTCGGCACTAGATGGACGTGAGTAGTTAACTTTACGCACAGGCCGGTTTAGCCCCGGGGAAGAGCCCCGGTACCCATTGAATAGAAAGTTGTGTGGGTCCCAGAGCCGGTCTTGACATTTCGGAGAAGATAAAAGTCCATTGCCCCTATTGGGATTCGAACCCCGTAGCATAGTCGCCATGCGAACTACAGCTCCACTTTTCAGGTTAGATCTGGTCTTATTTTAATGTCGCATAAGGGATTCTACAATAACAGCTTTTAGTTTTCCATATTAATTGTAGATGCTTGATAAAAATCGCCAACAGTGGCTTCATTTCGGAAGAGTATCCTCAGTGGGCGTCGACTAGTGGTTAGCGTGCTCGCCACTGGACCCAAGGTTCGCGGGTTCGATCCCGACCGAGGTCGATAGATATTTAATCCGTAGCACCACTTCCTTCGGAGGGGAAGTAAAGCCGTTGGTCCCATGTCGTAGATTTACGGCATGTAAAAGAACCTTACGGGCATGAATAGAAATGTTTCGTAAGCAAAATTCAACCCCAATTTCTCACCCAAGTCTCCTGCCAGATGGCTCTGGCGGTCACATCAGGATCGATAGAACAGCAGCGCGGCCAGTTGGCCAGTCACCAACTGCCACGAATGCGCACGACCCAGTAACCTCGGAAAGAGGAGGCCCGAGCCCATATAGGACTGTTGAGCCATGGTTATTATTATTATTATATCCTCAGTGGGCATAAATATCTTCTGATTTATTAGACGCGCGCGCACACCACACAAAATACCAGAAACGGCAATTATGGAAGGGTTAAATTTGTCAAAATATTAAAATATTAAATAATATTAAAAAAATATACGAAATTTACGTATAACGTAACACTGAGACTCATTAGGAGAACTCTGCTAAGATGTTCACGCCCTTTAATTCACGGAGTTCCACGATTATAGTCTGTGACGTCACAACACACTGTTTGCGTCACGTATTTTTACGGCACACCACAACAAATTTCAAACTAAAATGAATGCGTTTCTAAAGTATTCGGCACAGCCACAACAAGTTTCAGCTTAACTGACGGCGACAAACGCAAAAGTCGCTGTCTCCAGAGGGCGCAGACTGCATAAGCAACGTCGCATCAAAACAAACGACGCTCCGGAAATGCCCATCTAGCAGCCACACATGTCATATTATTAACTGTCACTGACAATATAAGTGAAATATTTCCTTACAAGGAACTGGATACATTCGCTTCCCGTCACAATGTAACATACGGAAATTGTGTTAAGTGTTGAGCTGGTACGATTGGTTGGCTAAGCAGAGCGATGGTATCAGTCACAGTCCAACTGTTCACTGTCTGTGGTGAAGGTATAAATGTAACACAATCATAACATAGTTTTCCCTGCCCACGCCATAAAGGAATACAAAGGAAGTAGAGGTGCAGCTCCAATCATTCTCAACCTCGGCACTAAATGGTAATCCCATTGAATAGGTGGGGGCCCCAGAGCCGGTCTGAACGTTTTTGGAGACGAGAAAAATCTCTTGCCCCTAGCGGCATTTTTTTTTTGTCTGTCCGGGGTTTTCCCCCTTTGATCCATTTTTGTACTGTTTAAATCCTTTTCGTCCTTCATGTCACTTTACGTTCCACGCTACCGTCCTTATACAACAAACACAACACAAACATCCATGCCCCCGGTGGGATTCGAACCCACAATCCTAGTAAGCGAGCGGCCGCACGGCCACTGGGATCGACAATTCGAACCCCAGACCGTCCAGGCCGCAGCATAGTCGGTATACCGACTGAGCTACTCCGGCTCATATACGAGTTTGTAAAAGTGAAAATATGTGGAACCAACAGTAGGTCTGCGTTTCCCAGAATCTTTAGCCTTCCGTCTAGAACATATAAAAGCGTATAACTTACACAGTATTTGTATAGGCCTAATTTTACACGTTGTTTTGTATGGATATGGGACCGGTCTGTCATCTTTACTGAGGCAGATAGATTACGATGCTGAGGGGAATAGGTGGACCGCACTGAAAGGAAGTACATGGACGATGAAGATAATTATATGAAGTGGAGTATCTTAATGTTCACCCTTCATAAAATAAAAAGGATCGACTGAAAACAAGTTTACAATGCAAATATTTTGTGTTCTTTAAGATCGTGTCCTGTGTTGTCAGCCATAGTGTCACACGTGCTTCCACCTAGCGGTCATCTTCAAATTTATGGCCGCCAACATGATACTCGCCCGGCGCCAGCTGAGGACTGGTCGAAGGTTCTGCACTTACGACACTAAATGTCATGTAAACTTATTTCTTAACCGTTAGTCCTGCTATTACGGCGATCACATAAATGAGGACGAGACGGGCGGGGATGTGGCGCGCATGGGAGGAATACGAATGCATACACAATTTTGATCAGAAACTCTCCACATTCTTCTACATGGAAGCGAAATTTGGACCCTCAGGCAAAAGGATAAAAAACGATTGACATCAATCGGAACGAAATTTTTCAGAAGAACTGCGGGATACACACTTTCTGATCACAAAAGGAATGAAGAAATTTTGGAATAATTAAAAGTAGAACCAGTTGACGAGGAACTAAGAAGATACAAATCAAATTGGCTACAGCATGTAACGAGAACGAACAGCAACACGATGCCCAAAATAATGCTGTATTATAGACCAAATGGACGAAGACGACTTGGAAGACCTTTGAAGAGACTATTAGACGAGGCCGAAACATGTCTATTAAGGCCTAGCTCGTGACGGATGATGATGATACTTGAAGGAAAGACACACTTCAGAGACACAGGCGTATATTTGACGATGATACATTATCAGACTGTGCGACTATGAGTACTGGAGTCATCTGTCTCACGACAGACGTCACGACGGCCACTTGTAAATGCGTTAATAAACTTTCAATTTCAATAAGGGACATGAAATTCTTTATTGGTTAGGAAGGTAAAGTTCTCCCTAGAACAGGCCATGAAGGCCCCGAGGGGGAGTAGAGGTATATATCTAATCTTTCTTTAACCCTGGCACTAGACGGGGGTAAGTGGTCAACTCCACACCCCGGCCGCTTTATCCCCGGGAAAGAGACCCGGTAACCATTGTAAAGGATGCTGGGTGGGCCCCAGGCCGGTCTGGACGGCTGCCAAAAATCTCGCCCCCACCGGGATTTGATCTCCGGACCGTCCAGCCCGTAGCCAGCCGCTATAACCGACTACGCTATCCCGACCCATTGGTTAGGAACAAGGTTTCTAAATAAACTTCTGTACTCTCTTGAAAGCCTTTCAGTTCCGAAGCAAGATAAGCAACTGTTTTATAAAAAAAGAAGAGGGCTGGAGTGATGAAGATTAATTGTTTGAGGCGCCCATGATAAATGACACGTTTATCTGTTCTTCCGGAACGGGTATATCTTGGTCTGGAGAAACAAATTAGGACCTCCGGAGACGGTTATAATGGGGTCGCGGAACTGACAGGTAGATTAGGCTTAATATTACGACAGTGTCAACCAAACAGCAACGTGAACCGCGGGTTAATTTCATCAAGGAAAAATTAAAATATATTAATATTCATAAAAGGATTAAGGAATGGAATCTAATAGGAATGAGATCTACAGGACGTCCAAAAAACAGATGGAAAGAGGAAGTGTTAAATGATTTAAAGACATTAAAAGTGAAGAACTGGACATATCTAGTTAAAGACAGAAAAGTCTGGTGTGAACTGGTGCAGAAGACCGAAACCCACAAACGGTTCTAATGTCAGCAGCAGAAGAATAGGAATATTCACAAAAGGTTCAAATTATTTCACAATATTTATTCCAAGAACTGCACAACAATACAAACACTGTGAACCAGTTTACTGCACGGAACGAGATGGATACTTTTACACGTTCAAATCATCATGTCCCTCCATGCATAAAATTAATACCGAGTATAACCACGGGGAAAATGTAGGCTTAATGAAGTTTGACAAAATGCATTTTGAGATTTAGCTCACTTTATTCGCTGTGATGTAATGTTCACAGTTCACTGCAGATACGCCTACAAGTTACGACACGCATACGGCGGAGAAGGCGAAGGCAAAATCGTGTTTGAAAGAAGCATTTTGATAAAAATGGTAACCCACCAAATAAATGTTCCTTCACCAGTGAAAGTTGACTGACAAGGAATCTGATATTTATATCTGTACGCGGAACTGCACAGACACCTACTGACCATCATTTGTTTGACAACAATCAAAGAGCAACACGACACGCTGAATGCAGCAAGCAATGTCGCAAACGTTCCTCTGTGTGTTGATCCGTCACTCCAATCATACTTCTTAGTGCCTTGTCTCATCACTAAAATCGGTGTCTCTGTGGTGTTCCATCGTCCCAAACAGAGGAGCTGCAGTCAGCCATTTGCTGTTTTACTGAGTTCCACAGGGGAATGCTCTGTCTGTCTTGTGGGTGATTCGTTGTATCATTTCACAGCTCTAACAATGTTTTATAAAGTACAAACGCTCAAAACGAGTGACGGAATTGGCAGGAGATAGCACACGGTCTTACTGACAGACGTACAAACAATTTATTCGTTCTTTCTTCCAGTGGCTTAGCTAGTCTTTTTGACGCCAGGTGCGAGCAACAACAATGGCCGCCCTTGAGAGAAATTACAAACTTTACAATAAATCACACTATTTATTGAATTTCCTTTATTAGTCACAATTAAATTTGTTGAGGCAGAAAATCATTTTTTTTAATTAAAATATAATTCGCACCCCCCCCCCCCCAACTACGCCCCTGCTTGTTCTTAAAGTGCAATTATGAACAGGTATACCTTGCGTCCTGTTTGACGAAAAAGTCCCGACTTTGAGACTGTCCCGGCCCTTCGTAGCTTTCATCTCGCTTTTCCTACTTTTCTTCTACTCAAGTAAAATTATTTTATACGCATGCGCAGGTAAGTCCGAATTACAGCAACGTGTCCAAAATTATATCTAATCGTAAAACAATTACAGTTACCCACATAGCACGATCGCGAATCAACACAATATCATGTGACTAATTCTCTTCCCGCAACACGTTCAGTGCTGCCAATACTCATTCCAGGGACTAAAATTACTGAAAAAGACTTCTGTCTCAGTACATTCTACCTTTCCAGCGTTTTTCTAGAGGAATGACGGAAACCATTACTGACCGAGAAAACAGATCATCGGGCGGATTTTTTGAACCCGTGACCCCTCGAATACGAAGCACGTATTAACCACAGGAACGGACATACGGTCATCTGGCTGTTATTCCGTATCACAGAGGCACCATTATCAAATTCTACGTGTAGTTCATGGCTCCCGTAAGACGAAGAGCAGCCTGCCAGATATCGCGGTAGCGTCCTGTTTGCAAGAGCGTCGCTACGTAAAGCATGGAACTGTCACTAAATTCACTAACTTTCCTTTCAAACGCATGTAATTAATTTAAAATCGTTCTCTGTTGGACTTCGTCCATCCAACCGGTTTTAAATTGAAATTAAAATCACTACATAGGGGCCACCAAAAAATTCAAGTTTCGTTAAAATCTGACAAGAATAACGGGTACTTTACACGAAAACCTGTGTATGTTTATGATAATATCTCGCTGAATTCTTCTGAGAAAGAAAAATGTTTCAGACAAAGGTTGTAGAAAAAATCAAAACACACATTTCATGTTCAATAAGCCCCCCCCCCCCCCCAAACTCGTGCCGCTTATGATAATGTGGAAAAAATATGGTAGCCCCAGACAGGCCACAGATGACAATACAATTCGGCGCATTCGCTTTGCGTGCTGGATAGCTAAGGCTACAGACACACACTCAGAATATGTAATACTTATTACTTTTCCACGGCAACAATGGTTACGCGAACGCACCTCAATGCTACGTTATACGTACACTGCCTGTCTTGTTTATTTCACATCAAACGATGAAAAATCAAAATACAGAACGATTACAATGATACTTCATCGTCAGAATCCTAGAGAATTCTACTTGTAATGTTCCTTCGCCCTTCAAATATAAGACTCGGTTTCACAGCCACACATACAGTTTCGAACTACGACAGAACTCACGTTGTGTTCAGTTTGCTCCTGACTTGAGCGTACTTGTGACGATATTGACAAAACGGGGATGCGATGCAGCAGACGCCACAAGGTTGGTAAGCGGCGACGTCGTGATATACGGGGCGCCTAATTCGCGGTGACAGACCCCTGCCACTGCCACACGAAGCTGCGGAGACAAGCCGTCCCTTCTGCTCTCTAATGTTCGTTCAGTTTCTCTATACCATGCACATTAATGCGTTCAACTACAACAGATCAGACAATATACCAATAGTTCTGCAAACAAAGGACGACAGTGCGAAGTCTACCTACGCCCAATCCAATTATTTCTGAATTAACTTTCACATAAATACTTAGGCATCTATTTGAGCAATCAACGCTCCGAGGGTGGAAAAATGTACAAGAGGTTAAACAAATTTCGAAATAACTGTTTGTCAGACGTGATGCCATGTAGTTCGGTACGTATGTACCGACGTTTCACAGGAACCTGCTACCTCCATCATCAGGAATATGAATGCCTGAAATATGCGTTCTTCTGGGATATTACGCAGCGTAGAGTGGTTATTCTGTACCGACGTTTCGGGACAACATATCAGTCACATCTTCAAGGGCCAAGAAGTCCAAGAAGAACTTCGTCACCCTTGAATATGGGACCAATAACTTGTCCCGAAACGTCGGTATAGATTTATCAATCAACGCTGCGTAAAAGGTAAGGTAAAGCTCTCCCTAGAACAGGCCATGAAGACCCAGAGGGGTAGTAGAGGTATACTCTACTTCTTTAACCTCGGCGCTAGATAGGGGTGGGTGGTCAACGCCACGCCCCGGCCGCTTTACCCCCGGGAATGACCCGGTACCCATTGTACAGGAGGCTGGGTGGGCCCAGGGCCGGTCTGAACGGGTGCTGAAAATCTCGCCAACACCGGGATTCGATCCCCGGACCGTCCAGCTCGTAGCGAGTCGCTATACCGACTATGCTATCCCGTTCAACGCTGCGTAATATCCCAAAAGAGCGCAGATCTCATCTACATCGTGGCGGAAGCCTGAAATCACGAATACGAAGGCTTCAAGTTCCTCCGAAACGTCGGTACAAATCTATCAGACTGTATGGGGTCACGTCTCAGAAGAAAGTTAGCTTCATGGCCTCGCCATGAACTTCTGACCTCAAACAGGATACGGTTAAGACGAAAGCAACACAGGGTTGGTAGCACTCAGCAGAGCGGTGCTCTAGGCGCTGCATCGGAGTGCTACTGCAGAACAGTAGATTGGGGGGCTGTCTTGTAAATCGTACGACTTTATGAACCTACCGTCACCTAGGCCAGTGTATGCTGCATTCAACGAGCACAGACATAACTGTACACTTTCCTTACTACAGAATACATCGCCTTCTCCTGCTCACAATTCCCTATTACGTTACACCAATCGAACAATACTTCGCACGGCCGCCATACTTGTGTCCTCTAACATATAAAAACTGTCTCATGTAACACATACAGGGCATACACAAAAGAATGGTGCGGTTTTAATAGTGAACACTATTAAAACCGCACCATTCTTTTGTGTATGTCCTGTACAGGCGTCTATGCGATACAGCTCCATACACGCATGGCTGTAAATGTCCATTAGTTACCGTCGCCAAATTACAAACAAATACAGACTCCGCGAGGTCGTCGTACTTCTGTTTTACTCGTATACTCTAAAAATCCTATTACAGACGTTGCATATTCGGTAAGGTCCACTGTCTATGTGGGCAGGGACTATTGGCCTATTCTATATTAAAATGAGATGGAACTGTCAGATACATTGATACACTAATTTCATAAATTTTATACATTTTTTATATTATTTTATATTATAATGTTATATCTGATTTTATTAAATTGTCTATACTGTTTTGTACTGCTCACAAGCCTTATTGTTGAGGATATTTGACTGTCTCAAGCCACGTCATTTTCTATGTAAATACTTTCCCTTTGTTATATAGCGTATTTGTCTATAGCTATATTTTAGAGACCCTATAGGTCTTGGTACTCTATACTAAATTGCTCTGTTATTGTGTATGTTAACACTATCTTGTACCTGACTTGGAATGAACGAGTGTTTTGTTTTCGATATATGTTTATTACTAAATTTTAACAATTTCACTTATTACGCTATTTTCTAAGTATGTTTGTTGATAGTTTGTACGTGTTTATGTTGACATGTTCTGTATCCAACATATGACATTTTATGGATTTATGGAATGTTATAATAAAGTTAAAAAAAAGGCAGGCCCGCTCAACCCGCGGAGACGTTTGTAGGTATAACGAGAAACCGTATTTTAACCCGTCCCTGACAGAGCCAATATAGAACACCAAAGAAATTTTGAAAACTTATGAGCTGTTGATTTGTGGAGACGTATTATATTATTCATGCCGATCCCAGTGGCCGTGCCGTCTAAGGCGTGGGTCTTCGGCCGCTCGCTTACTGGGATCGTGGGTTCGAATCCCACCGGGGGCATGGATGTCTGTCTGTTGTGAGCGTTGTCAGGTAGAGGTCTCTGCGACGAGCCGATCCCTCGTCCAGAGGAGTCCTACCGACTGTGGTGTGTCTAAAGTGTGTGACCATGAAACCTCGACGAAAAACGAGGAGGCCCAGGCCCATATAGGGCTGTCGAGCCATAAAAAAAAAAGGAAAAAAAAAAAGAAAAAAAAACACACATTCTCAAAAAAAGTGCTAAAATAACGACACCCTACCTACGTTGTCAGTTGCATGTTCTGTCAATTTTCCATACAATTATCAGCATAATTTTATGGCACAAGATGTACAGACAAATACGGCGACAGAATCATACATATACATATATATATATAACTATACAGTATGTATTCTTATTCACTGTTCATTCTGTGTACTGAATTTCATGTTGCGCGCATGCAGACCGAATTTTGCCGAAGTTGCCCGCACCACAGAGAAGGATGAGCGGGCCTGCTGTATGCAGTAGTTCTTATTTTGGGTCACGTCAGGTGTCCACGTGGCCCCCTTGTTATCCATTACAGGAGAACCAACAGTAGAAAAATGAGGGTGACATCAGTAACACGACTTTCATTCCAGAATTCACGACAATGAACCGACTAGTTCAACAGTTAACAGGCGGATAGCCACCTAGATACGACCTACGTATGGCGTAACAACTTTCAACAGTTAACAGGCGGATAGCCACCTAGATACGACCTACATATGGCGTAACAACTTTCAAGGAACTCCCTGCTTTCGTTTAACGAGGGGTTAGTGTACATGAATTTGCTAATGTGTATAACTACGACTATGACTGGCCTATTACGTTGCACAAGTCCACTGTAATAGGAGGCACAGTGGTGAACGGCAAGACGCTATCAGTTTATTACACTTCGCAAAGAAACATCTTTAAACCCCAGAATATTACCGGTAGGCTAAATTACCTATTCAAAATGTATTCAGCGTACTTCCTCTAGATTCTACGTTCATGTGAATTCTGAAAGACTACGCTAGAGTTTAGAACATTGTTCAGAATTTCCACCTACTTTCAATTTAAATGCTAATGATCGTAATGTTAGCGACAATTACAGTCAGGGTAGCACTACAACAACAGAAATAAAGGAATGATCAATTACCTGACAGCAGGAAGCAAGACAGCACATGTCCTGAACTGTCCCCTGTTGCGTTCGTAATGTAACCAAGAAATTACCGTACTGGCTACAATAAATCGCGCAATAAGATAGGCAAAACGCTGCACAGTCCCATCTCCCTCCCAGTCCAGGTTACTGTCAACACACAGGTGTAGGCATTCTTCAGATATCTTCGTGTCTTCCCTCACAATCGCCATTCCACCATCTCCCCACCTACCCTGAGACATGTGATGACCCTAAATAATGTCCTCTATCTGTACATGGGGCATCGTTATACGTAACCCGGTACTTGGCCGATCACACAGTAAGGAAGTCAGCGAAATTGTTAAATAAAACTGTCTTATAAAACACGTTATTGAAGATAGAGGAAAGGGCAGAAGTGACAGGAAGACGAGGAAGAAGACGTAAGCAGCTACTGGATGACTTTAAGTAAACGAGAGGATACTGGAAGTTGAAAGAGGAAGTACTAGATCGCACTCTGTGGAGAACTCGCTTTGGAAGAGTGTATGGACCTGTCGTAAGACAGACTGCAGAACCAGCGAATGAATGAATGAATGAATGAATGAATAGCAACAGTTTTAGTGCACTTATTCATCTAATAATTACAGACAGAGCACTGCAGCTGTGAAGGGCGAAATGCGAATCCCAACTGAGGACTGTCTTCTTCACACCAAATCCAAGCAGCCCTTTGGAGCAAGACAAGACAAAGCCCCTTTCCTGAGCAGTAAGAGAGACCGGAGAGTGCAGCTGTCTCACACTATCTGGGGCTCAGTTTAGAACAGATGTTTATTGTGCCGACTGCCTGAGGTAGGCTACTAGCACAGACTATTTGATACACAAGATGTTTCGTGGGATGACATTACTGTCAACAGGCCAGTGGTCATGATGACGACATGACATTTACTGTCAACAGGCCAGTGGTCATGATGACGACATACATTACTGTCAACAGGCCAGTGATCATGATGACGACATGATATTACTGTCAACAGCCAGTGGTCATGACGATGACATGACATTACTGTCAACAGGCCAGTGGTCATGACGACGACATGACATTACTGTCAACAGGCCAGTGGTCATGATGACGACATGACATTACTGTCAACAGGCCAGTGATCATGATGACGACATGATATTACTGTCAACAGGCCAGTGGTCATGACGACGACATGATATTACTGTCAACAGGCCAGTGGTCATGACGACGACATGACATTACTGTCAACAGGCCAGTGGTCATGATGACGACATGACATTACTGTCAACAGGCCAGTGGTCATGATGACGACATGACATTACTGTCAACAGGCCAGTGGTCATGACGACGACATGACATTACTGTCAACAGGCCAGTGGTCATGATGACGACATGACATTACTGTCAACAGGCCAGTGGTCATGATGACGACACGTTTCCTTATTAATCCTGTACATCAAAAACGTCGACACTAATTTTAAAATCAAATCATGCTCCGATTCCCGGCAGGTTAAAGAGGTTTGTCTCTTCTCCAAAACGTCCAGACCGTCTCTGGAGCCCATGAAGCCTCCTACTTAATGAGTACCAAGGGGGTTTAAATGATCCATAACCGTGCATTGATCAGTTCGACATGGTGACTAAAACCAACAAAGGCACACAATTAGCTGTATTATAACCAACAAATGCACTTATTGTATTTCTGTTACACTTTTACCCTACATATGTTTCGGCTGCGGTCCAGCCATCATCACGGTACACTAGAAACTTCACCTCACTGTCACTGGTTCATTTGGTAATTATCACAAGTCATCACAATGTTTGGTTTTTGTAGTTTCTGTTGACTCACAATTGCAGGCTGTGTTTCTCTTACGTTAAAAGCTTGAGGTATAATACTTTTGATTGTAGATCTGAAGCAGCATCTGGTTGGTAGTAGTTAAAATATTAAAGTTATTAAAATTGTTAAATTTTTTTTAAATAGCTGGCAGATGGTTTTTTGGATGTTGACATCCGCATCCTGTTGTTGCTAGTGTCTTCTTTTGGCTGTGAGTGCATTAAGTGCATCTGTTGGTTATAATACTGCTAACTGAATCCAAATTCACGGTGATTATAACGTGAAAAAATGCACACAAGTTTGTGAAAATATAATATAAACGTACAAATACCTCCCACATGTTTCGGCCACTAATGTGGCCATCCTCAAGGAGGTGCGTTACGAAGAATAAATAGAGTATACACAAAAGAATGGTGCGGTTTCAATAGTGAAAACTATTGAAACCGCACCATTCTTTTGTGTATACCCTGTACATTGAGATGTTAGTCCAGTGTGGTTGGCCGATACAGTAACATCAATAATCCTCTGCTTGGATGGTGACATACATACTGTCCACAAACATTACTTCTTACATATCAAAATTAAACTTTTAACTGTATTTTAAACTGTAATACGTATTTTAAAACCACGTAAGTTTAATCTATAATATTGTACATGTGCGTTGGTTCACATAACTTTTGTAACATCCCAAAGTACTTATTCTTCTTAACGCACCTGCCTGAAGATGGCCACATGAGCGGCCGAAACATGTAGGAGGTATTACTGCGTTTATAATATATTTTCATAAACTTGTGTGCATTTGTTGGTTTGAGTACCAGCGGTTCTTTCTTCGGGGGGTAAAGCGGCCGGGGAGTGAAGATGACTGACTTCCATGTTGTACCACGGTTAAGAATGACAGTCCGTTACATGTCTCATGGCATGCACAGTGACAACTTTGTCGTTTACTGAATAGCAAATATTCACTTGAAGATGGGAGTGATCTAGCTCCCGAAACGTCGCGCACATCTCAGACAATGGGTAACGCCCCGACATAATATTAGCACAACGAATCTAACCACTGTCACAGACGCCCTTAAAACGTCTGCACACTATCAGCACTGTCACTACTCACCAGCGATCGTGTTGAGGAACATGAGGTACTCGAAGTTCGAGATTTCGCGACGCTGCCACTTCTGGGTCATGTTGGAGTTCCTCATCAGTTGCCGTGGGGACATCATAGAGGCGCGCCTGCAACAACAACACACTGTGACAGCAGGAGGGCAAACGGCGTCCTCGCAGTTCTGCACACCTCAGTAACTGCAGACAAATATCGACGGCCAAATACGTACAAACTGCGACGAAACATGAGAAAACAGCAAACAATAAAGTAACATGAGATTTATTACACGTTCTTGGTGCGACGCACACGGAGTGAACACAAAGGGTCCATCTGTCCGCGTTTGATCTCCAATTTCTGAACGGATTATCTAGACGAAATATCTGGTACATCGCATGGCATAATCACGTACACTATGAAGTTGACAATGCAAATTATAGTTTTAGCGTTGTTTTTGAGTATATATATTTCCATACGGTAAGAAATTAAAATTCGTACAATTTATTATTTAATTACCTAGAACAAATTTTGGCCACCTTAATATTATCCACAGGTTTTATTCTTAACAAGATTTAAAAATATGTCTCTACTCCTACAACGTTTTACGGGCCCCTGATAATGGGCCGATACGGCCCTTCAAACAATGTAGGTGAGTAGAATAATTCTATAAATATATTATTATGAGCCTGTGATAATTAAGTGTATTTGTTGGATAATAATAAAAAAAATAATTTTCATTCTTTATACAACACTAGGCCTGTAGACTTTACCAAATTTCTGAAAATGAACTAATAATACAAAAAACTGGTACCAGGCAAGCGACAATGTAATCTTATTAACATGCAGCCTACAATTTCTGTGATTTTTCTCGGTTCAGTTAAATATATTTAGCACATTCTGACTGTGCTGGGTCAATATGTGGCACTCATAAGACAGATTTAATCGGAACCCTCAAGGTAAATCTCAAAAGAACAAGGTGTAGATGGAATATTAACACTCATCTTACAGAAAGAGCGTGTGAAGATGTCGACAGGATAAATTATCCTTTCGATACGGTAGGCCTGAAGTAGCGAGCTGTTGTAAATACGGGAATGAACCGTTTGACGCTCAAAACGGCAGGCAGTTTGTTGACCAGCTGAAACACTGCCAGCTTTTCAAGAAGGGCATACTAGGAACCTGCGGATGTGACGCGCCGACCAAAACCTTGATGCAGGACGATGTACGTGCATAGGCAGAGACGTCATTTGTCAGTGGACACAAGGAACTCCAGCAGTTGAAAATAGTGGCTGTATTTGTAACCTTGTACAGCTTCTGTGGGCCACTTTTTTTGGTACCATATTTCCAATGCCTTTATTAAATTATTAATATTATCCATTTTAACTAAAAGGCAAAATAAATTATCGTATTCAACTCTTAGTCAGACAACTAGACACGAAACTGATGTATTTACTTCGAATTTCCTGGCTTTTTAATGGCAACCGTAAATTTTCTGTCATGTGTGAATATCCTCGGTTAACTGAAATAGTAACCAGCGCTCTTATTGCCACTGTAACACATAACCGGATTGTTGCTTGGTCAAGACTATGAATCTTGCTCGGTATTAGTTGGATGCTTATTTTGTACTTTTCTTGCGTAACGCCGTCAGCCTTTTCGGGCAACTGAATAAAGAATAACAAATTACGTTCTGGTATAAATAAGTTTAAAAAAAAAATAACCGTGACATACTACAACCTGTAAAAAAACAAAACGGTATCCGACAATCCCTTTCCTTATTCTATAATTTTGCAATTATTACGAAAGAAACTTGAAGGCCATACTACCAATTATTCAGACAAAGGCATCAGTACACAACCTGTCATTTCATTCATGTCGCTAAAGCACTCCCACTGACTACGGCCTCCTAGGGACATTTCCAACGTTAATCGCGCTCTTAAGTTTTTTTTTTGTGACTCAACAGCCCAACTCGGGCCTAGCTGCGTCACTGTTGAGGTTTCTGGATCACACACAATTAGACACACACACACACCACACTCGGTAGTCGGCTTGTGAGGCGAGAATCGAACCAGTCCCCAAAATGCGAAAATGTGCCGACGACACGACAGCGCCGATCTGCGGGTGGGAAATGATTCTTACACTGGAGGAACCTGGGCCACTTTAGTGCACGAGATCACTTGTGAGGACTGAAATTTATTCAACCGGTCCAAAAATTATCTGAGTGGGTTTATATACGGCGCAACAGACCATCACAGCGATAATTGCCTGGGGTTATATACGCGCAACAGGACCATCACAGCGATAATTTGCCTACTGTGAGCCAGTTAAGCCAATCAATCCGACTCCGAACGTCTGTAATATCTGATGTAACATTAAGTTACTGTTCCATCTATGTCTAGGTCTCCCAACACGTTTCTTACCTTGAGGGTCTGCGAGGAAAAGTTGCATAAAGTTGTATTTTCTCCCCTACATACCCCTTTCATCAGTTCTGTCCTGAACTACCCTAACAACCTAAGTCTATGACACATTATGAAGTTCTTCGTTATGCAATTTTCACCAGTATCTTGTTACTTCAACTTTCCAAGAACATTTCTCACCAGTTCGCTCCTAAACCAAGTTCACCTATATCCAGAGCGGAGGTTAAGCATGAGTGGAGGTATATTTCTGCTCCCCCTATACGCCTTCATGGCACAACCTTTACCATTACTTTGTTTACGACGTTCAATTTACGCGAACTCGACAAGTTCACTGCTAGGTACGAACACGCCCATGATCTGTCTCCTGGTTAGCACCGAACTAAAATTTGGAAGCAATAAACATCTGGCAGGTACGCACCTTGTCTGCGGGATGCCGTACTTGATGCCGACCCCGACCCGGGGAAGGGCCTTGATCACTTTCTTCACGGTGGCCTGGTCTGGGAACGCGAACATGATGGACGCTGGAACACAAGACATTCAGACATCAGTATGCAAACTTGTCTATCTCGCGCACTTCCTAGTCAAAATGCGTCCAAACTGGTGAACTGCAAATTGTATCTGGCGTAATAATAATAATAATAATAATAATAATAATAATAATAATATCAATTCCATGGGTATTTATTAACGTGCAGACTTAACAGCACAAGTGCCAATTACAAAGCCAGCACAAAAACACAAATAAAATACAAAACAGTACAAATACACAAGACAAAACACTAAAGAAACAAAACAAATATGAAGTAAAACAATACAAAAGAAGTACTGTGGCAGAAATCCAATACCTTGACAGAACATAGATGACTTGATTTAAAGATGTCGCAGTGACCGAACTGCAGCGTCGAGTTCATGATTTACATCAATAACAAGTCATTAATCAAAACAGACCTACCATTGAATGTACAAGTATCCTACTGATGGCATTAGCCGCCGAAGCGCATCTAGCAGAAGGGCAGTTGCGACGGTTTAAGTTAACATGTAACAGTTTAAAATCTCTGAAATTTCGATTCGGCACACGAAGGCCGACAGTTTCCAAAACGGTAGGGCAAATTTTTGAACCATTGTAAACATTAAGTAGAAAAAAGGGCGTCTAAGGGGCACCTACGATCACTTAAAGTATGAAATGTTAAGTAACTTAAAACATTAGCATAACTGTACGGTGACTGAAAAAACGACGATGACAAAGAGATACAAACTTGCGCTGGATGTGCCCCAGCCTACTGGCATCAGTAGAAGTAAATGGAATGCCACGCAACAGAGGCATATTTTAACGTAGGCCTAACTGATGTGCAATATAGCATCAAGAGGCTCTGCAGAGAGGAAAAGGAAACAGTTACTGACCTAATTAACCCCAGCAAACTAATTGTTTGAGAGAAAATATAATCCACATGATTGTGAAAGTGCAGCTTGGAGTCACTTTGCACTCCCAGATCTTTGATGCATTCAGTTCGAGTAATCAAGGATTCACATAATAATAATAATAATAATAATAATAATAATAATAATTCAATTCAATTCAATTCAATTCTAGTTTATTAATGTGCCGAGTCAACATCCAGAAGGCCAATTACAGAAACAGCACAACATACACAAATAACAACGGACAGTAAACAAAACAAAATTAAAACAAACACAACCAAACCAAATAGACAAACAAACAATAAATTACTTAAATAATTATTCAGAACACCTTAAAATAATGTAATAAAGTATCACATCTGATTAAGTGTAACAAATTCCCTTCTAAAGACATCCAAATGATTGCAAATTAAATTTGCCGCAGTTATAATAATAATTCAATTCAATTCAATTCTGGTTTATTAATAATAATAATAATAATAATAATGGTCTGTGTTAGATAAGTCATAAACTGTACTATGACAGGTCCATAATAACTGATCGAACTCTCCATAACAACAGACCGGACATAGTTATACTTGACAAAACCATCAAACAAGAACAGTTCATAGGTGCAGCAATTCCTAACAGTCACAGCCTTCACAGCACCATCATCGAGAAGCTACAGAAATGTACAGACTTGAAAGAAGAGCTTATAACAATACGGCAACTGAACACGATCTACATAATACCTCTAGTACTACCCACAACAGGTACTATCCCAAACAAATTACACAACTGTTTGAAACTGCTTATCTCTGCCATGTTCTGTATATTCTACTGCAGAAAGCAGCAATACTTAACACATGCCGTATAGTCAGAACGTTTTTGGCAAACAGTGAATAAGACGTGCTTGGTCAGTGAGACCGTACTGTTGTGAGAATCAGCTAAACTGCTGTGAAGGAAGGAATGAAGACGATTATGATTAGTATAATAATAATAATAATAATAATAATTAGGATTTGTTTTTGGTTACGTCGAAGTAATTTAACCTAAGAAACGTTGTCAAGAATTTTATTATATGGGTTCCGCATATATTTCTAGAGTCCAAAAACGTTACGTGGCCAAACGAAATTCAAAAACACCGCTCTTGGCTGTCAATATTACGTTATGAAGTTCAGAGCACGCGCAGTCAGAGACATCAGACGCACCGTAACACAATATGCGTATTAATAGCTGATGACCGGCAGGGTTATCTGTGGAAGCCACAGCTAGATACAATTTGTCGAATTTTTCACTCGAATATTCAGTGATAAATCCAATAGTGTTCTTATAAGGTCGAGCGGTTAGCACTTGGGAGGTCCTGGATTCAAACGTCGGCCTGAAGATAGGAAACCGCGACTGACAATGTTCATACATTCCATCACTCCCTGAAGGAAATGCTAGGACAGTACTTCCAAATATGCCCCAGGCCAATTTCTTTGTACAAGCATTGCTAAATTCGACACAACATAACCTATACATTTGGACAAGAGCCTCTAAAACAGCACAGTCTGTTTACAAGAAGGCGCGAGTAGCCACTACAGGCACACGCGCAGCGACATCTCCAGCTGTGTGTCCCCCAAAGGTCAAGCGGTCCGTGAAGCAATAATTTGTTGCCTTGACGAGCCATCAATCAGAGCCACTGTGACAAGCTGCCTGCATGTCAGGGTCACCTTGAACCACACAGTAGGCCTATCCGAGATTCTCATCCGAAATCCGGGCCATGCTGCTGACGACGTATTCTGAACATATATTATGAAGTATATCTTTGTTTGCTACGCCCTTTCAGCAAACACCCTACACTTTATTCTGTTTTGGGACCGATATATCCGGTTTCTTTACCGATGTCGCAGAACGTTTTGAAATCAAGCACATTGAGAAACACTTCATAGTTTGTAGAACCAGCAGTCAGACCTTTAAACAATGCTTTTCTGGCTTATGGCACGGTGCGGTCAGATAGGTGGATGAAACTGAAGGTAAAGTTTACCCTACAACAGGCCATGAAGGCCCACAGGGAAAGTAGAGGTATAGCTCTACTCTTTCTTTAACCTCGTTGTTACAGGGGGGTGGGTAGTCAACATCACACCGCGGCCGCTTTACCCACCGGGAATGACTCGGTACCCACTGTACAGGAGGCTGGATGGGGTCCCAGGGCCGGTCTGGACGGTTGCGGAAAATCTCGCCTCCACCGGGATTCGATCCCCGGACCATCCAGCTCGTAGCGAGTCGCTATACCGACTACGCTATCCCGGCCCATAAGTAAGTTGATGGGCCTAATAATTTTTGGGAGGAACATATTGTTTATTCTGAAGGAGGAAGCAGCATGTTGCGCCGAAACGTTGGTACCTGCCCACCAAACTTCACGGTGTCACAATCCAGAGGATCACAACGTATATTTCGTGTGAACTGTGTTCCAGAACTACACGTTTCGGATCTAGGCCAAATTACAGGCAATCATATAACTAAACTGTCAAACTGACAGCTCACTGCTTTTCCTCGGTACCTACATTTTCCGCAGCCGTCCAGACCGGCCCTGGGGCCCCATCCAGCCTCCTATACAATGGATGCCGGGTCTCTTTCCCGGGGGTAAAGCGGCCGGGGCGTGGAGTCGACCACCCACCCTCATCTAGTGCCCGGGTTAAAGAAAGTGTAGAGCTATACCTGTACTCCTCCTCTGGGCGTTCATGGCCTGATCTAGGGAGACCTTTGCCTTTACCTTTACCTACATGCAAAAGTCTGGACATCACCCTGAAACAGGCAACAGTCTCACCTTTCAGCAGTTCCACCTGCTTAACGCTCACGCTCATATACATAGCATTATGTCCTTACATAACCTACGAATCGAAAGATCAATCACGTCCTGTCTGCAAGTCACTACAATGACAATGTGATGGATAGCAAAAACAAACAGTGTTTATACATTCCACTGCATAGGTTACAGCGCTGCACGGCCGTTTTGGAATTCCTCAGAAAACAGTGTCACATTCTACTGTGCCAGTTATTTAATCAACCCATGTTCGTAAAATGGCGTGGATCAACATGAACAACCTGATTCCTGAGCGTTAAATCCACTGTTCAGGCAACAAAAATGAATTAACATTTGCAACACGTATAAATGGCATTGATCAGTAGGACAATAGCAGTCCCATTCACTCCTTAAAAAAAACAAAGAGCTGAACATTCGAGACGCAATTTTAAAGCACAGGACCACATAAGTTACACGCCTTATGTTATGTTAACCTATTTAGTGCTCTTCTGTTACCGCATCACTAAGGTACCAAGTTAGTTCTGTTGTTAACAGCCACGAACAGGCAGCACAAAACACTTAACGAATGCAGGAACACATACTTTGCTTCGTCTTAAGCCGGGATTAGACGGCGCGTGGCTCGGCTCGTTTTACGTCATAACTGACGTCACTGACAAATAATCGTATTCAAACGCGACGTGTAACCGGCCTGGCGCGGCGCGGAGTGTGATTGGTGGAGCGTGGCTCGTGGGATCGCCTCAGAAGCGGTTTTCTCACGAGCCTCAAAGGGACTCGGCGCGGGCAGCTGTTGCGGCTACACGGCGCTTGCAGTCTACGCGCCAAGCCAGTCTCGTCCAACCTGTATACACTTAGGTCTGGTCTTTGTTTTCTGCTGTCGGGGTGCGCGAAGAGTGAAAGTTTCTGTCCCACAATTGGTATTGGCTAGAATGGAGTGGTCAAACGAGGACATGTGTAAGTTCATAGAACAACACGACTTATTCCACATGCCGAGCCGAACCTACCCGAGCAAGGCCGCTGGTCGGCCATTTGCCGAGCTGCGCCGCGTAGTGTAGCCAGATTGTCTTTTCTGTTCCGATCTGTTGGCCGAGCAAGTGACGTCACGTCACTGGACGAGCCACGCGCCGTCTAATCCCGGCTTTAGACACTAAATACACCTCAACTGTGAGATGCTGTGTTTAAAACCGAGATGATTTATTGGTCACAATAACACATGTTAAAACCTTTCAAATATATAAAATAAGCTCAGAATATTCACCATCATTAGGATATTACGTCGTGAGCCAGTTCTATCTAATTCACACCTTACAACCCTTAACGTTAATATGATACTCCGAGCTATGCTTCGGTCTCCCAAATTATAACTGTGACAGGAAGAAGACAGACAAGGATTTGGAACGAAGTGTTTGTGATCTATCACTAGTAACGTGTGTGCAACATAACAGCTGTTTAATCAGGCAAGCTCACGTACAGAACTATGTATGTGGCGCAGTTGGTTGAGGCACTGCGCTACAAGCCGGAAGGTCGCGGGTTCGATTCCCGATGGTGTCATTGGAATTTTTCATTGACATAAACCTTTCGGTCGCACTATGGCCCTGAGTTTGACTCAGCCTCTAACAGAAATGAGTACCAGGAATATTTCCTGGGGGTAAAGGCGGCTGGTATGTAGGGCTGACAACCTTACCATCTTCATGTGCTGATTGTCTAGAAATCTAGGAGCCTCAACCTCCTGGAACCCTAAGGATCTGTCCAGACCTGTAATGGGAGTGCTTTACCTATACGGACAGGCATAATATACAGCTGCAAAGGCATATACATATATTGTATGCTGGAGATATATTGTTAATGTAACCCTCACCATGGGAATACTAGCGTACGTGTAAGCTGAATGGTGGTACAGCTGTCTTCAATTATACAGAACAAGCAAAAGCTGAACTTGGGGTCAGGACGTGACACTGTGACACTTTGAAACGAAAGACTACTCAATTTCCACCGTCCATTTGCTCCTCGATTCTATGCATGTAACGGAAGGCTCTATCGCGTAGCTTACACTCAAAAGTGTACTGGTCACACTGGAGTGGCTCAGGAAGTAGACAATCGTGACTACGCAACGGCCTGCATGACAGGAAAGTCGTGGTTCGATTCCATGCGGTGGTCTTGTTCTTCGCTTCATGGATTAGGCATTAATGTCTGTTCCGAACTTATACATCAGCCCTCAAGTTCACTCCATCTGCGACGGGGGCGACCTACACTTCGTCTTCCTCGTGGGTTGTATTCTCGTATTTGTTTAGTTAATCTTTCGTTATTCATTCCATCTGTTGTTGTCGCCAATCTGTTCTTTTAAGTTGTATCTTATCATTCATTGCATATATTCCCAATTCTTTTCTTACGTCTTCATTCCTGACTCGATCTAGTTTTGTAAGTCCTTTCACGCGGCGTAAGAATTTCATTTCAGTGGCTTGCATTCTGCTGTTGTCTTTCTGAGAGGGTACCCAGGATTCACATCCATGTTAAAACAGGTGTGGCCATTGTCTTATAAAATTTCAACATAGTGTCTTTCCTCGTTTTATTTTTAAGTGTTCTATGTATCGTCCCATCGATATATTGGAATTTATGCAGCGGTGGCAACAATTTATTCTTCGGCTCTGAGACCCACCTTCTATCCAGTGGGTAGCACAGGCTCATTTCCCAAGGTTAATAATGAGTGCATTTCAACACATATTCCCACATGAAAAACTGGAAGTATGAACAATTTTTGGAGACTGTTCTTCTAGGGTGTAACGCTATGCAGTTGGGTAACTTTACATCGACGTTTCAGAGGAACCTGCTGCCTCCATCAGCAAGGTACTACTGACGGACTAGGTTCTTCTGAAACTTAGGTACGTATCGACTAGAGTACACGGCGTCACATGCCGCAGTCACAGTCACCGTCGTGACGGCAAGCGTCGTAACGGTCTGCAGCATACTATACCGACCATCATGAGAAGATCGGCAACCAAGGGCGCTACCATGCCAACAAAAACACAGCAATGTAAACCTGCAGAGTTTTTCGCCTCGCATTCACCGCCACCTTCCAACAGCGAAGTCCACAGGTACTAGATGATCTGTGGTCCATAAAATTGGTCTTTTCATAAAACATGAAACGATCCACGGTGAGAACTTGACCTGTAGGCAAAACGTAAGGCGCCATTCCGTGATCCTTGTGACCTGTCGTTGAGAGTCCATTCCGACTGCAGACCGTCTTGTATCTGTTCCACGAACACCTCCCTCTGACGATCCAACTGCTGACTCAACAAAGTGTACACTGCTTTTTTTTTTTATATACAGACAACCAGGGAAAATTTTGCAATTCAATTAATGCACAATAAAATAAAACGCGCCGGAATTCTAGAAAGGACATACAAGTGCGTAGTAGAAAACACGTGAAATTTGTGACATAGCATGTAATATAAATAAACAATCCTTATTTTTCTTATCACTGGTTGTACCCGTGCGAATAACTCGCATGTAGAAACAGTAAAATATTTAATCAACAAAAATTACATAATTTTACTGTTAATAAACATTAAAAATTGTACTCACTAATGCTCGATGATGGGCAATTTCTTTCAGAGATGAACGGATCATAAGCAACGTGTAAATAAGAAATAGAAGATTCCTACGGCGTGTAAATAAGACACAAAACGAAATCGACAGTCCTGCCACAAGCGGAGACCAAGGGAAGTACCGTATATTCTCGAATCTAAACCGCACCCGAATCTAATCCGCACCCAGTTTTTTGGCGACTTCTTAAACGAAAAAAGTTAGTTCGCGATTCTAATCCGCACCTTTCCTTCAACCACCCCTTGCCCACGGGGCGACTGATTGAATAATATTGGATGTTACCAATGCGTTAAAATCCGACGCTACGCCTGTGGCCGATGAGTCATACCGATAGAGGCGGGGCCTTTCTCAACAGACGTGCGCAATCTCGTCTGAAGCCAGCTGATCTTTAGTTGTTGAAAACGTGGAGGTGCTTGTTCCAATTTGTCGTGTACCGTAGTTATGTAAGAGGGACACTGAAATCTAAACGACTCTCATATACGGCAAAGTTCAAAACGTGAAGTTATTCGGTGCGCAGAGGAAATGGAAACCGCAAAGTCCCTGCAATTTTTTGGAGTTGATAAAGCAAGTCGACTAGGCGGAAACACAAGGCAGATCACGGTGTGAGCGTCACAAGGAAATCATGACCAAGAAGGACGATTTCCTGAAATTGATGATGCAGTCTTCACGTTTTTCAAAGAGACAAAACTGGACATGTTCGTGAGTTATGATCTACTAGACGATAAAGAAGGCCAGATCTTTGAAATTCCTCGAATTATAGTGATGACGGCGAGTCTGATAAATAATAAATTATAATAATAAATAAAAAATAATAGATTAATTGATTGTATTGTCTTACGTTGTTTATTAATTACGTTAATTACGTTATTGTTTGATTGACAGCAAGCTCAATCATTTTTCAAAATCCAGCTCTTAACCGCGAATCTAACGCACCGAATCTAACCGCATCTGATTTTTAGCCTCTAAAACTGTAAAAGTCGGTAGTTCGAGAATATACGTAATCAAATATTATTTCCCTGGCCCCGTTGGGCAGCACTGTAAAACATTGCCTTTCTGTAAAAATACTTTGCTGATTTGGAAACACAGGGACTGCCATCACGCAAACATATTTCTAAAAGTTATCTTAAGGCGGTATATAGATCATGTTCGCACAAATCGGCTGGATTGGGGAGATTACCCAAGGGAGGGGGCATCCACGCATCCAAACAACATCCGCAGTCGCACATGGTGAGTGAGTATAGAATGCCAAGATATCGGGAGCCCCGGGAAACAGAGCCGTTACAGGCTCCTGAGCACCAATCGGAGCGGAGTGCAGCGTATCGACCTCGGTGCAGCTCTGGAGGATCACATAGCAAGGAACAGGCCGTACAAGATGTACAAAAACACCTCACTGCACTCAGTTATTTTATTGTACTGTATTCATTAAGTTTTCGGCTTTCAGTTACCCGCCTCCTTCCAACAGCGACGTTACAAGACATAGACAAATCTGCATACGATATCGCAGACAACATTCAATATCGATTTGGTTTCGGTGTGTCGCGTGATCAAGAGGTAGCATGAAACTGCTTCTAGTACTGCAAAACTGAAACGTCGGCCAATAAAACAAATGGGAAGACATCGGTTGTGAAGAAGATTGCACAATGCAGTTTTGTAATGCAAAACAATAATATTAGAACATTGCCGCAAACGTTGTGCAAAATTGCAAAAGATTATCTCATTCTCACATTTTGTCTTTCGCGTATTCGCACAATGTCCTCACCCGTTTTGGACACATTTGTATATGGTATCGTCCACATTGTCCGCCACACAAATCACATACACAGGTGCTGTCTGGGATGTGGTACTTTTTGTTGGTGCACACTCTGGTGTGGAAGCCATGTACTGCCATTCTGGTCACTAGATGCCGCATCTCTTGGGTTCTCCTTCTTCCACGAGTCTGTTATCATGGCCTCCGTAGCACAGAAGTCTTGCCAAATTTCTTCTTGTTTCATCTGCCTGCTCCTTAGTACCGCCTTCACCTCCGATGTTCTTGGCAGTAGGTGCTTCAGCATAAGGTCATCCAGCAGGAAGACCTTATGCTGAAGCACCTACTGCCAAGAACATCGGAGGTGAAGGCAAATAAACACAATGGTTTTCGTGGCCTCATTAAGCATACATCTGTCAACGCGAAACTGGTCCTGAGCGAAACTTGCAAAAGATGGTTTCTCGCACGAATGTCACAGACGTCACTGAAGGGAAAATAAGTGGAATTCGAGAGGGTCAGTGTAGGGTGCGAACACCGCTGCACAGAATGAATATTTGCACTCTCAAAACGGTAAACAACAACAAAAAAGTGAAATGTTTCCTTTTTTCTCATGCTGTGGGGTGGTCTGACTGGGATTTGAACCCAATCCATGTTCAACTATAGTCTTGCGGTGGATAATAATGCTGTCTGTGATGTACGGAATACCATTACCTCTTCCCCAGTATTCTTCAACACGTTTACAGAAACCTTCACAGTTGACCTCTGTTTAGTCACACATGAATTTCTGCGGGTTTCTACCTACTTTAACGTTGTTTTCAAGCTCGTCTCTTAATTTTTGCCCACGCCAGCTCTTATAGGACTTTGGTCACACATGTGTGGAGGCAGCCGGACAACTACGTGACCGTCAGTTGCCAGAATGTGATCAGATTTTCTCTTTTGGCTTAACTGGAAGAACTGCTTGATACATGTTATTTTTGCTCACTCTCATTACACAGTGAGCCTTCTTGCGGAGGTACTATGCCACAGCCGCCTTTACTGTGTGACGGTGGTTTGTCAACCTGTACAGAGTGATAGGAAGAATTCGGTGGGACAAATACTGCCCTGGGCTTCTGGATTCTCAAAAATTTACCAATTCTTTTTTCCCCACAGCTGTCTCCTGTTGCAACTCCAGTCTTGTAAACAAGTTACACATGAGCAAGAAATCCATTAATTCTCTCCTGCGTCATATATTATAAGTCTGTTGTCTCAAGTTTACGTTCTAACGGACGCCTCTGACATCGCCGTCGCGACAAAACTTGCAGAATGTTACGTTACTGTCTGTCCAAATCCCGCCCACGTACATGCAGCTCCACTGTCCCGATAGGCCAACTCCTTTATTTGCCTCAGTAAACCTCCTGACACTGATGCTTGCTCTCGCTACCCGAATATTTCTCTTGGCCTGGCATTTCCCCCACTTACACCTTGATCTCTTTACAACCCTCTGCAATCACTTCCTTCCCCAATGAAAATGTGCTTTCCTTTTAATTACCAGTAAAAGCTTGGAGTGTGTCTGATAACACACTTATCAAACTCACTCATAAACACTACGTCACAAGTGCCCTGTGGATTCCACAAGTTGGTAGCATTCCTGTCCTTGTTTTCTGCGCTTCCTTAACGTGGCATCAATAACCTTCTCTGCCTCGCTGCCTCGTCGCAAGCCTGAATAATGTTTGTTTAAAATCTTCTGGGTTGTTACCCGGTGTCATTTTTTTGTATATGACCAAAGTTTCGGGATCACTTGTTCGTCCCATCTTCAGGGTCTTAGGAAAAAAGGATCTGGGACAAACAAGTGATCCCGAAAGGTTGGTCATACACCAAAAAATGACACCGGGTAACAACCCAGAAGATTTTAAGCAACATTACGACCACGGCGGAAGTCTTCAATTACATACTGAATAACGTTTGTTATAATTTCCACGCCCTCATAGCAGGACACTAAATGCACATAACACAACTACACCATTCGATATGTCACATCGTCTACGCACTGTATAAACGCATTCTCAACTGTTCTAGCCGTCAATGCATCGTGGACGGGTCCCTTTCATTCACGTGATATACACACCTTATATGTACGTCTCCTTGCCCTGGTTCCTCAGCCACAAGTCTCAAGTTATCAGGACGCACCAGTAGACAATTTTAATGTAATACAGTAAAGCTTTGGTTATCCAATCTCGTGGGGTGACATGCGGTGTTTGGGGGCGGGGGGTGGAAAAGCCGATAAATCGGTTGTTCGTCGTCGGCTTCATAGCTTCCAGAAGCGAATTTAGGAAGCCAAATAATCGAACCTAGAGGAATGTTTTATAATACAATTGTGATACAGACTACGAAAATGATTCATAAATATCTGTCGGCAGATTCCGACACATAGCAAAGTTTGACCTGTGTTGCGTAGGCCTAACTACGCCTAAGTGTTGTCGTCTGGTGAACGTAGATCTGTACGCTACATTACTGCCCCCCCCCCCCCCAGCCCACCAAATACAGCACGTTACTTAATGCTAAGTTCAAATTTTCACACACAAGTAATTCGGAATATCTCTCTTTTCGGTGGGCCGGACGGCCGGATCGGTTAATACGTTACTGCGGGAGTCGGCTGACAGATAGTGAGATGATCGAGGGGTAACCGTACTGCTAAAGAAGTAAAAGGCAAAGGAATGAAAATTAACCGTGTTTTGGTACGCTTTACGATGCAGTTTTTGCGACGTTCCTATCTGTATTCCAGCTCAGTCCAAGCATTTGTAACCGTGACGGGTGTAACTAGCAGCAACTCCGGTGTAACTAGCAGCAGCAACTCCGGTGTAACTAGCAGCAGCAACTCCGGTGTAACTAGCAGCAGCAACTCCGGTGTAACTAGCAGCAGCAACTCAGGTGTAACTAGCAGCAGCAACTCCGGTGTAACTAGCAGCAACTCCGGTGTAACTATCAGCAGCAACTCCGGTGTAACTAGCAGCAGCAACTCCGGTGTAACTAGCAGCAGCAACTCCGGTGTAACTAGCAGCAGCAACTCAGGTGTAACTAGCAGCAGCAACTCCGGTGTAACTAGCAGCAACTCCGGTGTAACTATCAGCAGCAACTCCGGTGTAACTAGCAGCAGCAACTCCGGTGTAACTATCAGCAGCAACTCCGGTGTAACTAGCAGCAGCAACTCCGGTGTAACTAGCAGCAGCAACTCAGGTGTAACTAGCAGCAGCAACTCCGGTGTAACTAGCAGCAACTCCGGTGTAACTATCAGCAGCAACTCCGGTGTAACTAGCAGCAACTCCGGTGTAACTAGCAGCAACTCCGGTGTAACTAGCAGCAGCAACTCAGGTGTAACTAGCAGCAGCAACTCCGTGTAACTAGCAGCAGCAACTCCGTGTAACTAGCACAGCAACTCCGGTGTAACTAGCAGCAGCAACTCCGGTGTAACTAGCAGCAGCAACTCCGGCAAGGTGGTGGGCAATGGTGGAGCGTAAACAGCCTAAAATTTGTCCCAAGAAGAAGAAATCGACTGGTGTGAGGTCAGGAGAGCGAGGTGGCAAAGTGACAGGGCAGCTTCTGCTAATCGATATCCTTGGACAGTTTCGATCCAGGAACTCTCGAAACTGCAAGATACTCCGACCGTCTTGCTGGAATAGCATGTTCTTAGGACCCGCTTCTTCTAAAACCAGCATGAGGAATTTCTCCAGTGTGTCTAGCTACACTACACCAGTCACAATGAGTTCGGAAAAAAAATAGAAAGACCTAAACACTTTTTGTTTGGATACAGTACATGGATCAGAGTGTCAAAGTACGACTGGACCAAGGGGAGACGAGAAGTGTGAAGATTGGAAGAGGAGTTAGACAAGGTTGCTGTTTGTTGCCGATTCTATTCTACGTATACAGCGAGTACCCTACCACGGAAGCTCGTGAAGGGTTTGGAGACTTCAAAATAGAAGGACAAGTAATTCGTACAGTGAAATATGCAGATGACCTTGTGCTACTGGCTAGGGAAGAAACTGTGCTACAGGGCATGATTGATAGACTAATTGAAATTGGAAGACGTTATGGAATGGAAATGAATGTGGGAAAAACAAAGGTAATGAGAATCTCAAGGCAACCAACCCAATAAAAATTACGATATATCAAAAGCAATTGCATAATGTGGAATATTTCATTTATTTGAGTAGCATGATAACAAATTATGCAAGGTGTAAACGTGAAATTAAATCCAGAATTGCCATGGCTAAAGCAGTATTCAATAAGGAGACTATTTTCACCAGCAAACTGGACTTAAATTTAAGGAAGGAACTAGTAAAGTGCTATATTTTGAGCATAGCTTTGTATGGTGCTGACACGTGGACACTTTGCAAAGGGATCAGAAATACGTGGAAAGTTTTGAAATGTGGTGCTGGAGAAGGATGGAGAAGATCAGTTGGACCGATCGTGTGAGAAATGAAGAAGTATTACACAGAGTCTAGGAGGAGAGGAATATCGTACATACAATAAAGAGAAGAAAGGCTAACTGGATTGGTCACATCTTGCGTACAAACTGCCTTCTGAAACATGTGATTGAAGGAAAGTTAGAGGGAATGACAGAAATGAAGGGAAGACGAGGAAGAAGGCGCAAGCAGCTATTGGATGACCTTAAGGAAAAGAGAAGATACTGAAAATAGAAAGAGGAAACACTAGATCGCACCCTGTGGAGAACTCACTTTGGAAGAGGCTACGGACTTGTCGTAACACAGACTATGGAATGAATAAATGAATGACAGCACAAGAGACAATTAACTTGGGACTGTCCCTTGTACCTTTAGTCAGAGATCAGGGTACCAACATTGCTACAAACCGAATCATTAATTACAAAGTACGCATACTGCTATGAGAAACCCAAATGCGACATGCAAACGTATAGGCCATTCTGTCTGTATCAGATACAATATAATACAAACAGTTTCAATGAAAAATATAATTGTCCTGGGAAAGTATGTGTCAATTTCGTAACAAGTAGCAGGGGGTTCGGGTAGAAGAAGACACCACATGACAGAACCACCCACCAGTGAAAGCAGGTTACAGAATTTAACAAAACAGAGTTGGTCGGTATAAGCTGGATTCAAGTGACTTACGTTATGGTCCAATTCGTGGAAGGAATGTTGGAGTTCCGTAAAAACCGAAATTCTGTGGTCGGTAAATAATAATCAATTGCGTAACGACGCCATTAATTAGCTAGTTAATACGGAACACGAAAGTGCGGTGAATGGGAACGAACTGGCTGCACACTGAATTCTAGCTGGAACCCCGCAGATAAAGAGACACCTTGGAAGACACAGGCATAGACAGGGGAATAATTTTCTTTCGTGGCACGACAGCCCCTAGTGGGCCAGGGCCTCCTCATTATCGAGGCTTCACGATCACACTCAGACACGCCACATTCGGTAGGACTCCTCTGGACGAGTGATCAGCCAGACGCAAAGACCTCTACCTGACAACATAAAACACTCACAAGAGACATACATCCGTGCCCCCGGCGGGATTCGAACCCAAGTCCCAGCAAGCAAGCGGCCGCAGATCGACGCCTTAGACCGCGCGGCTACTCGGCTACTGGGATTGGCCAGACAGGGGAATAATACTAAATAGATCTTATGTGTCATGAAGCCCTGAAGTACACTGATTAAGCTCACGATGTATTCCAAGAGTGAGGTGCTGTGGACAGCGCGATCACGTTACAGCCTTCTGTAGTGTGCCGTCGTCAAGTTTGGTATTTAGTTACAGACACTTCGGACGAGTTCACTGCCTCAACCTTCAGACAATACCTAATCTGCCCTTTTTATACATAGGCCAATGCAACCATTTGTCCCACGCAACTAAGTCTTCTTGAACTACCCTGAAGACGGAGGCAGCAACCTACCCAGAAACGCGGTATTTACCAAAAAAACAAGAACCTCAGGACAGGAATCATAATCAAGAACGCTGTGATGAACTTACGTTTGATATGCCTCGTAAACCGGACAGTTTATCGACCAGTTAAGCTGTAACCATCAACGGCGGAGGTAACTATAGTGCGAAATGATGCAAGTGAAGGTGGTGCTAGATACAGACTGTCAGCGATGTACCTCGGTGAAACAACCTGCAGACTAACCTTTTGTGACAAGCCTCTCTCTACACACTGTGTGTCCAGTTCATGCGAAGCTCGCGACGTGTAAGCAACGAAAATCAACGTGAGGTTTGTGAGGTCAAAAAAGAAGGGATTGGACAAAAATGATTGGCGAACGGTTCCGAATACCAAATGGAATACCATTCTAAGCGACTTAAGTGAGGTGGAGGATCAACTGGAGATGACTCCCGCCCAGTGGAAATGTGACAGGAAACTGATGGCCTGGTCACCAGGACAGGCGTCTGGAGGTGACCACTATGTGCAGGAACCACATGTTTCGGCCACCCTCCGCCACCGTCTTGGCGTCTTTAGGTTCCGTCCTCGCTATTCCGCTGCAGAAGCATACCAGTGCTCAGTTGCGTCAGGAGACATTTGTACAATATGTAAGCCTCCATAAAAATTATCTTAAAAATGTTACAGGTGATGGAACATGGAACCATCACTCATATTCTGACGAAGACACAATGCGGTGGAACCCTTATGCTTTACATAGGTCTACTACGCCCTTGGTGTTTCTCACACAACTGTCTGCTGGAAAGACCACAGCCACCGCGTTTTCGGATTTCAGGGGCACCTTGTTCGCGGGCTGCGTGCCACACAAGACAACATACTCGCCATATCTACACTGCTGTTCTTCGACATATGAATCAGGCCATCAAGTATAAAGGACGACAGCAGGTGACACGAGGTGTCGCGCATCTTCACGACAATGCCACTGTATACAACTCACCACCACAACGTCGAAGCGAGTAACCAGTCCTACAGTACAGTCCTGGCTTCTGTGGCTATTCGATGTTCCGAAACGTATAGAAACGCTCAGGTAGACGTCGATTTTCAAGCGACGGTGAACTTAAATGTTCGGTTTCACACTGCTTTGAAAACTAAGAAAAAAACTTCCATTTTCAGGGTTTATTCTCTGATCGCGAAATGGGTGAAATGCCATACTGAGAAACTACGAAAAAATATGTTCTGCCTAAACTACTTCATGTCCAGGTGCGTGTCCCCTGCCAGGTATAGCTACAATTATGAGCCTGTGTGCGCAAAAGTTCAATTCACACTGTACTAGTCAGGGACAGCCCCCCGGTACGCCAATCTACATACGCATACATTGTTGATATGACAAATACGGCGGTAACCAAAGTGTACTCACTGCGGCTGGCGAGGAAGATCTCGATGGCAACATTCTGCAGCAGGTAACGGCGTGAGAAGATGGCGCGCACCTCGGAGAAATACCACTTGCCATGCAGATGGTCGCAGTATTTGAGCATCTGAAACAAGAAATGACAAAACCGTCTGTCATTATAATCTTATCTATGTATAGAGCGATTACGTCCATAAAGTCTCCGTCATTTAGCATGACAACCTTAAGCGCGAGTCTCACAAACCTTACGACCCTCCTACCTCCGTCACATGACCGCAGATATTACGTAAGCAGACCAATACTGGCACCTACACCGCTCTGACTGCAGAAACACACTGATATACGCGGACACGAATTCGCGCAATCTGCCTACTCGTGACATCAGCCTAGGCTTGCTAACGTTACCTGCTCCAGAAGCGGGAGACTTTGTGGAATTAATCCTGCAATACGTGTTTATATATTCATGGCCAACGTAACGACAGTCAATATCGGACTCTACTTAGTGTCGAATGGTAGTACTGTTGGCGAATGACGAAGTACAAATGATTTGAAAAGGATCGGTCGTGGCATAAAATTGAGGCAATATCCTAGTATTTTCCTGGACGGACTGATGAAACCCATACAAAATCTCGCTGTACACACGATATAACAGCCGAGATTCGATCCCCGCACTTCGCGAATGCAGTCCAGTGTGTTAGCGATACACCAGCCTGCTCAGTATGTATCATATACGTTAAGACACAAAAAATACCCCATCGTGATGAGGTGCCACAAACAGGGCTCAGCTCCTTAACGAGTGCTTTTAAATGAGGCAGCCGCATGTCGCTCATAAGGTCGCCAGACCTGGTTGCCGGTTTAGGTGTTCAGGGTAACCAGGAACTGAACCAAGTCTCTGGCCACGGTTTCAGATTCACGAATAAAACAGCAGTAAGACACGGTACAAGTAAACAGGAAAAGGTCCTAAGTGTCGCTATAAATAATACACATTGAGGTATTGTCCAAGAAAAAAGGGTGCATCCAAGTATTACGTACTTGGTCAAAAACGCTTAGAGAAAGGATTAATATTTAATGCTACGACCAAATGAAAACTACACAAAATTTTTTTTTGTGACTCAACAGCCCAACTCGGGCCTAGGCCGCCTCACTGTTGAGGTTTCTAGATCACGCACAATTACACACACACACCGAACCACACACCAGACTACCACACATACACAACCGAGGTTTCCTTTTGATCAGAGCTGTAATCCATTGCTTCATGCACTAGGCCTCTACCTCCTACAACAAACACAACACAAACAATCACCACGACCTAGAGGAGAAAACCACCCAACTGCGCGCAGTCGGGATTCGAACCCGTGATCCCAGTAATCGAACGGCGGCAGACCTTACGCCTTAGACCGCGCGGCCACCGGGAACAGCATCATACAAATATAGTGCGGGGCAATTAAGTTCGTAAACGTGAGATCCGGTGGCAACAATCGTTATTACAGAGCTATAAAGACATCAGGATGCGTTTGACGCTGCTAGGGGCAGAAGACGACAGAGCAGCCACGTCATCATCACCTACACGGCCATCGCAGCGAACAGGGTCCTCCCCTACTTGAGACCCACATCACATCGAGCACTGCCCGTTGTATGATACTACCTTGACACACGTATCAGGAGTTCGCCTTCATATGACTGTCTGTCACTTTATTCAGTATATTGCTTTAATTTTAAGATTAGTGGCGACGTCAAACTACGAGCAAGTCGAAGCCACCAACGCGCGACACTGCAGCGATTTTTATGAAACCTCAGCATGTTTCTACGAGTCCCAGTGTCAACAGGAGGCACTTTTCAAACACATATGCATCCACCATATTAACAAGCACAAATACAGTTCATAATACATTAGCACACTTGTATATGACGTGACACATGTTCCGTGCAAGAGTCTAATACACAACAACTAATTTTATTCTAAGATCACCGTGCATTTTTTCACAATTATTGTTAGATCACCAACTAAATGCACTTTTATTTAAAAAACACTATAAAGTTTTTAAACGTTTAATAATATTTATTTAAAAAAATAAATAAGTAAATTATATATATATTAAATAAATAAACTGCATTATTTATTTAAAAATAAATAAATAAAAAATATTATATATATATATATTATAAATATAATTTTTTTAAATAAACAATGCAGTTTTGTGACACCCCCTGAAGATGGCTTCACAGAAAAGCCGAAACATAAGTAGGGGTTTTTATTAAACGTTTAAAGAACCTTATAGTGTTTTTTAAATAAAAGTGCATTTAGTTGGTGATCTAACAATAACACAACAATTAGTTACACAATGTTTTATTATACAGAGCTCCTACATGTTTCGGCCATATATCCTGGCCATCTTCAGGGAGGTACCGGTACAGCGTATATGGCCAACTTGTCATAACAAGTTGGCCATATACGCTGTACACGTCGACCAAACTTGTAACTCCCTGAAGATGGCAAGGATAAATGACCGAAACATGCAAGAGCTTTGTATAATAAAACATTGTGTAACTAGTTTGTGGTAGATTTGTGTCACGTAGGGCTCGTTGTTCTGTACAGTCGTTCGATTTGTTACATTTATTGACAAATTAAGAACTCGCCAACCTTAAATTAATCAACAGCGAGGCAACCTGAAGGATAAGCATAGGCCTATATTATCGAAACCAATGTTCGTAACTAAATTTTTGTAATTTATTTTTTTCTTTCTTAGTCTGACCTCTGTATTCCTACTCACTGCAGGTGTAGAGGGTTACTGTTGCACCTGATCACACTCAGTGACAGACACACACTCGGTAGGACTCCTCTGGACTAGGAGATCGGCCCGTCGCAGAGACCTCTACCTGACAACACACAACACTCACAGGAAAAAACATCCATGCTCCTGGCGGGATTCGAACCCGCAATCCCAGCAAGCGAGAGGCCGCAGAACCACGCCTTAGACCGCGCAATTTTTGTAATATCGTACTCAAATAGTCCTTTTCAGCGACACACTACTCATGTTACTGACTTCCGTATTTCCAGTTACGTTATTGGCCCTGGAGCACGCCTTCAGCAGTAACCTGAAGCACTCCATGACGTCACGAATGGAGCTGCACACAAGAGCCTTTATCAGCACCGGGAAGGTCCACTGATCATATGGCCAATACCCTGCACACGCCTGTACAGCCAACTACACAATGCGCACCATAAAATTTGATACAACCAACCAACGGTTGTCAGAAACCTTTCCAGAATCGTAAAACGGGCTTAGTAACAACTACACCCCGGATATTTAGACAGGAGCATATTCTGTCCCTTAATAACACAATTTCATAAGTGCATGTTAAATTAACATCCCAGGCGTAAGGTGTATGTCTCCGGCCGTTCGCTTGCTGGGATTGCGGGTTCGAATCCCGCCGGGGAATGGATGTTTTCTTCTGTGAGTGTTGTGTGTTGCCAGGTAGAGGTCTCTGCGTCGGGCTGGTCACTCGTCCAGAGGAGTCCTACCGAGTGTGGTGTGTCTAAGTGTGATCTCGAAACCTCAACAATAAGGAGATCTAGGCCCACGTGGGCTGTTGAGACACGAAAAAAAATTATTCACTGGAAAGATTTCGTTTATCACTGTACAGTGGGCTCTACTCCAACGGACCCGCTGCACAAATTAAAATGATCATTGTACCTTCCTAAAATGCGATGAATTAAGAGCTTACACTCCATGCAGGAGAAACATTTCTTCTGGGCCTGACAGCGTCATAAAAGTCCCTTTCGTAAAGTGCCAAGAGTTCCCATTACCTTCAGAAAAACATCGAAATATCTGACAAAAACTCGTACACTAGACAAGGCTGAACGCAAGGTACAGGATCATCCCTGAAAGGCGGACAACTGCTAAGCTGGTGAACAAATTCCAGGAATGTACGTAACCTGCAGGTTCCGAATAGGACAACGTTTCGGGGCAGACAAGTTGCGATTTGTTCACAGACATTTAGTGTAACGTACCACTGTCCGAACCCTCTGGAATTGAGTTCGTCTCCTTATTCACAAAAGCCAGTCACTGGGCTCTCAGTAAAATTCAGTCCACCACTCCAACAACCATTTCTCTAGATCTGCTTACATCTCCCAAGCGGTTTCTTTCCTTCAGGTTTAATAATCAGCACTGTCTCTGTACTTCCAATTTCCACTATGCGTGCTGAACAACTCGTCCGTTCACGCTTCTAATTTACTCAACCTCACAATACAAGCCGAACAGCCGTCCCTTACGTCATGCCGAAGGATCAGAAACTCAGGCACTCTTTTTTGTGGTGAAGGGCCCCACAGCACATGCTACGGACGCACCGCAATCTTGAGGCTTATTGTGTAACCCTGTGATGAAGACGACTAGTTTTTTTTCTCCCGTTTTTACGTGTAATGGAGCACCGGTGGAATGAAATTGACAGGGGAAAACAAAAGTACTACGGGAAAAACCTACCCCAGTGTCACTTTGTCCACCACAAATCCCACATGGACTGAACCGGGATCGAACCCGGGCCTCCGCGGTGAGAGGCCGGTGACTAACCGCCTGAGCCACGGCACGGCCTAACTCAGGCATTACGTGACATGTCAACTGTATACGGCAAGGCGCTGTCGGGCTCGGGCCAAGATTAGCCACTGTCAGCAGTCTGTGGCTGCAGGTCACCTACCGAGTTGTCTGAAATTAAGCAGGTTCATATGGACAGGAAAAGTAGCTCGGATGAGAGATAAAAAGAAATACATACAGAATTTTGTTAGGAATATCTTCTCGAAAATCGATACTTGCAAAATCGAAGCGTAGATATGAGGGGAATTATATTAATTCGAAGTCGCGTCAACGCAGGACTTCGTCCTTAGGACCGTTCAAGTGCCTGACCTTGTTCTTAGGATCATGTGTCACTGCAGGGCTTGTTAGGGCCATGAAATGTACGTATTGAACCACAATCAGAGAGCTGACTACCTTTCCCGCTTCTGTCTGGCATTTCAGCAGTTATTATATCAATGGTGACACTTCAATTTTGCTGCTCGAATTTAAAGTGTGCAGACGTAGTACACAGATGGCTCTGAGCCTCGTAACCTCGCTGCACGACGTCCAAGTACAGCACAGCACAGCACAGCACCACTCATTGCAGACGGACAGTGTCGTCAACTTGACCTCTTCGCTGTTTTACCCCTTCAGAAAAACCACGTGACACCTGTGCGATCGGTGGGCCCCAGAGAGGGTTTGGATGCACAAGGTGGCTATGGGATTGGGGGGGGCCCCAGACAGGGTTTGAATGGACAAAGTGGCTATGGGATTGGTGGGCTCCAGAGAGGGTTTGAATGGACAAAGTGGCTATGGGATTGGTGGGCCCCAGAGAGGGTTTGAATGCACAAGGTGACTATGGGACTGGGGGGCCTCAGAGACGGTTTGGATGCACAAGGAGGCTATGGGATTAGTGGGGTCCAGAGAGGGTTTGAATGCACAAGGTGGCTATGGGACTGGGGGCCCCACAGACGGTTTGGATGCACAAGGTGGCTATGAGACTGGGGGGCCGACAGACGGTTTGGATGCACAAGGTGGCATGGGATTAGTGGGGTCCAGATAGGGTTTGAATGCACAAGGTGGCTATGAGACTGGGGAGCCCCAGAGACGGTTTGGATGCACAAGGTGGCTATGGGATTAGTGGCGTCCAGAGAGGGTTTGAATGCACAAGGTGGCTATGGGACTGGGGGCCCCAGAGAGGGTTTGGATGCACAAGGTGGCTATGGGACTGGGGGGCCCAGAGAGGGTTTGAATGCCAAAGGTGGCTATGGGACTGGGGCCCAGAGACGTTTGATGCACAAGGGCTATGGAGGGGCCGAGAGGTTTGAATGCACAAGGTGGCTATGGGACTGGGGGGCCCCAGAGAGGGTTTGGATGCACAAGGTGGCTATGGGATTGGTGGGACCCAGAGAAGGTTGAATGGACAAGGTGGCTATGAGATTGATGGGCCCCAGGGAGGGGGACATACAAGATGGCTATGGGAAAGGTGGACCCCAGAGACGGTCTGGATGCGCATGGCTATGTGGCGGGTTCACCCCAGAGATGGTATGCATGTACAAAGTGGCTAAGACATGTACACAAAGTGTACCGCTGTTTGGAATCGAACACAGGTCGACCAGCCGTACTAGCGATTGTAACAGAGACAGACATGCTGCAGATCAGTACAATGAGGTACAATGCAAGTCGAATACCATCCAAGCAACGAACTGTCAATTTAAGCAAACTGTTTCAATAATGTTACAACCAACAGAGTTTCACACAACTGTCAACATTCTGTCTGACAGATATCGGGATGTACTGTCTTCACTTTCACCAGCAGAACCTCTCCGAGCAATGAACAACGTGTTGTTGGATTTTACGCCTGAATGTGAGCGGAAGGAAACAATTTCTAGCATCTCCTTCAAATATGGTGGCTAAAGACCTAACATGAACTGAAATACAATGAATTAAAGCACACGGACACCGACTCACAGCAAAATGGAATAGGAACCGCAAGTGACAAACGATATTGGTCAGATAAAATAATGATCTTATGTAACACAACGGTATGGAACGTAATGATACAAAATACAATAACTAACTGTCGGAGGATACGTTAGTTATCTTGTAAAGTAACGCCTCACCAATAATCATAACAAACATTTTATAAAATACAGGGTGTACTAAAACTGAACACATGCTGGGTTTAATGCCAATCAAAAGTGTTCAAATCGCACTTCATAATGGTGAAGCAGCAGGCTACGCTTTATACAGGATCCGCCATCTTTAAGACTAACTCAAATAAGCTATAACCACTAGGGACAATGAACAACTGCTAACACACGCTCTGCAGATGGCAGGACAGGTTAACATCCGAAACGTCGTGTATATCAAATACATTTCACAGAATAAACAAAGTCCACCATAAAATTACGCACCAATAACATTAATTTTGTGTTTCGTGACAGAGAGTGTGGACATACACAGAGTTACGCCACTCTAGTTTGGGGTTGTCTGTTGGGAAAACAGCCCCTTCCGCTATTTCTTTACAGCAAGAAATATGTTGGTTACAGTAACAACAAAAGTTCGTAGCTAATAAACGTTTTAATTTGGTCTATAAAGCCATCTGTCAGTGCTGTAATGCCACTTGGTTCCCTCTGATTTAATGGTTATATGACTCGTCTAATAAAACCCAACCTATTAAAAGGAGGCTGAGACACAGGTGCTCCTATGCAAAACATGAGCGCTTGGCATAAAAGTCACTCAGAGAAAGAAACACCTTTGATCTCCCAGAACATATAAATAACCGTTTCTACGGTCGATGCCATAAAATGCTACTTAGGGTTCACGGCGAAAGGAATTTCACCGTCAGTACCGGCAACTTTGCAGCAGCGTTCGTCGCAGATGGGCCAAGTCAAAATAGCCTGCCAGACAACGAACAACGACACCTATACATAGTTAACTCAGTGTTAAACTCGGCACTTGATGGACACGAGTTACTTCAGGCTCCGGCCGCTTTAACCCCCGGGAAAGAAGTTCCTGGTATCCATTGAACGAGTTTATTATCGTGTTCATATCCTAATAGCCACTGGCCTTACTATGGGCCGCATGAACCCAATCCATATATTGCCACACTGTTCCTTTAAGATGATTTTATGTTCAATTAAATGTATTTATAGACGTAAGTTATTCCAACAGGCTCACTTACCACAATCGTTGTATAAAGCTAAACTTACACTCTGTAGATATGGTAAAGCAATCCCATTACAGGCCTGGACAGGCCCTGAGGGTTCCAGGAGGATGAGGCTCCCAGATTTCTAGACAATCGGCACATGAAGGTGGTAAGGTTGTCAGCCCTACGCAACGGCCGCCTTTACCTCCCAGGAAATATTCCTGGTACTCATTTCTGTTAGAGGCTGAGTCGACCCCAGGGCCATAGTGCGGCCGAAAGGATTACGTCAATGAAAAATTCGAATGACACCATCGGGAATCGAACCCGCGACCTTCCGGCTTGTAGCGCAGTGCCTCAACCAACTGCGCCACCGCGTGCCCCTGCAGATATGGTAAGTACCAACAAATACACACAAGTTTATGAAAATATACTATAATGGTAGTAACACCTCCTACATGTTTCGGCCACTCATGTGACCATCCTCAGGGAGGTGCGTTACGAAGAATAAATACATTGAGATGTTACAAAAGTTTGTGAACCAATGCGCATGCACAATATTAAATATTAAAATTATAATTGTAATAAACTATTTAATCCACATTAAAATTATAATTTCAATATATAATATTGCACATGTGCATTGGTTCACATAACTTTTGTAACATCTCAATGTATTTATTCTTCGTAACGCACCTCCCTGAGGACGGCCACATGAGTGGCCGAAACATGTAGGAGGTATTTGTACGTTTATAGTATATTTTCATAAACTTGTGTGCGTTTGTTGGTTTTAGTCACCGTATCTAACTGTTCAATGCACGATTATGGATCATTTAAAACTCACGCTTTGCAATTCATTGTTGCCTGAGTTTAACAGGCCCATTGTGAACACAGCAAGAGACTTTGTACAAATGACTGTCACTGCAACTAAGCACATCACAGTTCTTAACACAGTACACTGATGATTGCACTGTACAGTGCTCAGATTGCTACAACAAACGCATGTCAATGACTGTTCAGGTCGAAACATCTTGCTGTGTAACTAGAGGTAATACAGCTGATCCATGTTGTAATGACATAAGCACACAGCATACCGCAGAATATTGGTTGTAAAGATGCTGCGTAATATTGTGTATATAACACGCAGGCCCATTTCGCACAAAGAACGGCAGGTACATGCTAAACCGCGGCGTTACGTTAGTGCATTTAACTTAGGTATACTGAACAAGACATTGCATTTGTATCTTAAGGGATGGACAATACAAGCAGTTTGTTCTATGATCAATAGCAGGGAGCTGTACATTCATTCATTAATTCATTTATTAATTCATTCATTCATTCATTCATCATTCTGCCTTACGACAGGTCCATAGCAACTTCCAAAGCGAGTTCTCCACAGTGCGATCTAGTGCTTCCTCTTGTAATTTTCCAGTACAGTCTCTTTTCTTTAAGGTCATCCAGTAGCTGCTTGCGTCTTCTTCCCCGTCTTCCCGTCACTTCTATCCTTCCTTCTATCTTTCCTCCAATAACGTGTTTTAGAAGGCAGTTCCTACGCAAGATGTGACCAAGCCAGTTAGTATTCCTTCTTTTTATTGTATGTAGGACATTCCTCTCCTCCTTGACTATATATAATACTTCTCTGGAAGAGACTATCCAGGAAAAACAATAATGTGGTAGTTTCTCCATTTGCTTTCCACATCGCAGTACAGCAACAGTTCAAACCACTAACAATATTCAGTTAGTGTCGCTCAGCTTAACTCTGTAAAGATGTGGCCAAGTACAGCACACAGCGACCCGCTGGTGTGAGGACAGACACATAAACCGAAGAGCTGAGACAGCCTGGACGACAGTGTCACTTCTTTAGTGTCAGCTGCTGACATTATACAGTCAAGGTGGTACACGAATGAAATGTGAGCACGATACGAGTGGGGAGAACCGAAGGAGACCTCTCAGAAAAACGTGTCCTAGTGCCACCCTGTCCGCGCAACATGGTAATTTAAAGAAGCTAACAGCAGCCCAGCCACTTCAAAACTTTCTAAACATGACGTTCGTCACCGTATTCACAACAGTCCACAGCCTGACCCTCATCAATCCAATCCACAGCCTCATTCTTCTTTTAAGATTTAATATATAAGGTCTAACATCCCATCGACGCCTAGTTCTGCCAAGTGGTCTCTTCCCTTTGGTTTCGACTGTCTTCTTGGTGGAGCCTGATGATGGATGCAGTAGGTTCCTCCGAAACTACGGGTATCCACAAAAAAGACGACAAGGTGTCAGAATACAGAACATTACACGCTGAACACACTACGCCACTAAAACCTCAATTATTAACTTGAAGACTTCAGACTCAAATTCTTCTTACATTTCTCATCTCCCTAATGTGTGCAATTCCGCCATTTTTTGTATTCGAGGCTCAGAAGTTCCTTGAAAACTTTAGTAAATTACACAGCACAGAACACACCTTTATGACGTGTATAAATAAGTCAGTTTCTTGAGTTCAGGCTTCCGCCGCGATGTTGATGAGATCTGCGCTCTTGTGCAATAATATGCAGCTTCGAGTGGTAATCCTTTACCGACGTTTCCGGACAACCAGTCGGTCCCAAATGCAACGGTCAAGAAGTCCAAGGAGACTTCTTAACCGTTGCAGATGGGACCGACAGGTTGTCCGGAAACGTCGGTAAAGGATTACCACTCGAAGCTGCGTAATATCCCAGACGAGGGCACATCTCAAGATAGTTTCTTTCTTTCTGTGATGATAAATAAGCGTAGAGGTATAACTCCAAAATAAGAACAGAAAGGTAAAAGATTTCGGTAGCCCATTTCCTCAGTGCCCTTTTCACGTATCAAACTCAAAGAAAAAACTGAACAAGATGACAAGCCACTACTTGCTGCTTCCTCAACCCTGAAAGTTCATGTGCCATCAACAGTGCTTGAAACATCGCGGTGGTCCATCGACTGCGCCGGCAACGATGTCAGCTTTACTACACATAACCCGCCCAGCCATGGTTCGATCACTGTAATAATATTTGGTGACATGTAATTATAACTTACTAATTATAAAGCTTTTCGTTATGTAAAAAGATAAAGCCATCCCTGTACAGGCCTGGTGAGGACCTGAGGGTTCCAGGAGGTTGAGGCTCCCAGAAGTTCCAGACAATCGGCACATGAAGGTGGCAAGGTTGTGAACCCTACGCACCAGCCGCCTTTACCCCAATGGAGATACCCCTGGTACTCATTTCTGTTAGAGGCTGAGTAGACCCCAGGCCATAGTGCGGCCGGAAGGATTATGTCAATGAAAAATTGTTCACTGTGTACCTATGCAATTTTTCAAAACCTCCCGTAAGGGTCACTTTTTCATCATGCCATCCTCACCCAACCTCAGTGCATGTTACCCAGTTAAGGTCATAGTCACATCATACAAAACGGTACAATTATGTTACGATAACTACAAACAAACAAACAAACAATAAATTTACGTTGTCCGTTCGTAACGAAGTTTCATTTCATGAGCGTCTCCAACTACCTCACTCTAACGACGCCAAATAGCAAGCCACGTTACGAACCGTATTGAAACCTGCCAAGGCCTGGTTGTCAACATTTGGCGACCTGAGGTACGATCAGCTTACAGTAGGCCTAATCCTCAAACTACACACAAGCGACTTGTTCAATTCCCAACGATTCTTTCCTGTCATGTCATTAAAAATGACATGACGTAACGTTACGTGAGATATGCGGCAAATATTAGGCAGCTGAAAACTGCAGAGGCAAAATGGCGGCGAATTGGTGTGGGTGTGTTGCAGTAGGTATCGCGCAAGGCACAGGAACTGAACCTCATTATACCGACAGCACAGGATCAATGCAGTGGTCGACCAAGCTCCACCCACCGCCACACTGCGGCGGCCATCTTGTCCAAAGGCCTCACATCGATCCCCAACCCTCGGAATTCCCCTGGATATATGCACAGCAGGTCTGATAATACCCGACTTGGCTGGCATGGCCTGCGTTGGAACGAAATGACAACCAAGCATTCAACGAGGGAGGAAAATGTCTCAGCATTTCTGAAAATAAGGCAGCCTGCAAGACGTAACGACATGTCACTACTTGAGCCCTTAAAGACGGTTCCCGTTCTGCAACTCAACTACGGTATGACGGATCTTTCTACATAGTTAGGGCCTGCATTTTAAGATGGAGGCTTACATGTCCCATGGTGCATCTACATGTTCATACGTACAAACTAAGATTAGCGTAGTGCGGCATTTACAAGGTTAGAGGTACAGGTAAAGCAATCCCATTACAGGCCCGGACAGGTCCTTAGGGTTCCAGGAGGTTGAGGCTCCCAGATTTCTAGACAATTGGCACATGAAGGTGGTAAGGTTATCAGCCCTACGCACCGGCCGCCTTTACCCCCCAGGAAATACTCCTGGTACTCATTTCTGTTAGAGGCTGAGTCGACCCCAGGGCCATAGTGCGGCCGAAAGGATTATGTCGTTGGAAAATTGTAATGACACCATCGGGAATCGAAACCGCGACCTTCTGGCTTGTAGAGCAGTGCCTACTAGCAAATATATAATAAAGATATAAAGAGTGTACATTTGTCGGAACATGATTTTATATAATCAAAAAAATGTAGGGTACAAATAACAAAGTTTGTTACGTGCATATGTTGGTCTATAAAAATGACTGCAAGTACAGGGTTATTCAAAATGATTGTCGGGGTTTTAACAACTGGCCACCTCGTTCTCCAGATGCAACCCCATGTCATTTCTTTGTATGGGGTTACGTCAAGAATCAGGTTAATGTTCCTCCTCTTCCCGCAAGTATCCCGGAACTGAATGTACGAATCAGAACCGCCATTGAAACCATCACCGCTGACATGCTAGAAAAAGTTTGGAACGAACCCGATTATCGTGTTGATGTTTGTAGAATCACAAAGCGTGCACATATAGAGCACCTGTAAGGTATGTCACAAAAACTTGGAGTGTTGTTCTATTAAATAAAAAAATACATATACTCCTATCTCAAGTGTATTGTGTATGACAAGTTGTTAAAACCCCGACAATCATTTTGAATAATCCTGTACAGTGTACGGAATGAGTAATGTTACATTCATACGACTAGGTCTGCCGAACTCACAGGCCTGAATGCTTATCAGCCAATTTTACAACCTCACGTTGTGGCCCGGATCGCGTAATCAAAGGAGGCAAAGTGTGGGCCTATCTACTAAGTGCCACCATGAACCTTCAGTACTGACACAGACATCTTGAAGTGCCACCATGAACCTTCAGTACTGACACAGACATCTTGAAGTACCACCATGAACCTTCAGTACTGACACAGACATCTTGAAGTGCCACCATGAACCTTCAGTACTGACACAGACATCTTGAAGTGCCACCATGAACCTTCAGTACTGACACAGACATCTTGAAGTGCCACCATGAACCTTCTGTACTGACACAGACATCTTGAAGTGCCACCATGAACCTTCAGTACTGACACAGACATCTTGAAGTGCCACCATGAACCTTCAGTACTGACACAGACATCTTGAAGTGCCACCATGAACCTTCAGTACTGTAACAGACATCTTGAAGTGCCACCATGAACCTTCAGTACTGACACAGACATATTGAAGTGCCACCATGAACCTTCAGTACTGACACAGACATCTTGAAGTGCCACCATGAACCTTCAGTACTGACACAGACATCTTGAAGTGCCACCATGAACCTTCAGTACTGTAACAGACATCTTGAAGTGCCACCATGAACCTTCAGTACTGACACAGACATCTTGAAGTGCCACCATGAACCTTCAGTACTGTAACAGACATCTTGAAGTGCCACCATGAACCTTCAGTACTGACACAGACATCTTGAAGTGCCACCATGAACCTTCAGTACTGACACAGACATCTTGAAGTGCCACCATGAAACTTCAGTACTGACACAGACATCTTGAAGTGCCACCATGAACCTTCAGTACTGACACAGACATCTTGAAGTGCCACCATGAACCTTCAGTACTGACACAGACATCTTGAAGTGCCACCATGAACCTTCAGTACTGTAACAGACATCTCAGCCGCACGCCGTGCTTCCGATCAACACTGCAGCTTTCTTTCCTTCCAGTGTAACATACAACTTTATACCATGAGCAACATTGACAGTCCACAGGCCTAGACGCTCTGCGTTTCGACACGATCGTCACATCTTCAGGCGTGTGCGACAATTACTGGTAACATAGCGCACCAACAGCAGGCAACACTGCCCGGTTTGGGAGTGCGAGTGTTGAAAATACCCTATGTATGGCCCACATGAGGCCCTTTATTTCATACAAATGATTGGATTCGTAATTAGTGATATATTCGTGGGCTTATATTAGTTTTGATGAAATAATATTTGGGTCTAACGAATCCAATAAGCTCGGTCCTAACGCGTGGGACTGCGGCGGCTCGCTTGCTGGGATTGCGGTTCGAATCCCGCCGGCGAATGGATGTCTCGTCTCTTGTGAGTGTTGTGTAGGTACAGAGGTCTCTGCGACGGGCCGATCTCTCGTCCAGAGGAGTCATATCGAATGTGTGTGTGTCATTGAGTGTGATCAGGTGCAACAATACCTCTCTACACCTACAGTGGGACGGTAGAAGTGGCCAGACTTATGAGAGAAAGAAAGAATCCAGTAAGTATGACACATACCCTACAGCCACATTTTAAAAGGCAACTGTAACAGGTAGAGGCCTACTACCGGCCTACTGTGAGGACCACAGAATAACACTTAATTGAACTTCATGACAATTTAGATTTTGCATTAGTCTGTTTCATTAATTCTACTCTTTAGTGATTAATTAAATGCTTTACACAGCTACCAGGGTGTGCGGTCTAAGCTTAACATACTCAGGACATTTCTCCATTAGCAGTGAAAGTCGTTCGTTTTGATAAGAAACTTCAGCACTGCGACTTCGCACCAGGATCGACACCCATATTTCTACGGCTGTGAAATAATTCACACATCCCTGACACACGATCTTATGCAGAACACGTGTATACAATCCAAAATGGCAGAAGAAATGCGCAGCGCAAACGTGTTAGTCTAAACGGTTCTCACATAAGAGAATTTGAATTTCAGTCCATGGCAATGTTATTTTCTTCGTCTAATTTTTTTTCCCTATGGCTCAACAGCCCCTTTTCGGGTGCCTAGGCCTCCTCATTGTCGAGGATTCACGATTACACACTTTAGACACACCACAGTCGGTAGGACTCCTCTGGACGAGTGATCAGCCCGTCGCAGAGACCTCTACCTGACAACACACAACACTCACAAGAGACAGACATCCATGCCCCCGGTGGAATTCGAATCCACAATCCCAGCAAGCGAGCGGCCGAAGACCCACGCCTTAGACCGCGCGGTTACTGGGATCGGCGTTCGTCTAAATCACCTCACTAAAATTCGGAGAAACACTAATATCAAAAATTCGTACTCTTATAATACGCGCGTTTCCTTTGCGCAATGACAGAAGTTACGGTGCAAAGAAACGAACCGAGGCCGCCTTTGTCCATCTGCATCCCTCACTTGCAAATTCTAAGGGGCAGACTTTCATGAAATTCGGTGCTGAAAATTTTCTGGACTGGACCGGTACAATGACTGAAAATAGTTCTTTACATCGGACCAACTCAGCAGGTGCCATCCCACCGTTACACCTAAGGACGGCAACCGATCCGGTCTCCGAAAAGTCGTCATACTTTCTTGAAATAAGAGTCGGTGACTGAAGTCTACATAACCAGCAGCGTAACGCGAAGTGTCGTATGACGTAGCACGGATCACTTAGCGTTGAGCTGATGCCGACAGCCTGCACTAGAAGTAGTCGGCCGAATTTAATTTCGGTGCCTACTTCACGCAAAAAACTAACTGAGCCGTTATCGGACAGGAGGAAACATTCGCCATAAATAGAGTTACACTAACAGGCTTCATGACATACGGTACATATTTGATGAAATAAATACGACAGACGATTTAATTCATAGAATATTTAATTCCATAAATTGCACAATCATCAATAATAAATAATAATTTGTCACTTATGTCACTACTATATGTTTCGACCTCAACAAGGTCATCATCAGGGAGGTTTATACAAAGGCATACAAGTACAGCAAATTCTGCCTCAAAGATGTACGTGGGTAGATTTTATGGCATTTTTTTTTGTGGTGAGGGGGCCCCGCAGCTGATGCTACGGACGCACCGCAGCCTTAAGGCTTATTGTGCAACCCCTGTGATGATGAAGATGAAGATGAAGATGAGGATGAGCAGTGTTTTACCAAGTTGTACAAGTAATGGAGCACCAGTGGAATGAAACTGACGGGAAAACCGACAACTCGGAGAAATACCTGTCCCAGTGCCACTTTGTCCACCACAAATCTCACATGGACTTGACCTGGGATCGAACCCGGGCCTCCGTGGTGAGAGGACGGCGACTAACAGCCTGAGACATGGCACGGCCGAGATTTTATGGCATGGTGGACCACCGAGTACTGTGATCCACCATGCCATAAACACCAAGCAGATAACACAGCGATATTCACATTGACTGAAGACGATAACAATTGACACATGTTTGTCAGCAATGGAAGATAGAATGTTGTTTAGATTTGTATAAAACATTTGTTAATGGATTTATACTTTAATCACTTGTAGCAATTTTAATTGACAATATTGTGTTTTAACTCTAAACACGCACATCTTTGACAGAATTTGCTGTACTTGTATGCCTTTGTATATAACTCCCTGACGATGACCTTGTAGAGGTCGAAACATGTAGGAGTGACAAATTACAAACGATTATTTATTACTGAATGTGCAATTTCTTGGATTAAATACTGTATGATGAACAGATTGCACGGAATATCAATTACGTTAAAGATTACTTAGACTTTTCGCAAATACGTCTTGGATACTGCAACCATGAAGATGGAGGCAACACAGTCTATACTATAAGACTGAAATCTTTTGAAACTCACCCCAACGATTACCAAAAATATCACACGAAATTTCAGGCTGTGGCTTCTCGCAGTATCAGGGCCGGTAAAAGACAAGCAGCGGTTGTAGGGCGACTGCTGAGATCGGTTCCCCGATATGGAAAGATTTAGAATTCTGCCAGTTCTGTAAGTTAGCCTGCAGAAGCAATGCCACCTTCGGGACCATCGCAGTACGTCATCAACTTGTCAGATGACCGAAAAAACAACGCTGGATCCTACTTATGGTCGTGCTAAAAAAAAAAAACCAAACCCACTACAGCGGCGTAGCAGGACTGAAGAGAGCCTCTTACATTGTTGTTCACGTCGTCGTCGCCCATTATTTCCGTGCCGTCGTACATATCTGTCATCTTCCATGTGCTATGTACAGTCCGCACATAAGGGAGAACAAATGCATGGAACCTCAAGGTAGGGCTGAGGGTTGGATTTTTACACGATTAATGAGAAGGTCTAACAGTGCGTTTCTTTCAGCACAGCCACTGGACCACTTACGTTTAGCGTATACAGCAGGGTTACAATTTCTCATATAAGTTTGTATTCTGCTTGATGATGACCGAGAAATAACTAAATCAAGTGTTGCACGACCTAAATTCTAAATCTCAGGCTTCTCAGCGGTAGTTAATTGCGAAAAATTGATGGCCTGTAAATACTGCAAGGTGTTCGTGTTCACATTTATCTTAAAATTGCAACTACTAAAATTAAAACATTCACAAATATGGCTTTGAAAACACCTAGGTAAAAGGGTTATCAAAATTCCTGCGACTGAACCCTCCCTTGGCTCCAGTACCCGCAGCCCGGCCAGCGACCTAGCTGCCGCTGTCTTCCCACTAAGCGGCTTAGCTGCACTGACCCAACGTGCAACGTCTGGGTAGGGCACAGCCCGCTCGCTTTCCGCAGCGCTTGGGGCCTGTCGCCATTACTTTAATTTAAAATAAATTAATTCAGATTATTTTAAAGAATGTACGTATCTCGTAACGAAAACTTTTATTCAGCTACGTAATTTCATTTTTTCTCAAGATTTCTGGGAGGGCTGCAGCCCAACAGCCCTCATGAACGAACCGCTCCTGGTATACACCATAAAGTTCGCAGAAATATTTTTAACAATTTTAAGTTTTCTATCCATGGCTAGGCCCACCAACGTGCCCCGAATTCACACGAAGCCCACAGATTTACGTTCACCGACGGCAGCCCATTGCCTGGCCTATGGAAGCTTCCATACCATTAATATGTCTCTCCTGTATGATCACGTGTCTTGTATTGTACAATAAACAACTCCTGTGTGCAAATCCATTCCACTATTATGTTAGGGTGGACTCCCTCGACGGCAATGTTGCATGGAAACAAAACAGACATGACAGCAGATGAGCAGGCTCTCACAGTAAAACAATATGGACACAAATCCGAACCCACTATATCACACACTTCATTTATTACTGCTGATAGCCAACAGCGATTGTCCTCCATGTGTAGCTACAGCATATGGTTGTGGGATGTTACCCCCCTGAACGAGTTCATTGTTAACACAATTTAACAGAAACAGGCACTTCTGAACATAACAGGCAACATCCGTGCTACTTGAACAGTCCATCAGTCTGTATAAAAACTTACAATCGAATAATTAAATTCCAAATTAAGGTTGTGCAGGATATCAGTAACTGAAAGCGTATTCGTCATTTTAAGCATACACGCACAAATACGCATGAAGCAGAATTCGTAGGCAGGTCCTATGTTCGTTACTTATACCAGTGTCACCACACACACACACACACACACACATCTTCCGGTAAGAGTTTTCCCAAACCTCCCACTGGGAAATAAGCATAGGCCTAAATGTAACGCATTCGCTATGCCTCTGGCTCACAGGCACAAACATTACGAGTTCCCAGCAGAATTGTTTAAAGCATACTTACCTGCTGTATATAAAGATTGAGAAAGAATTGCATTTACACTGTTAAAACCCTATTCCAAAGAAATTAAGATATGTATAATAATGAAACAGAACATAAAGAAGCCGTCCCAATGTTTCTATCATCACCTACCGTATTTTTATGCGAGCTCTCTCCTATACGCATTTCTAAAAATTTCGAATTTAAAATCCACACTCTAGTTGCTTCTTTCGAATGATACTAAAAATCCCACAGATCAGCCGTTCTTAACCTGGGGTCCACAGAAGGGGATCCGTGGATAGATTTCAGAGGGTCCGTGAACTTGGATGGGGAAAAATTACAACTTTATTTTGACTAACACCCCTAACTTAAATTTAGCTTTTCATTCAATAAATGTAGACAAGAAAATAATTTATGACCTCTAGACTCCAAAAATGTTTGTTAACTTAAATAAATCTCAATATCTAAAATTATTATAGCTTAAGAAGGGGAAACCAGAATAATCTTGCCGTCGCACTGAAATCTCTTTAAAAAAATGAAATTTAATTTCAATTTGCAAATCTTCTAAATTTATTTACTGTCTCGTTATCGATGTAATGGATTTATAAAGAAGCGCGTATGTTACCATATTGCATATTTGCTATTTTTAATATTTTAAAAATTGTATTTGAGCACAATTGGTTTCCTCTATATGCATTTAAATACATTTTCCTGAAAAGGGGTCCGTAGGTTTCACCAGACTCTCAAAGGGGTTCATGGCACAAAAAAGGTTAAGAACCCCTGCCATAGATGGTAATCAAAACTTTAAGACCTCTTTATGACTTACATAACTCACTACTACCTTAAATTCCATTTTTAAAATTGTAATGACCATGTAGGTTCTTCGAATCCAATGTATCAATTACTCTATAGCTGTTCTTTATTTCACTTTTATAAAGAAATCGTTACTAATGTGGAGATTTTGTACGGGCCACATTAAATCTGCGGATATAACCAACGTTTCGCGTCATCGCCATGTTTGTAAATGCTGACTTACAAACAAAATTAATACATGCTCTATCTCCATACCACATTTCACATGCCTGGCTCCAGTGATTCACTGGTTATCACCATCAAACCAAAACCATGGGAAATTGTCACATGGCCGCCAACTTGTTATTTTACGTAACTAAAAGTAGTGAAGTTTCCTTGTCCACGCCATAAAGGCACATAGAGGGAGTTGAGGTATAGCTCCACTCATGAAACTCGGCACTAAATGTACGTGAGTTGTCAGACTCACACCCCGACCGCTTTGCCCCCGGAGAATTCCGCGTTTTGCATTAAATAGGAGGCTGGCTGGGCCCCAGAGCCGGTTTGGATGTTTTGTAGAAGGGAAAAATCTCTTGCCCCTGGCGGAATTCAAACCCCAGATCTTCCAGCCCACAGTACATTATGTTGCTAATTTTTCTAGATTCTATAACCAAAAATCACTTCAGTACCGAAAGTAAATGGCGCTAGTGTTGTTCCAACCCCAATAATCAGCGCGTACGCCATGTTGTTACAGCTGAGGTTGTTAAATAAAAAAAAATATGGCTATAAGACGGAGGTCCAATGGAACAACGGTTAGGCCAAGTTTCGTGAAACTCGATCAACCGGTTCAACAGTTACAAAAAGAGGCCAGAGCACAGGCACTGGCAGCCTATTAATCTCATAGGCCCACCTTCCTTCTCTTACGAAAGGAAAGTAAGGTGACAATTGTACTAACACAATCCATAACCAATTATCTAGCACAACATTATATCTCAGAGACTTTACTGAGCTGCTCCAGTGCCCTCCGTCCTAAATACCAAAATCTGTCCTTTAGTAAGGAATGAAACCTTTGGGATGTAAGTTGACGTCACAACGACGCTTCGTAAGAAACTAGACTATGGGTTATTAAAGAGATTCTGAAATACATATGACACCAGCCGGGCTAGACCAGGGCCTCCCTCAGAGGGTTCGGGCCCCGGTGGAAAATTTTTCGGGCTCCTCAGCAAGGGCGGGCCGGCTAAAAACCCTTACACTAAATCGGAAAGACTGACTCTCACTTGCAGAGTGACGGGTTTGGTCTGAAAGGGGTTAATTTGTACAATCGAAAACAATGACACTACCGAGACAGATAAAAACATATGCAACATCGTAGGGCCCCGGGCCCCTTTCCGGACCGCCGGACCCGGTAATTTGTACCGGCTCCCCCCCCCCCCCCCCCCCCCCGTTCGGCACTGCGTTAGACAGGCCAAATCTCTGCACTTTTTTTCTCTATATCTCTTGGGGTTTAGTCTAGTTTGCGACGGTCAGTAGCTCAGTGTATACAGTACCTATTGTGGGTGATGTATTGCAAAGGATTTTGAAAGAAGCGGTCGTGTCCCAATAGAGGGACTACGGCGGCTACTTGCAGAGCTCGGAAGTACGAAAAACATCGGTCAGGGTAGCCAACAACCCGGGCCGAGTCACAGAACTGCCATCGCAACGTCACAGCCACACCAGACCGTTCGGTTCTCATCTCTCTCAAGATTTAGACAAGTCCTTCGAACCTCTCACATATTCAAACGACTCCTCTTCCGCCTCACTGCTCAGTTAACGACGAAGCACTGCTCTGAACCACCCTGTAACATTAGCTGCAACAACATTCATCATCTTTTTCAAGAACACGTTGATCAAACTGCGATTTAAACTCAATCCTCGTTACAAACTCTTAATCTCACGACACAATCGGATGGACGTAATTGGGAAGGTTAAGTTCTGGTAACCATAAAAACAAGTACGGATTCCTCAACGTCGGGAATGCGTTTCAGTCTGTCCACAGCATCGTACGGAATGCCTACAAAGCTTTACTTCACACACAGCTTCATTGTGGACCGGACATAAGGGACGGGGTGTTCTGTCTGCTGTGCAAGAGTGGAGGACTCTTGGGAAGGTATAGGGTGGTGCTGCGGGGAAGCCCAGCAACGTGGGGCACTACGTAATTCGATACTCGCCCCTCGCTGTTGGCCATACAAACGCAATTATTTACGATACAAAGCAGCGGGCGTGGAATTAGGAAATGCTGGATTACATTCCCTGCAGTCTGTGTGCTGGCGTGGAGGTGAGGACAGGACAACAAGGGGGTCGAGCAACTATGGGTACAAAATATTCCCCTTAGGTTACTTAGTCTAATCTAATATCCAGTGGATTTATATCTGGCCATACAATCATGGTTCACAACCTGTGGCGACAGTAACAAGTGAAACAGAATACAAGACGACTGACAGTGTCACAGACCAGTCCATGTGGGATTTGTGGTGGGCAAAATGCCACTGAGATAATTTTTTTTTTTTCGTTTTTCCCCAGTCATTATCATTTCACCGATTCTCCATACTCACCGACTCATCGCCGAATCTATAGCCTACAGGCCCAAGCTTCGCAATTTACAGCGTCGTTAAATAACACACTAAAATGGAATTCGTCCTCCTAAATTTGTATTTAGCCTGGTGTAACATGGTAATTTCTGTCCCTGATGAAACTCGAAACCAGAAGCTCAAACCGAAACTATCCACAACATACCTTCGTTGTTTTGTAGGCTATAGCACTCACTTCGAACAAAAGAACTACCTACCTACCTACCTACCTACCTACCTACCTACCGCCTAACTATCTGAACCATTCCAACGTGCCTGCCATGTTCAAACCAAAACCTGTTAAACCGTTCACAAAATTCTTTGTTACAGAACTCGAAAGTCAGAGCGAAGTCCGGCCATCTGATGGCACGCTGCAGTTCCATCAAATTCACATCGCCATAAACTTACATTCCAGTTCTCCATTTTAAAACTACGCCACTACTGCCATCTACCATCAGTATAGTTTACTTGTGATTGTTTCATCGTGGTTTTTGTAATATTACATTTGACTACACCCCCCTGCCTCACGAAAAACTCTTACGAGTTCAAAATTTAATACGTAATCTTCATTATAACTAATAAATCCACTAAATAAAATACACATATAATGTATACTGAAGACCCCTACAAACTTTCAGGACGAGATCCTTATCTGATCGATGCAGATGCTTGTGTGTACAGTCCACATGATCTAACACTATACACACCAGCAGTAACTGCTTTATCACTCTTAATATTTTAACATCGCAGTATTGTACATTATGATTGTGGAATTTTTATGTCTAGGGTTTTTATTGTTCGATCTTTTAACTATGTAACTTGGTGTGATGATTTTGTATTCCCTTGTGATGGACCCCCTGAGAATGACACCTTGTTGTCGAAACACACGTAGGGGCCTTTAATGTACGCTATATATACATATATATATATATTATTTAGTGAATTTGTTGGTTGTTATGAAGACTGTGATAAGATGCACGGTGTATATTATTAAAAGCTTTATTGACAGTACCAAGTTACATCAATAGAGAATACAAGAATAGTAATCTGCTGTGCCTTTTACCAACTTCCATTTCGCCTAGGAGCAGGAACTTAACCCTGGCCGACATGTAGAAGATATTCCGGATGGTAATTGTAGTGAAAAACCGCACAGAAAAAAAAACTACCTTACCAAGAAGCTCTATTTAGAGCAGGTTGTGCTTTGGCCTCTTATGTTTATATTCCTTATACATTGTAGTTAGATCTTGTGTGTGTAATGACCAATGGACCGAATGAGAGGATTGGGATGATGAGGGCAGGTAGAGTAGAATGAGAGGATTGGGATGATGAGGGCAGGTAGAGTAGAATGAGAGGATTGGGATGATGAGGGCAGGTAGAGTAGAATCTGGACGCTAGGTATACAGAGTAAGGTTTAATATATTCTATGCCAGCAGTAGAGTGAAGGCGGGATATGGGCGTATGTCTCGGTGAATTTGTGATTACCCTCAAACATTTGTTTTGGACGACTTGAAGGCATTGGTACGTCGAACGGTGTACATAATATCAAGTTTAATACCTACAGTTTCAGTAACTCAACACATACGCTCACAATACGCAGCAAAATGGTAGTCAGTAAAACTCCCGATAGGCACTACAAACATAATAGAACTAAGACTTTCAAAACACAGGACAAGCACGCCGTCGCATTCAGAAGGGAGCTGATGAGATTGCATGACTCTGGAAAGGGAGGATAATGTACCGTAATACATCCCCCAAGAGCATCCCATTTTGGGGCGGGGGAGGATGCTGTTACTGCCCGATAGATGTACACTAATTGACAAGGGGTGTTTCACACCAGGGTCATTCATTTTATAACAAAGGGTATGTGCTGTAAATATGATAGGTACGCGTGCTTCCTCATCCCCATCAACAATGGGGTGGAGAGTACCATAATGCTCTTTTTGAAGCTGGTGGTGAGTGTTTTCTGATGGAAGGGCAATTCAATAGCATACACAGTAGCACAAGTGGTGCAACAGAACAGTCCCCTAGCAATTTGTTCCCAGTGACAACAAACAGATCACTTGCCTTCACACGAGAGCACGCTGCTTCATCTTCAGTGCGAGGGGGCCAGAAGAGGGCACAGTTTTCCCAAGCAGTTCGTGGTTACGTGGCTGATCAAGAAATCACACACTTCTACGCAAACCCATGGGTCATCATCGTGTTCACAAAAGCCTGCCACATCACAGCATATTTGTCAAAAAAAGAAAGAGATAACAAAACGGAAAGTTCACCCTACAGCAGACCATGAAGGTCCAGAGAGGGAGTAGAGGCATGGCTCTACTCTTTCTTTAACCTCGGAGCTAGATGGGGTGGGTGGTCAACGCCACGTCCCGGCCGCTTTACCCCGGGAATTACCCAGTACCCATTGTACAATGGGTGGGTCCCAGGGCCGGTGTGGACGGGTGAGGAAAATCTCGCCCCCCAACGGGATTCGATCGCCGGACCGTCCACCCCGTAGCAAATCGCTATACCGACTGAGCCATCCGGGCCCACTAATATTTGTCCAACATATTTGAAATTGGCAGCAGGTACTGAACTGGTATCCGCTCTTGAAACTACTACATTTAAAGCGGTGTATGCTTTCTCGGTTTGTCCGCCCATCACATCTTTCTTCGTTTAATCGTCCCAACAGACCTGTCAAGCGCACAGTGCTAGTAAACAACGCTGCTCACTGTGTGATGTTCTCAAGTTTCGTGTATCATTTCTTACAATTAAGTGAAATTCCAAAGGGCAGCTATTAATGACGGAATGACGGTCTGCTACTGACGCACTCGTATTCAAGTCAGTCGATACAGCGCAGAACGTCCTTGTCAAGTACAACGTGGGTAACAGACTTCTTGGTCGACATTCGGTTAAGCACGCCACCGAATACTGAGCAGAAATCTGCACGGCTCTCTGCCTGCCTATCACAAAATCCACAAACTTATCGCATTTTCTAGAGGATCAAAATCACTTGTTACAGCACAGTGAACTGTAGGCAGCTGTATGTCAGAAGCACACCTGTCCATCTACATATCAGCCAATCAAGAAGGCGTAATACCGTCACGTGATCATATCAACCAATCAAGCAGGTTTAATACCATCACGTGATAATTTCAGTTGTTAACAGCCTAGTGAGGTAATCCACATGACTTCAGTAGGGTTATAACTTAGATTTTAGCTTCTGCAACTGTTTTGAAGTGTAGTGACAGCGGGAAGTCAGATCAGAAATGAGCACAAAATACGAGAAGCGATCAATTTGGAGATACAGGCACACATGTGGAGATCTTGTAGGTGGAATTTAAAGTAATACAATCTTTTAAAACTGCAGTCCTCTGGAAAGCCACTGTATATACTCTGATACATAGTTAGGACATTTCGTACGAACACGGTGCCTCCATCTTCAGGGTATAAGAATGGGTTTATCTAGTTCAGAACAGGATCCAATAGAGGCATTTGTAAAGGCGGTATTAGAATTTCAGACTCCGTAGAAGTCATAAAATGTCTACACAAGCTATGAGACTAGTAAAATCAGTTTTGCCTGAGGATGGGGACGGAGCTAGTCCCCGAAACGTTGTATTCAAACGAGTTGACGCGGCTGTGCGCCCGAGTAGACTATATTGTATGAGACTAGTAGCTTCTTACACAGGGCTCCCTGTATGGGGTTCTTTAGCGTCGAAGGAATAACCAGGACTTCTAGCTTTACATTCGTATTATGGAAGGCCTCATATGGCAAACCACTTCCCTGGCAATAGACACTGTAATTTAAGTACACTCTATAAGCTACCTGACTGCTGTTGTTACCCAGAAAAAATGCGGACAACTAAAGTAAACGCTCGTAACATGAGAGAAGCAGCGGCTTAGCGACAAGGGGTTCCACTGAGAGATTACATCAGTCGGCTCTCAGACCATCAGGGAACGTCAGTGGGGTGGTGAATGAGCAGCACCACTGTCGTGCAGAAAGGGCTTAAGTTACACGCACATTGTGACCTTACGTGGATGGTTGTCGACGTTACGGATACATCTGCCTACATATCCAGAGCATATTCAAGAAGCCAGTTCCTCCGAAACGTCGGTAACCACTCACAAGACTACACGATACCGCAAATCGTAAGACCACACATATCTTCACCACCGAATATTAAGGTAAAGGTCAAGGTCACTCAGTTACATGAACACAGAGGGGGAGTAGAGGTGTAGTTGCACTGCTTCCTTACCTCGGCGCTGGATGGGGGTGGGTGGTCAACATCACGCCCTGGCCGTTTTACTCCTTGGAAAGAACCACGGTACCCACTCTAGAGGAGGCTAGGTGGGCTCCAGGGTCTGTCTGGACGAGTGTGGAGAAGAGCAAATCTCGTTCCCCCACTGGTGTTCGAACTCCGAACAGTCCAACCCGCAGCAAATCGCTATACCGAGTGGCCCCGACTATATCCTTGCCCCCACAAATCACATACAAAAATTGTTTATTACGCCATCCTGCTCTGGGTGACGTGGTCTAATTAGATCCCCGGCCCCTGTAGACAGGGTTGCAGCCTACTGTGAAATATCTGCTCCACATAACGACGCAAATCCCTGACTACACCTCCTGCGCCACTAATGGATTCTGCAACTTCTCAAGCCGATTAGACTGCGCGCATTTTCTACCATATATGGGCTTGCTGTTTGGGTTGGATGCGCAGCGATACACCGCCAGTACCAAGATTCCCTGACATACGCAGACCTACAGTGTGTACTTTGAGAGAGAAACACGTAGATCAGTGGTTTTTAACCCTTTTTGTGCCATGGGCCCCTCTCGGAGTCTGGTGAAACCTACGGACCCCGTCTCAGAAAAATGTATTTAAATGCATAAAATAGAGACAGTGAGATACAATGAAGTTAACAAACATTTTTGGAATCTAGAGGCCATTAATTGCCGATCCCAGTGGCCGTGCGGTCTAAGGCGTGGGTCTGCGGCCCCTCGCTTACTAGGATCGTGGGTTCGAATCCCACCGGGGGCATGGATGTCTGTCTCTTGTGAGTGTTGTGTGGTCCCTCGTCCAGAAGTGTCCTACCGAACATGGTGTGTCTATCAGTGTGATCGTGAAGCGTCGTACAATGACGAGGCCTAGGCCCCCTAAGGGGCTGTCGAGCCATAAAAAAAAGGCCATTAATTATTTTGTTGCTTACGTTCATTATTGAATGAAAAGCTAAATTTCAGTTAAAGGTTAGTGAAAATAAAGTTGTAATTTTTTTTTCCCATCCAAGTTCACGGACCCCCTGAAATCAATCCACGGATAGATAGGGGGACCCCAGGTTAGGAACGGCTGACGTAGCTGGACTGGCAAAATTACCTTCGTAGCGCAGACGTGGCACGGCATGGTCACGGAAGTTTGTAAACTCGGGGGTTTACTTTTACAAAATAACACAAAACGATGTAACCAACGGCTAGAACTAAGCACTCAGGTGATTGATATGGGCGGGATATGTAGCACGCACAGGAGAGACCAATTAACTGCATATAGAGTTCAGTCGGAGAATTTTCAGAGAAGACCTACGTGTAGATGGCACAATAATATCAAAATAGATCTGAAATTAACGGAAAGGGAATGTTTGCACTGAACCCATTGGGCTGAGGATACGTATCAATCAGGGACTCTGGTGAACGCAGAAAAGAAACTTTGTGTTTCATAAAGGGCGAGAAATATCTTCAGCGAATAAGCGACCACTGGCTTGAACTTGTTCCATGGAGTAAAAATTTATAGTATAAGCGTGCCATTAGGTACGAGGAATTGCCTATCTGTACAAGTGTCCTGTGTTGTTGCGGCACGAGGGGCTGGTAACGTAGCTCAGGTTAGGAAAACAGGAAATAAAACACAATTTTTGTGAGAAAGCCTCCTGGAAAACACTCATTTCGAAAACCGGCAAACAGATACATGGGAGTGATTACGACGTATCTTACGGAAGCCGGCTGTGAGCACGGGAAATGAAAGGAAGAGGCTCACGATTTGGCCCAGTAGCAGACTGGGGTTCGGTACCGTCGCGTCTTTGACTTCCACCACAGGGAATTTGCAGTTTAGAATGCACTGTTGCTGTTGTTGCAACAGCGCTGTAGTCCTTTAGGACTTTCACCACGGCAGCCCGCGTACAGCACTTGCCGTAAGTTATGCATCCACGTACTTACTCTTCAAAACATCAGATGACATTACGGAATAGGATGTATCACGTCCGCAGTATCGAGGACGTCGCTGCTGAGAGTCGAAAACGAAACGAAAAAGCATAAACTCACAAGCAGCATATAAACCTTTGCACTGCACTGTATGCGCTTCGTATACGAAGTGACTAACAAGATGGAGGTCGTACTTAAACCTACACAAATCGAACAAAGAAAATAACCGCGTACGTCATATGTTACTTTTCAGGAACATATTAACATTTTGTCAGTGGTAACGAACTATAAAAACTTCCATGTAACTCATATCATGCAATACACACACATACATACATAGATACACAGCCGAACCCGGTTATAACGACATCGGTTAATACGACACCTCGCCTATACAGTCAGATTTACTGTGGTACCAATTCATTCGTCACTGTTAACCATAACAACATTATACTCCTCGGTTATAACGACATTCGTTTGTTAACGACACAAAATCCAGTCCCTTTCATGACGTTATAACCGAGTTCTACTCTGTGTGTGTGTATACATACATATATTACATGTATTACATCTGCGCACGCTATTTACAACGGGCACCTAATTACCTGGAGATGTTTCACTAAGGTAAGAGCCCCTGACAGACCACAGTATACCAGTGTACCCCGTGAAATGCGAATCCACTACACCAGGGAGCCTGGGGCGAAGGGCGCTAGACAGATGTCACTGTTGCAATACCCACGTAACAGCAGACACCTGAGGGTCGCTATCCGGGGGTTGTAATCCTCTAAAGCTCTCTCAGCAAAACTCGTCACTTCTCGTGTTACTGAGCACATGGCAGTGGCTTGCGTCTTTTTTTCGGCAGTATTATTCTTAGCATTAGCGGCCTGTCAGTAAAGGCAACATATAGGCTACTATTATCTTCGAACTGGTAACATTTTGTGTGTCCCGAGTTACTGTAACTTACTGTTACAACAATATCGTTTTATATACCTCCATTAGTCGTGTAACGTATCCCGATGTGGCATTTATTTTCAAAAACGTGACGCAGGCAAACGTTTGTCACCAACCTGAGGGTCGTCAACAATTCGTAACATCTCGAAGAAGGTAAAGGTTAAGGTAAAGTTCACCCTAGAACAGGCCATGAAGCCCCTGAGGGGAAGTAGAGGTATAGCTCTACTCTTTCCTGAACCTCGGCACTAAAGGGGGGGTTGGTGGTCAACGCCACGCCCCCTTTACCCCCGGGAATGACCCGGTACCCATTTTATAGGAGGCTGGGTGGGCCCCAAGGCCGGTCTGGACCGGTGCGGAAAATCTCGCCCCCACCGGGATTCGATCCCCGGACCGTCCAGCTCGTAGCGAGTCGCTATACCGGCCCACATCTCGAAGAAACGGATGTAAAAGTATTTGTTACTGTAAATAAGACCACACAGGCTTCCTTTGTCCGCCTGTGACAACAATACAGCACAACACGAACAATTAATATCGAAGTTAAAGACTTATTAGGCCTAATGAACACGTGCTTGCAATAAAATACGATACAATAATGTACTGCTGGGAATATATTCAGCGCTCTGCAGTGACACCTGATCTGGTAACAATCGACTCTGCTATACCCAAAAACCCAGCCGTAGTAAGGTGGCTACTGTTGTTACGTCGTATTCGAGATGTCTCGATTTCGAACCTCGATCCGAAGAATTCCTAAACAGCTGTTGCCGTATAGTGAGAACGGCAGGACGCCACATTCATCTCAGCCGTATTCTGTTTTTAGTAACTCCATGGTTAAGACATTATCCTAAAACCCAGGTAACGCCTCTTGGCTGCATGTTTAACAAGACAGGCAATGTACGTATGCCGTAACAAAGAGGCGCGTTCGCGTAACCACTGTTGTCGTGAAAAAGCATTATTACATATTATGAGTGTGTCTGTAGCCTTAATTATCCAGCATGCAATGCGCATGCGCCTTATTATATTGTAATCTGTGGCCCATCTGGCTTTACCATATTTTTCCACATTATCTTATAAACCGCACGATTTTCGGGAAAAAAAGTTATTGAACATAAAATGTGTTTTGATTTTCTCCACAACTTTCGTTCTGAAATATTTTTCATTCTAAGAAGAATTCAGCGAGATACTGTCATAAAGACACTTAGGTCTTCACGTAAAGTACCCGCTTTGCTTGTCAGAATTTAATAAAACTTGAATTTTCTCGACATATTCTCGAAAAATACTAAAATATCAAACTTTATAAAAATCCGTCCAGTGGGAGCCGAGTTGTCCCATGCGGACGGACAGACGGACACACAAACACACATGGCGAAGCTAATAGTCGCCTTTCATACACATGTTAGTTTTGCTAATGCGCCTAAAAGTGTGGAAAGGGCCTTTCTGAGAGGTAGAAACTGTCCGGAATCGTTGGACCACCGACAGAGCCCGACAACAAAACACGCCCTCAGGATTTCGCTCATGAAACCAGACCGGAAATAGGACAACACATTGCGTCTGCACCATTCCTGCGAATGTTACATAAACTAAATGGGTGAGCGGAGAGACGGCTTAACTTTGCGGCTAAGGGAACATCAGCACGTCGTACAGCGGGTCTTCTAGATAAATCTAAACCGGGTGAACATCCATATGATGGTCATGGAATGGGTTCTGAAGGCAGGGTTCTGCAGTCGGCTCAAATGGCACGCTCGACATGTCCGCTCAGCCAGTGTTCGCCCATACCGGCTACTTGATTAGCAAAGAGCTTGAGGAATGCTAGGGAAGGCAGATACAATTTGATGAGTTCTTGCTTTCGGTACATTTCATTTGTATACAAATTAGAAAGCTAGCGATAGGCGGGTAACATCCTATATCACATTAATTCGCAGTTGATTCAGAATCTTTGTTTGGTTTGGTTTCAACGCTTCATTTCGACAGCATTCTGAACGACAGACAAATAGGGTTCTTATTCTGGTCAGACACAAGTCATCCAGATTGCTGCAGTGTCCATCCAGTCCATTGGATGGGTACAGGAGGCGCTTTCCCCGATGGGACGTGAAACTGAGCACTTACCACCATCTAGTTGCGAGTTTAAGAATGCAAGGAGCTACAACTCCTCTCTTCTGATTGCCTTCGTGGTGCGGTGTTTCATTAAACACACAGACAACTTCGCCTTTCCATTTTGTCTTACTTCAGTATTAGTAGTAGTAGTAGTAGTATAGTAGTAGTAGTAGTAGTAGCAATCCTTTCGTTCCATTAGGAACACAGGACATTTGTGAAGCATCTCTGACTCTGTTGCTCGCCAACCTCTAAAACCTCGCTCCATGTTTTACCGTGTTTTCCTGCTTCCTCCAAAACGGCCCTTTTCCAAGTTTACTTCGCTCTCCCTCTCCTTCTGGCTCCCTGCGGTTCCAACCCAATGCTTGTTTTTCAATGGATTCATCGTCCTTCCTCAGTGTATGACCGATCCATCACCATTTTCTCCTTTTAATTTGTAATATTACAGGCTTTTCTCCAGTAGCTTCCCACAGTTCGGTATTACTATCTTAGGTCATCTTATGCCCATTATTCTTCGCACGTATCCATTAACAAACGTTTGTAATTTATGTTTTTTTTTTGGGTAGTCACTTCCCACGTTTCGCACCCGTACAGCAGTACTGATTTAACATTACTATTAAGTAGATGTCTTCATCAACATACAGGACATACACAAAAGAATGGTGCATATTATACACATTCACTGATGAAATCGCACCATTCTTTTGTGTATGCCCTGTATATTTATTCTTCCACAAAAGGCACAGTCCTATAAAGATCGCATTTGCCTTCTTCATCCGTGCTTTAACATCTTGGATTGCTCCTCCATCTACCGTTACAACGCTATCAAGACACAAATCCTGATCGTGTGTGCGTGCGTGCGTGTGTGTCTACACACAATTAACTGACGCATGGTGACACTACTCATCAGATACCTCCAGACGTTTTCACTTGAATCAGATCGAGATTGCGAAACGTCGTGTTATTTCCGGAATACTAGACGGTGCAAAAAATAATCACAACTGTTATTCTATTATGATTTTCCTCAGCCTCTCCACGCATACGCCTATACCGGTACAACATTTTCAATGACAAACTATATTAAAATAACCCGTCAAATCACAAATAAAACTTATTTGTACGCAATTGATACCCGTTGTGTTTTTTTAAATAATCTAGGATGTTAATTATTTCATTCCAACAAATGCACTACATTGTTTTAGTGTTTTCTGTCCTACACATATATGTTTGTAAGCACTTCCTGTGCCATCATCAGGTGCGTCCGAGAGTTCACAAAACCTCAATGCATCCAATTCACTTCACAACATAAATTTAAGTACACAATCACTACACAGTACACAATACACAGTACACAATACACAGTACACAGTACACAGTACACAACACATAACACAATACACATCACAGTACACAAATACACATAAAACACAGTACACAAAAACACAGTACACAATAACACAGTAACAAAACAGTACACATAACATACCAGTACACAGTACACAATACACAGTACACACAGTACACAATACACAGTACACAATACACCACACGCGGCCAACAACACAGCACAAGCACACGATCAAATACGATCGCACAACTAATATACACAGCCAGTTGGCGAACACAATTTTAATAACTTTAGTATTTTATACTACGACTGTCTTCAAATCAAAATCTTAATGATTCATTTTTAATAACATCAAAGAAGATAAACTAACCACTACGAACAAGAGGTAAGTGATATTCAGTGATAGTGACTTACAAAAATTACATGTTGTGAAAGTGAATTGGATGCACTGAGGATTGTGAACTGTCGACGACACCCCTGATGATAGCACAGGAAGTGCCGAAACATGTGTAGGGACATAAAACACTAAAACAGTGTAGTGCATTTGTTGGAATGAAATAATTAATTACTGAAATGCACGGTATATATAATATAAAAATCTAGGATATACTGGCTGTGTCAGACTGATTTTCTTATATATCCTAGACTCAAATTTATTGTCAGCACTTACTATTCATTACAACATGTTTCGGCCGACTTGGCTATATTCAGGTAAATACAAAACTATAAAAATGCTTGGGAGTCTAATTGCAACATTAACATTACAAGGTTACCTTCACTGACTTTGCCTTTCACAATGCCAATCAGGCGCCAGAGCCTACGCAGATTATAAAGCGCAGTTAAAAGCGTATTTCACACAATTACGAAAAAACAACCTTGTAGACATTCTACAAATAGGTTGTGTGTGCCTAGCCTAAAAACGCAGAACGAATGCCTCAAAGCCGACTGCTTCATTACCTAGCAAGCCTCAAATCAGGATGCCGTTTGGTATTAATTCTTACACAAAAAGCCAGCTTAATTCTGGTTCATCTCGAGTCAGTATAGGCCTAGTAACAGCCTATGGGCTGGAACACCAGTATTCGATTCTGGTCGGGGCAGACCAGCTCTGCGGTTCACCCACCCTGGGACTGAACCCCGTAGCCACTCTATCAACACGAACCAACACTAAAGTCGACAGTCAGGCTCTGCGAAGAACGTCAACACTAAATATATCTGAAATACTTTTGTTATTTCGGAGCTGAAAAAATGAAGACATGCACAGATACATTTCATAAATGCACGGAAGGCTTCTGTCGCAAGACGAACGGCGCGATCTCCATGCGTGAACACGATACGGCTGCAGACAAATCATACTTGCATATGAGATCGTCTGTAGCCCTGACAGTGATTGTATTTATGATGCAGCACTCCGCGCGCACTACTTCAGTAAGCGCGCTGCTCTAATCCAATTGTTCGTCTCACACTGGGGGTTGGACAGGGCAGCACCCCCAGGCATAATGCGGAACAGCAGTCTGCCTTGGCTGGAGGAAGATGACACTGCCCAGAACACCCCACCCTTCGCTGACGTGAACCATCAAATGGAAGCACACTCAAATTCCACTCTCATACTGGACCAGCCTATACGTTTCCTAATTAATTCAGATTTTGATGCCAATTCATTAGAGTAAACTCGATAAATATGCGGCCCCTTTTTAAAAACATCTTCCGAATGTTATTTTCTGAAGCACGTCAAAATGCACAACTGAATTGTCTTGTGTTTATTTAACACAGTGAAGTAACGCAACACAGCCCCCACTTGTAATTTATTCAGCGCAACATTACAAGGACAATAAGAGCTTCGAAGTCCTAGGACACCGTGTGGTCCAATTAGAGGCGCCTGACCAATTTATACCAACATGACAGACAAAGCCTTCCAGTCCTTCTGCATGAAACGACTCATCTCTCACTAGAAGGACTTTCGTAAAATTGTTTGTTAGGGACTTCAAATACAATTTGTCCAGAAAATACAAATTTTGTTAACATCAGACAAAAGTATGTTTTACATGCACAGTGATATATGTAGCTCAACAATATTAAGGAAAATTCTGTTGCTTTTCCATATTTGTTGCTCGTTTTGCTGCGAAACTTACTCAAAGCGGCAAGACTGATACGTGCGTTACGGACAGCGAACATCCAAACGCGCCACAATGTTACTTTACAGGCTACGTACATTGCGCACTTGTTTTGTGTACATAATGCACAGAAAAACGGACAGACAGAAGTACACATAACTACACGTACACTCAAACATTCCACATTTTACGCACTGGTTTTCACGTTGCCGAATGCAAATCTAACTTTACCCTGTTACCCACACAGCAAAAAAGGCAGGCGGGCCTCATATACGTACTTATAGTGCTAAACCACGGTTTTAAATGGTTACTAAATGAGCTCGAAGGGATATGCGGTGCCCTAAATAACAATGTACTTGGAGAAACAACACTGAGCCTACTAGGCCTATACCGGTACTACAGAGCACAGCAGCTCCTATACCGGTACTACAAAGCACAGCAGCTCCTATACCGGTACTACAAAGCACAGCAGCTCCTATACCGGTACTACAAAGCACAGCAGCTCCTATACCGGTACTACAAAGCACAGCAGCTCCTATACCGGTACTACAAAGCACAGCAGCTCCTATACCGGTACTACAAAGCACAGCAGCTCCTATACCGGTACTACAAAGCACAGCAGCTCCTATACCGGTACTACAAAGCACAGCAGCTCCTATACCGGTACCCCAAAGCACAGCAGTTCCTACACCGGTACCCCAAAGCACAGCAGTTCCTATACCGGTACCCCAAAGCACAGCAGCTCCTACACCGGTACCCCAAAGCACAGCAGTTCCTATACCGGTACCCCAAAGCACAGCAGTTCCTACACCGGTACCTCAAAGCACAGCAGTTCCTATACCGGCACCCCAAAGCACAGCAGCTCCTACACCGGTACCCCAAAGCACAGCAGTTCCTATACCGGTACCCCAAAGCACAGCAGTTCCTACACCGGTACCCCAAAGCACAGCAGCTCCTACACCGGTACCCCAAAGCACAGCAGCTCCTACACCGGTACCCCAAAGCACAGCAGCTCCTATACCGGTCCCCAAAGCACAGCAGCTCCTACACCGGTACCCCAAAGCACAGCAGCTCCTACACCGGTACCCCAAAGCACAGCAGCTCCTACACCGGTACCCCAAAGCACAGCAGCTCCTACACCGGTACCCCAAAGCACAGCAGTTCCCATACCGGTACCCCAAAGCACAGCAGTTCCTACACCGGTACCCCAAAGCACAGCAGTTCCTATACCGGTACCCCAAAGCACAGCAGCTCCTACACCGGTACCCCAAAGCACAGCAGCTCCTACACCGGTACCCCAAAGCACAGCAGTTCCTATACCGGTACCCCAAAGCACAGCAGTTCCTACACCGGTACCCCAAATCACAGCAGTCTATACCGGTGCCCCAAAGCACAGCAGTCTCTATACCGGTGCCCCAAAACACAGCAGTCTCTATACCGGTGCCCCAAAACACAGCAGTCTCTATACCGGTGCCCCAAAACACAGCAGTCTCTATACCGGTGCCCCAAAACACAGCAGTCTCTATACCGGTGCCCCAAAACACAGCAGTCTCTATACCGGTGCCCCAAAACACAGCAGTCTCTATACCGGTGCCCCAAAACACAGCAGTCTCTATACAGGTGCCCCAAAACACAGCAGTCTCTATACCGGTGCCCCAAAATACAGCAGTCTCTATACCGGTGCCCCAAAACACAGCAGTCTCTATACCGGTGCCCCAAAACACAGCAGTCTCTATACCGGTACCACAAATCACATCAGTTCCTACACCGGTACCACAAATCACAGCAGTCTCTATACCGGTGCCCCAAAGCACAGCAGTCTCTATACCGGTGCCCCAAACACAGCAGTCTCTATACCGGTGCCCCAAAACACAGCAGTCTCTATACCGGTGCCCCAAAACACAGCAGTCTCTATACCGGTGCCCCAAACACAGCAGTCTCTAACCGGTGCCCCAAACACAGCAGTCTCTATACCGGTGCCCAAAACACAGCAGTCTCTATACCGGTGCCCCAAAACACAGCAGTCTCTATACCGGTACCCACAAAGCACATCAGTTCCTAACCGGTACCACAAATCACAGCAGTCTCTATACCGGTGCCCCAAACACAGCAGTCTCTATACCGGTGCCCCAAACACAGCAGTCTCTATACCGGTGCCCCAAACACAGCAGTCTCTATACCGGTGCCCCAAAACACAGCAGTCTCTATACCGGTGCCCCAAAACACAGCAGTCTCTATACCGGTGCCCCAAACACAGCAGTCTCTATACAGGTGCCCCAAAACACAGCAGTCTCTATACCGGTGCCCCAAAATACAGCAGTCTCTATACCGGTGCCCCAAAACACAGCAGTCTCTATACCGGTGCCCCAAAACACAGCAGTCTCTATACGGTACCCCAAAGCACATCAGTTCCTACACCGGTACCACAAATCACAGCAGTCTCTATACCGGTGCCCCAAAGCACAGCAGTCTCTATACCAGTGCCCCAAAACACAGCAGTCTCTATACCGGTGCCCCAAACACAGCAGTCTCTATACCGGTGCCCCAAAACACAGCATCTCTATACCGGTGCCCCAAAACACAGCAGTCTCTATACCGGATGCCCCAAAACACAGCAGTCTCTATACCTTTGAACCTTCTGACTTTTGCTAACGATGTTCAAACACAACAGCGCAATGCTAACAGCACCTGACATCTCATTAAGAACGGCAGTTGATGTTGACTCAACCCGCACTTCTGTAATATCGTCAATTTCTGCTCGTCAGCTTGCAGCATGATTAAAGTGTACAGCCGGTGTCAGGATGGCCACATTGATTACGCAGTCTGATGAGAGGTAAGTGGCAGAGACAGGCCGTCACATCGCCCTTAATTGCATTGCTCCAGCTACACGTTGCACATAAGCAGTGCTAGCTGGAGGAAGAACAGGGAAATGAGCAGAAATATTTGCTAGGAAACGGGAGTCGCTGCAGCAAACTGCATACCTGTGGCTTTATACTCTTCTCCAAATATTAGTAGCACATTCAATGTCTACAACATTCTTCAGTGGGAAAAGAAACTAAATATATAAACCATATGGAAGACCTAATATTAAATGAATTTTAAATAAGCAGGGCGTGGATGTGTGGTCTGGATCCACGTGGATCAGGACAGAGGTCAGCGGCGGGTTATTGTGAGCACGGTAAAGAAGTTTCAGGTTCCATAAAATCAGGGGATTCCTTGACTAGGTAACTCAGCGATTATGATCTCCTCAAGGAACGATCTGCTAGTTCGAAAGCTGTAACACGATTACGATAACTGTAAAAGACAGACATGAGAGGACGATACAGTGGGTGCAAAGCAGATTTAGAAATAAACGGGAAAGGATTCTTCGTATTTCATGGATGCCATTATTTGCCACATTAGTTCTTATCGCATGCAATTTCTTCTGTGTCAGGAACACCACCGTCAAATATCCTCGCCCCCGTAACGATACGTGTGTTTTTGGGACCGAAAATACAGTGACTTATCCAATGTTTGACTTCGGCGATGCAAAGGACAGACAAAACAGGCAATGTACGTATAAACGTAACATTGAGGGCGTTCGCGTAACCACTGTTGCCGTGGAAAAACAATAAGTATTACATATTGTGAGTGTGTGTCTGTAGCCTTAGTTATCCAGCATGCAAAGCGCATGCGCCGTATTGTATTGTCATCTGTGGTCTGTCTGGCTCTGCCATATTTTCCATATTATCTCATAAACGGTACGATTTTCGGAAAAACGTTACTGAACACAAAATGTGTGTTTGATTTTTCTCTACAACGTTTGTCTCAAATATTTCTCATTTAGAAAGAACTCAGCGAGATATTATCATATATGTACATAGGTCTTCACGTAAAGTATCCCGTTATTTTTGTCAGATTTTAATGAAACTTGAAATTTCCCGACAGACTTTGGAAAAACATTCAGATATCAAATTTCATGAAAATCCGTCCAGTGGGAGCCGAACTGTTCCATGCAGACGGAAGAACATGACGCAGCTAATAGTCGCTTTTCGAAGATTTGCGAACGCGCCTATGAACGAGACGGGCGAGGACAGGAAAACAGGCGAACGCAATTTTATTGAATTAGTGGAGTACGGGACCCTAAATCAGCTACTTCAGTGGGCCTCGAAATCTCACAGAACAATCTTCATTCGAGCGTTGACTTCTATACCAAACTTCAGTCTAAATACATAGCCCGTGTTTAATGTAAATTGAGGAACACAAATGACTCCAGGTGCTTATATGTGGGTCACGTTAATGCACGTACCGATTCATATACAAGATGATTAATTTGAACGTCTCAACTGTAATAGCCTCAGAATTTCAGGTTAAATAAGTTGCCAGGATGAGACAAAAAAACTTGTCGCCGTTGCGCGCCTCCCAATGGGGGCATGCCGACGAAACGTTCAATTAAACAACATTCCACTGACGCACTGCAAGAGTAGTAGTCGGCGTGTGAGCCACACAGACTGCGTGCGGCATGCAGCAACACGGCACAAAAATACGAACTGTTACCGAAACTGTGGGGGAAAGAACACTCAAGCGATATTCATGCATCAGTAATCAGAAATACAGTATGTCCAGTCCAAATACGAGAATCTTATTTATTTACCACTCAATCAGCAACATGTTTCAGCCAATAGGCCAACATAAAGCTGTTATAAGACCTTGGTAATCGGGACGATAGGCTGTCCCGAAACGTCGGTAATCGACTACCAACCCCTGTCGCGTAAGATCCCAGAAGATCGAAGACCTCGACGGTGAATGTTTGAAACGTAAGGTGGAAGCCAAAACAGCGCCAAATATCTACCACTGCCCTCCTCGTGTAACCAAACAGCCGAACAGAAGATCCGCCACTGACCTCGTTTAATCAAATAGCTGAGCAGAAGAGACGCCACTGACCTCGTGTAACCGAATAGCTAAACATATAATCCGCTATTGACCTCGTGTAACCAAAGAGCCTAGCAGAAGATCCGCCACTGACCTCGTGTAACCAAACAGCTGAGCTGAAGAGACGCCACTGACCTCGTGTAACCAAATAGCTTAGCAGAAGATCCGCCAATGACCTCCTCGTGTAACCAAACAGCTGAGCAGAAGATCCGCCACTGACCTCCGTGTAACGAAACAGCTGATAAGATCCGCCACTGCCCTCCTCGTGTAAGCAAACAGCTAATCAGAAGATCCGCCACTGACCTCGTGTAACCAAATAGCTCAGCAGAAGATCCACCATTGCCCTCCTCGTCCAACCTGACAGCCCTCTGCCTCATTTTCAGCCCGTCTACCAGAAGCTGCGGCTTCACTAAAGCTCATCAAAGGCTTCTGCAGCCCAAAGCCGACGTGACAGCACCTCGCTCAGACAGGGCACAGGATTTCTCGAGGAACTAGAAACAAACTTAAAACTATTCGCCGATGTAGTAGTGCACTTTAGGATTTCAACGGATGACAGTAACAAAGACTTCAGTTCATGTGTTCACAGCAGCTCATCACGCCAGAATGATGGAAGTAACCCCCCAAATTAGGCAGTTATGTTGTTACTTTTCTGTTTCCTTAAAACGTCATACATATCTCAACTAAGGCTGCTTCTACTATATTCACTGAACTATACTATAATAATAATAATAATAATAACCATTGCTCAACAGCCCTATATGGCTTGGGCCTCCTCTTTCCGAGGTTACTTGGTCTTGTGCATTTGTGACAGTGAGTGACCAGCCCACTGGCCGCGCTGTTCGACTCAATCCTGATGTGACTGCCAAAGCCATCTGGCAGTCAGTCAGGAGACTTGGGTGAGAAATGGCCGCTGAATTTTGCTTACGAGTATTACTAGTTCTATTCATGCCCGACTGAACTATATACTACACACGACATTAAATCTCTCCATTATCATTGCCACCCACCCCATAATTCCGCAAGGCTACTGTTTATGAAAGGTGACGCGATGTTACTCATTCCGACGTCTAAGGCAACTTGCCGACTAACGTATGTGAACACATTGCAAACAGGCCTATGTTGAAGTGTCGTTTGCCTATCGTAAATGGCACTGTTAACACCTTCAAATGACCGGACAACAAATTAACATAGAAACTAGCGTGATGCCAACACAAAGGGCAAAGAGCGCCGTTCCAGTTTTGTCTGTGCCCTGTCCCGTGCTAGCACAACCTTCCCCCCCCCCCCCCAATAAAGCGCCAATTACCAGCTGTATATTACACAGAAAGAGTTGAACATACAACATTTCGTATGACACTGTTATCTTTACTGCATTCGGGCCACGCTATTATATCTTAACAGGAAAACGGGCACGAAAAACCAGCAATATCCAATGCACGAGGGCCAACAGGCCAACAGCAGACCCTGTCTAACTGGCCCAATTAATTCCCCCCACAACAAAGCCCACTAACAGTTCCAAGAATCATATTCTTTTAAAGTACATAAAAAAAACCGGCACTTGCTAGTTGTAACGTACACCTGTAAAGCAGACAAACCAGGTAGATAAACCTCTTATTGTAACCATGGAAACCCCGGTTGTGACGTCACTCACAAACCAAACTCTATCCTAATTACGGTATCTGGGTGTGACACACTCAATCACATCAAGGGCATTAAGGTGGAAACCCCCATCACCATGGCAATCACAGAAAACACCGGATGTGACGTCACTCACAACCCAAGCTCAATCATATATAACCCGAGTGTGACTCAATCTGAAAGTAGGCCTGCTTCTCTGTCCAATGCTCGTCAATATCCGAAAGAGCACTGCATTGCTTAAAGGTTTCGAGGCTTCGCCCGCTTGTCCTGATAAGACAAGTATTAAGATGAACTTTACGTTACTTGTACCGTACATTTTTAATTATACAGGGCATACATAAAAGAATGGTGCGGTTTCAAAAGTTACCCCAACTGAATACCAATTATGACGATTACATTCTACAACTGGACGGTGCTCCCCCCCCCCCCCCCCCCCCCCCATTTTCACAGGAATGTACGAGTGCTTCTCAATCGTGTTCTTCCACAGCGCTGGATCGGACGTGCTGCTGCAAATGGAGACAAGAACCTTCTCCCTTGGCCACCCCGTTCGCCAGATCTTACACCGTGCGATTTCTTTCTTTGGGGGTTCGTTAAAGACAGCGTTTATGTACCACCATTGCCCACGTCCATCCATGAAATTCGTGATCGGATAACGCATGCACTGCAGGCCATTACAGCGGACATGCTACACCGGGTCTGGGATGAGTTTGATTACCGTGTGGATGTGTGTCGTGTGACCCAGGGTGCACACATTGAAGGATTGTAATTACCAAATGAGAAACTTGGACAGTTGCCGCCGCTGACGGTGTATGTTGTGCCCGTGTAAGGTGAGAAATACATTTTGTATTCACTTTTGATACCGCACCATTCTTTTGTGTATGCTCTGTATATATCTAATGCAGACATTTGTACATTTGTCTGCATAAGAATATAACGAGTATATTAAGATGAAGGTGAGTATGGAGCAATGGTGGAATGATACTGTCAGGGGAAAGAAGAAGCACTCAGAGCAAAACCCGTCCCAGTTGCACTTTGTCCACCACAAATCCGACATGGAATGGCCCGAGATAGAACCCGGGCCCCCGTTGTGAGAAATCTGCGACTAACCGCCTTAGGCATGGCAGGGCCTAGTCACTGAGTCACACCAAACGCACTACGTAAGGATTGCAGTTCCTACCTCACAGAGAACACAGCCCGTGTCCATTACAAAGACAAGCCAGTTAATTCTGACTGTGAATATAATCGGTATTTACTGCGAGGAGCACACAACACTTAACTGCGCCGTGTTACAGCAGGTGGTGCACATTGTTACCACTAGGCCTCAAACGGCTACCTCTTTTTGAAATGTGGCAAAGTTATAGTATTTGGGGAAAACAACGACACATCGACATTAAATTCACAAAGAATTTAGGATCCGATTAAATGCGGGAGTTGAGAATTCTTGTCTTCACGTCTATTGTCCAAAAAACGTACAACTTAAAACAGACTTGAACACCTACAATTTAACCTTCTGTTTTGTATGGCTATGGAATTTTGTCTCTTACATCGAAGGACGAGCACAGATTACGCGTATTTGACAACAGCATGATGAAGAGGATACAGGGTGATTCAAGAGGAAAATGTAATATTCTGGGAGGTGACAGTATCGGTCATTGTGAGGAAAGAAGTTCATTTGAACCTGTGTGTAATTATGAATTTTTACCAAGATATAACTGTTTGAATCTACAGACGTAACTCCGTCAGAATTTTGTTTGTGTGGTTGGATGAAGAGCGAAGTTTACAAAACAAAGGTGGATACACAGACGAATTGCTCGCTCACATTTTGGATACTGCTGCCTGCATAAAGAAACGTGAAGATCAACTGAGACGAACAACACGCGATCTTCGCACACGAGTTGCAAAGTGCACTGAGGTTGACGGTGGGATTTTGGAACATTTATTGTGAACTGTAACAAATATGTCATTTAAACATTAAATTACAATTAAAATTAAATAAAGAAATTTTTCTTCATTACCACTCACAGTGCCGTTGTAATTGTATATTCAAGCAGCTCTATATCGGTGAACATTCAGAATTAGACACATGTTCATATGAACTTTCTTTCTCACAATGACCGATACTATAACCTCGCAAAATATTGACCTTTCCTCCTGAATCACCCTGTATTTGGTCCTTAAAGAGACAGAAGGTATATTCAAGCAACTCTATATCGTGACCATTCAGAATTAGACACATGTTCATATGAACTTTCTTTCTCACAATGACCGATACTATAACCTCGCAAAATATTGACCTTTCCTCCTGAATCACCCTGTATTTGGTCCTTAAGAGAGACAGAAGGTATATTCAAGCAGCTCTATATCGGTGACCATTCAGAATTAGACACATGTTCATATGAACTTTCTTTCTCACAATGGCCAATACTATCACCTCGCAAAATATTGACCTTTTCTCCTGAATCACCCTGTATCTGGCCCTTAGAGAGACAGAAGGCTGGAAGGAGGAGGGAAAAAACTGCGTAACGAAAGGCTTCACAAAATGTACACTTAGTTTACTGCAAACATCAGGGAGGTGATAGCACGAAGTGGGAAGCACGATGTATGAACGCACGCCAAAGAGTGTAACATTTTAGTTGGAAAACCCTCGAGGACACACATGACTTGGAGGACTCAGCGTTAGATGCAAGTACAGGGCATACACAAAAGAATGGTGCGGTTTCAAAAGTGAATAAAAAATTTATGTCTCACATTACACGGGCACAACATACACCGTCAGCGGCGGCAACTGTCCACGTTTCTCATGCGCTACCAGCAGTTCGCTTCTCATGCTTCTCATCCATGAAATTCGTGATCGGATAACGCATGCACTGCAGGCCATTACAGCGGACATGGTACACCGGGTCTGGGATGAGTTTGATTACCGTGTGGATGTGTGTCGTGTGACCCAGGGTGCACACATTGAAGGATTGTAATTACCAAATGAGAAACTCGGACAGTTGCCGCCGCTGACGGTGTATGTTGTGCCCGTGTAAGATGAGAAATACATTTTTTATTCACTTTTGATACCGCACCATTCTTTTGTGTATGCCCTGTATAATATTAAAATAAATCTCACGATAAGACCAACATGGCAGTTTACTTTGTTTATAACGATCTGACCTTAACCACACGATTTTCAGGTCACGGATGACAGACAAGTCCTTTACAGCCTGTCGCAATGTGTAGTTTGTCAACACGACTTTCGAACGTAACATTCTGTTTGTAACTTATTTCCGGCCATTAATGTTGCCTGATTTTAAACAACGCACGTGCCTTTTGACCTCTTACTCTTTGCAGACAGGCGCGTATAGAGCAGTCGATGCTCACGCACCTCTAAATCCTATACTACTACTACAAACTACTACTACTGCCTCGCTACGGGATAGATGGTCCGGAGTACAAACTCTGTAGGGGCCGAGATTTTCCGGACCCATCCAGACCGGCCCCGGAGCCCACCCAACCTCCTGTACAATGGGTACCGGGTCTCTTTTCCGGGCGTAAAGCGGCCGGGGCGTGGCGCTAACCACCCACCTCCTTCTAGCGCCGAGGTTGAGTATGGGTAGAGCTATACCTTTGTTCCCGTCAGTGCCTGCTTGGCATGTTACGGGACAGCTTTACCTTTTTACTACTACTACTACTACTACTACTACTACTACTACGACCCAGTGCGGTCTCTTGTAAACAGTAACATTCTCAAGAATAGCCTTACTTCATGAGGGAAGCCTACAGCAGGCCACAGCTCGGAGAACACACGCAGAGACTATGACTGCAACATGAGCGGGGCTAGGCGCAGAACGATGACCGTAGACTCTGAAGGAATATTGGACATCACGTCCTGAAGAGGGTGGGAGATTACTTCTTTAAACGAACCAAAATCTGAAGCACACGATTGAGTGGCAAGTTGCGGGACCAGGCCAGAACGATAGCACACACTGACTCCCCACATGGTAGGGGGCTTTAGCGCCGAGACCTCGGATTGGCCGGCCAGCCGGTTCCACGATGTGTGTTGTCACGTAAGGCCTTGCCTGTCAGCTCTGTTAGACAGCCACATAAATTCTTATACACATTTTTTACTCGTATTCTTCCTCACGAAACTTCGTGCCTCTACAGCTGCACATAATGGTCAAGCTCCTGTCCTGTCCTCAGTCCTCAAACAGGCCTCAGACCGTCTCAAGACAAAGTTCGCGTAAGTGACCATTACAGCCCGTGTGCTTGTACTGCAGGCAGTCCGCAGGACAGGGCAATGGCTGCTGAGACGTGTTTGAACTGTCACACATGAGGCATGGGTCAAACACCGAGAAAACTTTGCATTAATATAACTGACATGGGCAGGACATGCAGCACGAACAAGAACCTGAGAAATGCATGCAATTAAGAATGTAAAACAACTACTTGGCAGACGTAGATGTTTCTGAAAGGAGAATAAAATGCATTAAAACGCGTCTTATAGGTAAAGGAAGTGCAGCAATGAACTGACTCTAATGCATATACATACGAAGGTGGATGGATGGATAGATAGATAGATAGTAGGTAGGTAGGTAGGTAGAGAGACATATATATATATATATATATATATATATATAATATATATATATAGACAGACACACAGACAGACTGATAAAGAGATACGTAGATAGATAGATAGATAGATAGACAGACAGAGAGATAGGTAGATAGATATATAGATAGACAGGTAGGTAGGTAGGTAGGCAGAGAGGCAGATAAAATATATAATTATATATATAATATATATATATATATACAGAGAGATACGTAATCAGACAGACAGATAGGTAGATACATAGGTATATAATATATACATAGACAGACAGAGAGATACGTAGATAGATAGAGAGGTAGATTGATAGGTAGGTAGGTAGACAGGTAGAGAGACAGATATATATTATTTTATATACATAGACACACAGATAGACAGAGAGATACATAGATAGATATACATACATACACAGATAGATAGGTAGATAGACAGATAGATAGGTAGGGAGGTAGAGAGACAAATATATATATAGACAGAAGAGATAAGTAGATAGATATATAGACAGAGAGAAGGTAGATAGATAGATAGATAGACAGACTGACAAACACATTATATATTTAAATAAACTCTAAACGGTTCTGACGACGGTGTATAATATTGAGAACTAATTGTCTTTGGACTTTGTCCATCGTCCGAACAAAATATTAAAATATAATATAAAATCAAGACGTTTCGGAAGCTAGTTCTTCTTCCGTCTTCAGGTGATAGGAGGGGAGACACCTACTCAGATGGGTCCTTTAGACCGAGCTAATCTCAATCACTGGACACAGACACAATCTCAAAGAGGGTCATCTAGAGAAATCTAAACTAGCCCAGCATGCCTTTGAAGAGGGTCATAGGGTAGAATGGGATAAAGCCAGGATTTTGGTAAGGTCCAGTGATTGACATTAGCTCGGTCTAAAGGACCCTTCTGAGTAGGTGTCTCCCCTCCCATCGCCTGAAGACGGAAGAAAAACCAGCTTCCGAAACGTCGTGATTTTATATTATATTTTGATATTTTATCCGGACGATGGACAAAGTCCAGAAGACAATTGGTTCTCAATATTATATATTTCTTTTTGCGACACACAATTTATTTCACATTTACAACGTATTTACACCATTTTATTACATTACGTAATTCATTACCAGTCGACCTCGGTGGACTAGTGGTTCGCGGGTTCGATCCCGACCGAGGTCGATGGATTTTTAAGGGTGATAAAAATCCGGAGCACCATTTCCTTCGGAGGGAAAGTAAAGCCGTCGGTCCCATGTCGTAGATTTACGGCATGTAAAGGAACCTTACGGGCATGAATAAAAATGTTACGTAAGCTAAATTCAAAGCCTCCATTTCTCACCCAAGTCTCCTGACTGCCTGCCAGATGGCTCTGGCGGACACATCAGGATCGATAGAATAGTAACGCGGCCAGTTGGCCAGTCACCAACTGCCACGAATGCGCACGACTTAGTAACCTCGGAAAGAGGAGGCAAGAGGAGGCCCAAGCCCATATAGGGCTGTTGAGCCATGGTTATATTATTATTAATTCATTACCAGCTCCGTGTCTTATAATTTCTCTGGCACCAGTAATTCTGCACCATGTCCGTCTTCTCACATCGCACACGTGATCGTGTTCGTCGTCACACAGCCTGGTTAACATGCGTCTGAATACGTTCAATCCACAGCCAAGTTCAACGGCCGTTCAAACCTCTACACTTCGACATCTACTCAGACTTTCTGCGACACTCTGAGACCCTCCCCACGATACAGCTGACACCTGACGCTGTGCCCGCATTTCACACCGCAGCTGCATAGGAATGTTCATCACAGCGCGAACTTCAGTGCAGTCAGTCACGTGTCCGCATCGTATCCAATACGACCAGTTTTTAGGCGCTTTTCGCAAAATTGCGAAAAGCGACGATTAGCATCCTTATGTCTGTCTGTCTGTTTGTCCGCCGGTACGTATAAATGTAACACTGAAGGGCGTTCGCGTAACTATTATTGCTGTGGAAAAGCAGTATTTCATATTCTGAGTGTGTGTGTCTGTATTCTTCTTGCCTTAGCTACCCGGCATGCAACTCGCCACTTTTCTACGCCGTTCTGCTTTATCATCTGTGGCCTGTCCGGCTCAATCATATTTTTCCGCATTATCTCTTGAACGACATGATTTTGGAAAAAAAAAAAAAGTTACTGGACATAAAATGTGTGTTTTGATTTTCTCTACAACTTTTGTCTGAAACATTTCTCATTCTACGAAGAATTCAGCGAGTTATTGTCATAAATGTACATAGAACTTCATGTAAAGTGTCCGTTATTTCTGTCACATTTTAATGAAACTGAAATATTCTCGACAGATTTTCGAAAAATACTCAAATATAACATTTCATGAAAATTCGTCCGGTGGGAGCAGAGTTGTTCCATGCGTAGGACAGACAGACACATGACGAAGCTATCAGTCGCTTTTCGCAATTTTGCGAACGCGCCTTAAAACGAGAACAACCTTAAACAGAATTGCCCACGTCAGGGCCGACATCTTAACCCAAGAATCCCCATTGGCCAACGCCGTAGATAAACAGATTGTTATAAGAGCAGACGGAGTGGATGAAGATAGCTAACGAGGACCTACAAAGCCACAGGCCGAAGGATCCCTGACAAGACAAGCAACGCCCGAGGACGCAATGCGAGGCCCAGTGCTGAAGACAAATCCCCGCTGTTGTTTTTCTCTAGTTATTTATGAAGCTTGCCCACAATCGTCACAGCTCCGTAGATAAGCTCCATTGCCCCTCGTTAGCTGAAGACAATGGCAAGCTCTGTTACCTGCCACCACGGTACGAGGGTTATGTAACAGACACTTTGCAAGTCATTAACAACGACAAGACAGCAGTTCGACTGACTGACAGGGGCTCGCTGTGTCTACGGTCTGCAGTTACATTGGCTACTTAGCTACTAGCTACTTAGTCCGTGCCACATTAAGGAGGTGGTGCTGAGCAAAAGACACGGTCGAGTTGCTGGCACAGCTGGAACACCACCACCACCGCCACCATCCGCCTATTATCGGGAGAACAAGAATGCCAATGGTGTACCCCGTGACGAAGTACATGGTATTCTTTACTCTCAAAATGTCATTCGGTTTCAAGTTACACATGTAGATGGCATTTCACCGACGCCAAAAAAAAAATGAGTACCGTCTCTCCCGTGCAGATTTTTCACGAAAATCACAAATGCTGAAAACATTATGTTGAAATAATTTATACAGCATTTGAGACAAATCGAAAAATATGTTTAAATCAAGAACAAAACTTCATTTACACCCCTAAATAAAGTATGCTTTCACAGCACCACTTTTCAAGACATAAGCAGTCAATAAATGTATCTGGATATGCCCTGTACCTAAATATTTTCCCAAATCGGATGAAAAAAAAAGAGTATGAAATACTGGCAAAATCACACTTACGCTCCTAAGTAAAGCACGGATTTTAACTTCACTGATATCCACAAATCCTTAACGAACTAAAGAGGAGATCTCCTATAGGTTAACAAATTTCAACCACGCCGGTCACGAAATATGGAAAGTACGGGTAGAAATTCATTTAGGCCCCCAGGTAAAGTATGCATTTCATTGAGCAGATTTTCATGAAACTCCGCCAAACAGCTTAGTCGCTGAAACAAAATCACAGACAGACGGACGGACACGGGTGTTCTTTTCTATTACCTCCTACAGAACGCCTAACGAGACAGGCAATGTACGTATAAAGTAACACTGAAGCGCGTTCGCGTAACCATTTTTGCCGTGTAAAACCAACAAGTATTACATATTCTGAGTGTGTCTGTATTCTTTCCTTAGTTATCAGGCATGCAAAGCGCATGCGCCGTATTAACCTATATGCATTATCTGTTGCCTGTCTGGTTCTACCATATTTTTCCACATTATCTTATAAACGGCACGATTTTCGGAAAAAAGTTACTGAACATAAAATGCGTGTTTCGATTTTCTCTACAACTTTTGTCTGAAACTTCATCATTCTAAGAAGAATTCAGCGAGATACTGTCATAAAAGTACATACGTCTTCATGTAGAGTACCCGTTATTCTTGACACATTTTAATCTAAATTGAATTTTCTCGATACATTTTCGAAAAATACTCAAATATTAAATTTCACGAAAATCCATCCAGTGGGAGCCTTTGTTTAATACAGACGGACGGGCAGACAAACAGACATGACAAAGTTAACAGTTGCTTTTCGCAATTTTGAAAAAACGCCTAAAAATTGCATGTCAGTCTGTCGGTGCTGCAACGCATGTAGGTCTACACTCCACAGATTCTGCTCTCATACGGAAGGAGCCACAAGCCACAACGCAAGGCACGCAGGCCTAATTACAACTCAGCTCCTCGATGAATGCAGTTATATGAGGCAGGCCTAATTTCAGGTACCAAGCGACGCAGAAATTCAGCCTCACAAAAGACGAGACTCCGAGACGACAGACAGTGAATCTTTTCATCTTCGTTGTCCCTAGCAGCTAAAACCAGGGACTGCACAGGAAATTACTCCCAGAGCGACGGCATCAGCAAACCACGAGTCGTGGGCCACATGCGGTTCGAATTAGTTAAAAGTACTGCCAACTTGGTACACTTAAAACACATTTAAAGCGTCTGAAAGTGTCTCTGCCAACAAATTTACTTGGGGCACTCAAAATCTGCCTATAGGAACTTCCACGTATGTGGTGATTTATGCAGCAAGTCTGTACGTTTGGGGCGCGCAAAGGAACCAATCGACACGACTATCTCAGCATAATGTTAAAAATAAATTTTAATTTTGGAAAAAACCTAGGAAGTAATTCATTTTTAATCATTTACTTAAACAGGCGAGGTACTTCCAATATTTACTGCAATATACCACGGAAGCCATCAGAGAGACGACAATCTCACTAGATCACAACGGCAAACACATTTCAATTCTGTAACCACGTTGTGATATGCACATTGCATTGGAAATACCGAAGGCGACCCTACATACTTAAGCGAATTAACTACATGGGGCACAATCCCTCCTAAGAAGCTAACAGTTCTTCAGCTGGTCACGAAAGTCCCCGCATTTTATGCAGCCCAATTGTTCATTATCGTGTTCACAACAGCCTGCCACTTGAATTCATTCAATATCTTCAAGATGCATATTAATATTATCCTGCCACATGTGCCTCAGGCTCTTAAACTTCGTTTCCCACCAGCAAGTTCGTACACATTCCTCTTCACTCTCACGCAGGCCACACGCCCCGTCAAACTCATCACTCTTCATTTGCTCACCCCAAAAACACATTTTGAAGGTGTTTATTAAGAACAAGTTTGCGTATGTTTGTACACGACTCGGAATGTTTGGCGTCGTCGGAGAGAGGAATGAGAAAAGATTGCAGAAATGCGGTGACAGGATACAGACTGACGGATTGGAGGACACGCAGGCTACGAAAAGGAAATACAGTAACATCTGCCAAAAGCGCCTGCAAACCCAATACCGCACCTGCTCTATCCGTATAAAAGGAACACGCGGGATGAGTTGTTCGAATTCTGGAGTCTCTGACTGCAGGCGGTGTGTCATAAAATACGATACTGAACACAAGGTGGAAGGAGACTTTGGGGAAGGAAGCTGTCGTGGCCCATTTTAGAGTGACATCACAGCTTTTACTGAACAGACCATCAAGACAGCCGGCTTACGGGCTGGGATTCGAAACCAGGATCTGCCGAATACAAAGCAAGGCTGGCGTAGTGCTGTACAAGAACATAAACCAGACGCACTATTGCCATTATAACCCGCTCGCTTTCAAAGTAACCCTGAACACGTAACTTCCCTCCCTCATCAGACCACTGCCGTGACGTGTCTCTCACAGGGCCCACAAAACAGACACAAACAGGGCACGCAGAGTCCGTCGGTCTGTTCGCACGTTTCGTTACTACAACTAGTGAACGGTTTGAACTACATCTGGTTATACAGAGCATTTTTCCCACCGCGTCCAGACCAGAACTGGAGCCCACCTAGCCTTACCCCAGCGGTAAAGCGGTAAGGCGTGAAGGCGACCGACCTTCACGTTGCGAGTGCCTCATCTCCGCTATACGCCTACGTCTTCATAGCTCTGCTTAATTATGCACAAGGACGGGACGTCACTTTACTTTACTTTCAGGTTAACTGGAACAATTTCAATGTCGAAAATTCATTTATTTAATAACACAATCCTTTCTCCCTTTATTTTTTGTGGTGGGGTAAGACCATGTTTCTCAAGAACTGTGCCCTCTCATGGGCCATTGTCTGTTCCGCGGATGACAGGTGAATGAATACGGAGCAATGGTGGAGTGACGGCTTAGAGGGGAAATCGAGGCAGGCTTACTGGCGCTGAAACCTGCACCACAGCCACTCCGCCCACACGGACTGCTCTGGGTGCAAACCCAGGCCTCCGCTGTGAGATTCCGGAGATTAATAATGTAGGTCTATAAAGAACAACTGTGTGCTTCAGATCACTGTATCTGTGGCAATTAGCCACGTATCAACACGTGCGACACATTCACGTTTCATGTCAAGCCTCCAGCGGCCGTGCTGAAACGTCTGTTCTGCAGAACATAACCTGTGATCTGTTTTGGTAAGTCAGTTCTGTTGTTTTCGCAACAAACCAACACCAGGGCCGCTAAGCCGCGAAGAACAGCACAGGACGCATTTGGAAAACGCGTGCTCCGTTCCAGAGTAAGCGTTTGCACTCTTGTTTGCGCCTACATTAGACAAAATGCGATGCGTTTAATCTGTACGAAGAACACAGCAGCTTCCCATGTAGGGTCAACACCCCAAGATGTGGTGACGTCAGCGTGGCGCCTCAGCGAATTAGCAGTGAGACGCACAGACACTTTCCATTAGCAACCCCGTGTACAAAAGCCGCTGGCCCGGAACTCCCTGCCGCAACACTACATGAAGATGACTTTGTTGTAAAAAACTGTTGCCTATTCCAGAGCGTCCAGACATGAACTTCCGCCCTGGGTTTCTTCGGCTCAGCCAGCCACTTGAGGTACGAACAGCTGCTTGGAATTAATCTTACCACGACGATGCAGTAACCAGCCAGAAAGGCACAGAACTGTAGCTGCTCGTCCCCTGGAGGAATTCACCAACCCAGGAACTGAAGAACCCCCCTCCTCCCTCCATTACGGAATCCCAAGATTCACTGCCGTCACTGAACACTAAGCTGAGCCAGATTAATCCAGCACACGTCCACACATACTTTTCACTAACGATCAACTCCAGTATTAACCTTTCAATACGTATCGGTCGGGCAGAGGTACAAATTCTCTGTTCTCCAAAGGAGGCACACCCGGACTCTCATTCAATGGTAGCTACACAGTTTAATATATATATATATATATATAATATATATACAGTGTACAACAAGTCGGCTGACAGGGATATGACGGATTCACAACTTTACTAATTTCTTCTAATATTGATTATTCGCCCTGAAGATGGGCCTTCAGTGCAGAAACATATAACACAATGATATACTTAACATTGTATTTACCGTGCATTTTCAATTAAGATATGCTCAATAAACACCAACTAATGCACATAAACTTTTTTCACAATAGTTTCTTCTTAAAATTCTTAAAATTTTAAGAAGAAACTATTGTGAAAAAAGTTTATGTGCATTAGTTGGTGTTTATTGAACAATGATATATATTGGTGTATCCCCAATTTATTTCATGTGCGCGGTGCTGGTTTTTTTTTATTAATTATAATTTGTAATGATGGAACAATATGAGGTTTAGGGTCAATTTAAATACACTTTTACGGACATTACAGAATAATCAGACAGTATACATAAATTATAGATCCTGTTTATTGTACTTTTAGGCCTATCTGATGTATTTTCATGCTGCACGACAAAAATTTTCATTATATACAATGTCCTATCTTTTGATACATGCACCTAATGTCAAATGTCTGTAAATGTAACGAAAACGCAAACTTATGGCTACTTGGATATGCTTCTGGCTTTCAGTCCTGTGCTAACAAACAGTGGCTACTTGGATATGCTTCTGGCTTTCAGTCCTGTGCTAACAAACAGTGGCTACTTGGATATGCTTCTGGCTTTCAGTCCTGTGCTAACAAACAGTGGCTACTTGGATATGCTTCTGGCTTTCAGTCCTGTGCTAACAAACAGTGGCTACTTGGATATGCTTCTGGCTTTCAGTCCTGTGCTAACAAACAGTGGCTACTTGGATATGCTTCTGGCTTTCAGTCCTGTGCTAACAAACAGTGGCTACTTGGATATGCTTCTGGCTTTCAGTCCTGTGCTAACAAACAGTGGCTACTTGGATATGCTTCTGGCTTTCAGTCCTGTGCTAACAAACAGTGGCTACTTGGATATGCTTCTGGCTTGCAGTCCTGTGCTAACAAACAGTGGCTACTTGGATATGCTTCTGGCTTTCAGTCCTGTGCTAACAAACAGTGGCTACTTGGATATGCTTCTGGCTTGCAGTCCTGTGCTAACAAACAGTGGCTACTTGGATATGCTTCTGGCTTTCAGTCCTGTGCTAACAAACAGTGGCTACTTGGATATGCTTCTGGCTTGCAGTCCTGTGCTAACAAACAGTGGCTACTTGGATATGCTTCTGGCTTTCAGTCCTGTGCTAACAAACAGTGGCTACTTGGATATGCTTCTGGCTTGCAGTCCTGTGCTAACAAACAGTGGCTACTTGGATATGCTTCTGGCTTTCAGTCCTGTGCTAACATACAGTGGCTACTTGGATATGCTTCTGGCTTTCAGTCCTGTGCTAACAAACAGTGGCTACTTGGATATGCTTCTGGCTTTCAGTTCTGTGCTAACAAACAGTGGCTACTTGGATATGCTTCTGGCTTTCAGTTCTGTGCTAACAAACAGTGGCTACTTGGATATGCTTCTGGCTTTCAGTCCTGTGCTAACATACAGTGGCTACTTGGATATGCTTCTGGCTTTCAGTCCTGTGCTAACAAACAGTGGCTACATGGATATGCTTCTGGCTTTCAGTTCTGTGCTAACAAACAGTGGCTACTTGGATATGCTTCTGGCTTTCAGTCCTGTGCTAACAACAGTGGCTACTGGATATGCTTCTGGCTTTCAGTCCTGTGCTAACAAACAGTGGCTACTGGATATGCTTCTGGCTTTCAGTCCTGTGCTAACAAACAGTGGCTACTTGGATATGCTTCTGGCTTTCAGTCCTGTGCTAACAAACAGTGGCTACTTGGATATGCTTCTGGCTTTCAGTCCTGTGCTAACAAACAGTGGCTACATGGATATGCTTCTGGCTTTCAGTCCTGTGCTAACAAACAGTGGCTACATGGATATGCTTCTGGCTTTCAGTCCTGTGCTAACAAACAGTGGCTACTTGGATATGCTTCTGGCTTTCAGTCCTGTGCTAACAAACAGTGGCTACATGGATATGCTTCTGGCTTTCAGTCCTGTGCTAACAAACAGTGGCTACATGGATATGCTTCTGGCTTTCAGTCCTGTGCTAACAAACAGTGGCTACATGATATGCTTCTGCTTTCAGTCCTGTGCTAACAGTTGCGGTATCACAGAAGTCGTTTGGCTGTGTAACGTTGTCTGTGCTAAAAACTACCAAGCCACATGCTATTTAGTGAGGGGTTATGCCGTACCAGTGACGGTATTTGTACTGTTTACATCAAATTATTTGACTACTAGAGGTTTTACGGCCAGATAATGTTATGGAGTGCCATAACTATTCCCCCATAAGATATAACTGCATTACTGAAGTGTGAAGGCAGAGTTGTGACAGCAGCAGCAGTAAATATGAGGAGGCAGCTCTAGGCCCGCCTGCAGGCAGTTAGTTAGTGGCTGTAACACTGCAAGTGGCAGCGAGCAGCGAAGGAGCCGAGATAGTTCAGTCACAATAGGAACTAGCCCATAAGGTAAAGGACACGGGTTCGATATCCGTCAAGGAGTAGCAATTTCTCCTCTGAAAGCCTCCAGGCCTACACTGGGGTCGCCCGACCTCCTAGGCAAGGAGGTAAAGCGACCGGGGCCTGAAGCTGACCACTTAGAATACCACTTAGTCACGACGCTAAGCATATAGTTTGAGGCACTGAAAGTGTAATTAATTATACCATCAACAAACTTTGTTTACTTCAAAGTATGGTGCTTAATCAAGCACTGGGGAAACTTAAAACTTTCCTTATTTTAACGAATGGCATCTCGTTGTGTTGTTAATAGAATAAGAATTAAATAAATATCTGTCCAAACACAACTGAATTCTGTTTATTGTATAGAACTACATGTTTCGACCTATTTCAGGTCATCCTCAGGTTCACAGTTGGTCTTTAAAACATACTGAGGAAGAAATATACCTGAACCTGAGGAAGACCTGAAATAGGTCGAAACATGTAGTTCTATACAATAAATAGAATTTAGTTGTGTTTTGGCAGATATCGATTTAATTTTTGTAGTTAAAACTTTGCATTTACATACACCTCCAACATCTAGGTTACACGGTGTCACGGGCAAAGCCGGGAAAGAAAATGGAAAACAAAGTTATGAAGTGGGCCTCAGCCACGTTTAAGGTACTATCCCAGTATTTACGTGGGCCACTAAATATCACAGACAGGGTAGCCGGACCTCCGTAACATGGATCAACACGTTCGATCGCGCACAATGATTCAATGTAACTGAATCGTAAAGTAAACTCATTGAAGTAACACGATGAACGTAATCTATGCCCACTATTTTGTGGTGAAATATGTTGCTCTGAGTTCCTGTGCCTTAAATCTTCCTTCATTCGGCCACACATCCTCCAGGGAAAGTTTAATCCCGCGTGCAGTATTTTGCTTTATCAATCATTGCCCCTTGCCACACGCGGGGCGATTTCTTTATTCGGAGTCCGCAGAGGTTCAACAGAACAGAGAGTGCGACCGCCAGATAGCGGCGGGAGACCGGACCTTGCGTGGCTATCGTTCGATCTGCCGGCTTTGCTCTCCTGGACTGCGCGGGATGCTGCCGCACGATCTTCGTGAGCGTGTTGGAATATGAGCAACCCTTGTTGACGTCATACCAACCAAGTTTCGCAGCCAAACAACGCGATTAATGAAGAGGTGCACGTTATCTGGAAACAACGAATAACTTAACAGCTGCGACATGAAACTGTATAAACTGTAGCATTCGTATCGCAGACTGGACTGCAAGACACTGCCAGTAGGGTGACCAAGTACGAGAAAACGAGACTGACGGCGAATGTACGTGTGGCACAAGACAACTCACCTCCACCTATTGCCGAGGTTAAGAATAAGTGGAGTTGTAATACTTCTACTGCCCGTATATACTGTCACGGTGTACAAAGCAAAAGCTTTTCCGTTACCTTACACGTTTACAAAACACTAGGCTTTGGAAAATGTGGTTAAAGTTTCTAAGTCTGTATTAGAACTTGAAATAAAATTTAAATTTCGGAATGTAGACTGGTTGTTGTAGGCCTTTTATGTAGCTACCGCGAACATATGAGACTCACACTGGTTGTTTTAGAACTTTTATGTAGCTACTGCAAACACATGAGACTAATACTGGTTGTTTTAGGTTCTATGTAGCTACTGCAAACACATGAGACTCATACTGGTTGTTTTAGGTTCTATGTAGCTACTGCAAACACATGAGACTCATACTGGTTGTTTTAGGTTCTATGTAGCTACTGCAAACACATGAGACTCATACTGGTTGTTTTAGAACTTTTATGTAGCTACTGCAAACACATGAGACTCATACTGGTTGTTTTAGAACTTTTATGTAGCTACTGCAAACACATGAGACTCATACTGGTTGTTTTAGGTTTTATGTAGCTACTGCAAACACACGAGACTCATACTGGTTGTTTTAGAACTTTTATGTAGCTACTGCAAACACATGAGACTCATACTGGTTGTTTTAGAACTTTTATGTAGCTACTGCAAACACATGAGACTCATACTGGTTGTTTTAGGTTCTATGTAGCTACTGCAAACACATGAGACTCATACTGGTTGTTTTAGAACTTTTATGTAGCTACTGCAAACACATGAGACTCATACTGGTTGTTTTAGAACTTTTATGTAGCTACTGCAAACACATGAGACTCATACTGGTTGTTTTAGAACTTTTATGTAGCTACTGCAAACACATGAGACTCATACTGGTTGTTTTAGGTTTTATGTAGCTACTGCAAACACATGAGACTAATACTGGTTGTTTTAGGTTTTATGTAGCTACTGCAAACACATGAGACTAATACTGGTTGTTTTAGGTTTTATGTAGCTACTGCAAACACATGAGACTCATACTGGTTGTTTTAGAACTTTTATGTAGCTACTGCAAACACATGAGACTCATACTGGTTGTTTTAGAACTTCTATGTAGCTACTGCAAACACATGAGACTCATACTGGTTGTTTTAGAACTTTTATGTAGCTACTGCAAACACATGAGACTCATACTGGTTGTTTTAGAACTTTTATGTAGCTACTGCAAACACATGAGACTCATACTGGTTGTTTTAGAACTTTTATGTAGCTACTGCAAACACATGAGACTCATACTGGTTGTTTTAGGTTCTATGTAGCTACTGCAAACACATGAGACTCATACTGGTTGTTTTAGAACTTTTATGTAGCTACTGCAAACACATGAGACTCATACTGGTTGTTTTAGAACTTTTATGTAGCTACTGCAAACACATGAGACTCATACTGGTTGTTTTAGAACTTTTATGCAGCTACTGCAAACACATGAGACTCATACTGGTTGTTTTAGGTTTTATGTAGCTACTGCAAACACATGAGACTAATACTGGTTGTTTTAGGTTTTATGTAGCTACTGCAAACACATGAGACTAATACTGGTTGTTTTAGGTTTTATGTAGCTACTGCAAACACATGAGACTAATACCGGTTGTTTTAGGTTTTATGTAGCTACTGCAAACACATGAGACTAATACTAACGAGACACAAGCAACAGTGGAAAGGGACTCCTACTACTTGGTAGCTTACTGTAAATACAAATTAAATGTAACAAACCTCAGCACATGACCAATGCCATAACGGCACAGAGGCATAAAGACAATATTTTTCTCATTATTTTCTTAAATATTTCAAAAGTATGCTCTGAATCAGAAAAAGACATACGAGGGTGAATCAGAAAGTAAGGGTCACTTGTTTGTCAAAGTAAACCCCCATGTCAGCCAAGTCCACACCTTTCGCCAGTAGCCTGCGCGCAGTCCTGATTGTACAGTCAAAGCGTAATCATGTCGGCTCCGCTCTCCAGTTCCTCCACTAGTGAACAACGCGGTGTAATCAGATTTTTGTGGTCAAAATGATCAGACCCTCTCAGATGCACGGAATAATGTGAACACAGTATGGGCAAAGATGTACAAATGGGCGGCAAAGTTCAGAAGTGGCAGAATATGTACGGCTGAAAAAGACGGCTAGGGGTGTGCCGTACTTTTCAGCAACAGTGAACAGTGCCTCCGCTACTGTCCAACACCTTGCCGTTCGCTAAATATCTGCGTGTTCGATCACAAATGACATTATCAAACATGGCGAAAGTTGTGCAAAGTGGGTCCCCAACGACCCACGGATGACAAGTGCGCCAGTGACCTAAGTAACAACCGAAAACATTATTATACGTGGCAAAGCCCGCGAAAATATTTGAGAAGTGTCTTCAGAAAGAAGGACCATGTTCGAAAAAAACCTGAAATTTTTGTATATTTATTTTCTTTATCTAATAAAAAATACATCCCCATTGGTGTATCAGATATGTATGTTTATTTAACTATCAGTCACACACAACAAGCTGTTTTGTACACGTTATCATGACGACTAGTTTCGGTTCCAAGAACGAGCTATCATCAGCCCACTAACAAAAACTGTATAAATGGAAAACTCTACACAGCCAGAGTTTTCTACATCTACTCTTCATTTTAGTGGTCTGATGATGGCTCGTTCTTGGAGCCGAAACTAGTCGCCAGGATAACGTGTACAAAACAGCTTGTTGTGTGTGACTGATAGTTAAATAAACATACATTTTTTTTTTAAATAAATTGCCTTTATTTCTTATTTAACCTCGTACACTGTGCCACGTAGCCCTACCTGCTGTCAGGACGTTTTGCAGTTGGCATAACAAACGAACAGGCGACTGAAAGTTTGTTATGATGCAGTGGAGGGTGCGTCGTGAGGCACAGCTCGCGTCTGGATAAAATCACGGAGACGTCAGGGATCGACTGGACTGAGGTGATAATACTGAAGTCGGAGCCTCGACAGCTCAGTTAGGAAGAAACAGACAATATGGTTACGATTTCCGGTAGGGCTAATGCTGTTCAACACCGGCACCACACAACTGCCTCAAGCTAATGGACGTGACTGATATCTTGAACATTGTACACCGTCTCGGACACTGGATCTCCTGGAGCTACAGTCTTCTACGGTGTTCCCGATTTCACAGTTGTCTGACCGATCGACATTGTGGTTGTAATATTAGTGGAGTCGTAAGTTTTTATTTCATGTTCATCTACTCAAATTTCACTGACCCCACTGTCTGCCAACAATACTAGTTTTCTGCATGATTTCTTAAAGGTTTCACATCGTTTGAACAGTCGTTATTATGTAAGTTCAATCTTTCGCGTGTCGTCAGTGACTTATAATTTGTAACCACTTGTCTCTTCTTTGTGGATCTTGGTTCTGATGGTTTCGTTTGACGGTTCTTACTGGTACTTATAGGGATCCATGGTTTGTGATCGCTGAGGGCTTATTTCTTTTAAAAATTTTTATTATAGTTCTCCTTCAGAATTTTAAGTTACATCTCGCAGATGACTTCTGACACTACGAGTACATACACTCGATCTACAATTATTTCGGCATCCAAAGACAGAGACTGGCTCTTTCTAAAGGGCCAGCCACATGAGCTTTTCTCTCCTCTTCCCACGCGAGAACAGAAATAGATCAACGGTCCGAACGGTTGTGGGCCTTTTTAGCCTGAAAGGGTAGACAATGTCTACAATACACTGTCGTCAGAATCCTTTAACGTCGCCTCAATCCAGTTCGCGTCCTCAATAACTGTTTTTCCATGATAGTCTATATCTAGCACAGAACGTCCATTTGAAAGTGGAACTTGCGCCATCGGTCAGGTTATTTTGCTTCGTATAACTCATTTCCGCTGGTACGGTATGATCCGAGTTTGTTCCTTTATACGGCATCATCTGATGGCTTAGTCATACCTATCAGATTGTGATGCGAAAGTACGGTTTAGTAACAGGCTCTGTGAATCTTTCAAGATCTCTGACAATCGACAAAGGATTCAATTGTACATAATGCCACATGTTTTTGAGAATCTGATCATCTTCCCCCCCCCCCCCCCAGTCAATAAATTCGCCACCTTTTTTGGAAACTAATTAAAACTCCCTGACCGTGTACCTAACATCCCGCCACTCGATTCCATCCTGAGACATCTGAATACAAGTTAACATCCTCACATTGGGCATCCTTAAGATGCGTTTGGATAGTCTCTCCAAAGCGTCCAGGCAGGCTGTGGGGCCCAAACAACCACCTACTCTTTGGGTTTCGGGAGCGATTTCTCCGACGATGAAGTGGCTGGGGTCAGAGGTTCACCACACGACGTTAGTGTCGACGCTAAGAATAAGTGGCGCAATATTTCCGCTATGCCTGCAATGGCGTGGACAAGAACAACTTCAAGTTAACCCTCATGATCCTGCCACCTACATGCAGATTTACCACACAGTGTCCTGACTTCAGCTTTCTATGCGCGTTCGCAGAGCAGTTGCAAAAACAAAGACAGCCACGTCAAGTCTACCTGTCCGCATTAAACATTACGAATCTCACCTGACGGATTTTCTTGAAATTTTATATTTGGGATTTATACTAAAATTTTTCGACATACTCCGATCTTGGTTAAAATAGGCAAAAAGTGACATACACTTTACATTAAGACCTAAGTACAGTTATGACATCATGTCGTCATAGGTCTGAATAACTCTGACTGTGTTCTGTGTGAGGTAGAAGCTCACATCAAAGAAACATTTGACGACGCAAACATAACAACACAGCACCACCAGCTGTGCATCTCCCCACTTAAGACATACCGACGTTAATGAGATGACGATCATGATCGATTGTATATCTGATACTAAGATACAGCGACGTCTTATACGGTGTGTTGTGTAAAACTTCGAACAGAACACTTAAAATACTCGTACTGTCAGTGCCCTTTTTGAAATTATTCACGAAACTAAAATCCATACAGCGAAAGCGCAGGAAGTGTTACGCTCTGCGAACATTTTCTAACGTATGTAACTAAAATCCTGCACACATTATTATTTTCCCCATTTCGCTCACCTTCCTTGATTACCTAATCGTAATGATATTTCGTGAAAAGTAGAACGGAGCTCCTTCTGACTGAAACAAAGTAGAATGGAGCTCCTTCTGGCTGAAACAAAGTAGAATGGAGCTCCCTCTGACTGAAACAAAGTAGAATGGAGCTCCTTCTGACTGAAACAAAGTAGAATGGAGCTCCTTCTGACTGAAACACGTAGAGTGGAGCTCATTCTGACTGAAACAAAGTAGAACTGAGCTCCCTCTGACTGAAACAAAGTAGAATGGAGCTCCCTCTGACTGAAACAAAGTAGAATGGAGCTCCTTCTGACTGAAACAATGTGGAACTGAGCTCCCTCTGACTGAAACAATGTAGAACTGAGCTCCCTCTGACTGAAACAAAGTAGAATGGAGCTCCTTCTGACTGAAACAATGTAGAACTGAGCTCCCTCTGACTGAAACAATGTAGAACTGAGCTCCCTCTGACTGAAACAAAGTAGAATGGAGCTCCCTCTGACTGAAACAAAGTAGAATGGAGCTCCTTCTGACTGAAATAAAGTAGAATGGAGCTCCCTTTGACTGAAACAAAGTAGAATGGAGCTCCCTCTGACTGAAACAAAGTACTCTCAGGTGGTGTCTTTGAGGATGTTACGGCAGACATCTGAACTGATTTATACGACAAGGGCTATATGAAATGACGACGCAGCTGCCAGTTCGTAACGTAACAAGCAAACTGGTACAGGCGACAATAAAACATAAACACTACCGATAGCTTATGGTCTTTTTGTCACTTTTGAAGTGGTGAAAGAGAAGACATAATGGGGTGTTAAGTGGCCACTCCTCCCTATACAGACGTCCTGAGGAGGTGTCACTACCCCAGAGAGGGGACACAATGACATCAGGACACTTGAGAATAGCTGCAACTGCATTACTAAATACAGTTCGGGAATCCCGGTCCAGGGCGAACAATATAGAGAAAGGCAATAGGAGCGGTTAAGTGAGACGTCTTACATGCGGGCATGAAAAAACAGGGGCACATACATATCGAAAAAGCTTATTAGCAGCAAATCTAATCTTAAAATGTAAAAGCCAAAGTTCAGTTCTATTAAGTCCAGTTTCCTTGTTTTCTTCTGGACCGTACTTTAGAACTCCCCATTCATGTAGGTCTACTATTGAAACATCACGTGAGGCGAATGTGGGTTTATTGATCGTGTATTGCAAAAAAGAACCCCCCCCCCCCCCCCCCCCCCCCCCCCCGCGGAAAGATGCGGCTTGACTGTGAGAGCTCTATGCTGCAACTGAACTGTAAAAATGTAAGGTCAGATGGCCATGCACTACCATCTAGAAGCATCAGCCCCACAGGCGACGTTAACGCATAGTTCCACGCATTCTATACAGGCACTAGATTGTATCTATGGTAAGTCCCATATCTAGCCTCCGATATTTATTGAAAAGGAAGCTGCAAGGTCCTCTGACAGGCCTGCAGGACTGAAACTCGGCAGTCCTGTCTGCAGCCGGTCACATCACTGCCTGTATTAACACAGGCCCTGCACGTTCACAGGGCCGGGATAGTGTAGTCGGTATAGCGACTCGCTACGGGCTGGACGGTCCGGGGATCGAATCCCGGTGGGGGCGAGATTTTTCGCAGCCGTCCAGACCGGCCCTGGGGCCCACCCAGCCTCCTATACAATGGGTACCGGGTCTCTTTCCCCGGGGGTAAAGCGGCCGGGGCGTGGAGTTGACCACCCACCCTCATCTAGCGCCGAGGTTAAAGAAAGAGTAGAGCTATACCTCTACTCCCCCTCTGGGCCTTCGTGGCCTGTTCTAGGGAGAACTTTACCTTTACCTGCACTTTCACAAGGCGCACACAGTAGCACGGACAGGAGCTACACCTGTCTTGACCCATCATATGAAAGGCCTGAAGTCCATTAAGAAGAACTGCATTTTGCCCACACAATGTGTGACTCTCACACCAAATACGACAATTATCCTAAACTGCATTAACCAGCAGCTCTTTATAATGGAAGAGGAAGTGTTCTCTGTGAGGTGAGGTTCTTATAGTTTAGATGAATCCATATTCAAATGACAAAGCTGCTGTTATATGTAATAGGCAGCTAAATTAGATGCTGAATACTGTGCCTCACGAGGTCTACACTGACAGAGGCCTTGTACCTTACACGCAAGTACCATTGCAAACAGGAGTGCTTCATTTGCTTCGTCTTCTCAAAATTCAGGCTACATACTTAAGTATAAGCACCTGACAAAGACCAGGATAGGCCTGTTCTGTCATTACAGAAGACGCCTAAAGGCGACTGTGACTACAGCATCCCCGGGGGTTAAGACGGACAGTCAGTCGCATAGTGGCTTAGAATTGAACTTGAGTCTTCAAATGATTAACACGGACATGAAAATATTCTACAGGATACTGAGGCTGTCGTAGCTGGACAACAACACACTAGATACAGACACTACACAGAGGCCTACGAGAACACATTCATCTGTACATGTTGTGTGTTGTGTGCATACATTTTTATGGACATATACCTCAAAGTATTGTTCAAATTAAGTCGTTTCCGAGTAACGGGGACGGGATTTGAACCTAATGCAATGGATAATTATCCATTCACCAAGCACCTCCTCACTATTCTGGGAGACCTCCATGGGCCTACTAAAACACGAGTCTCTCTGCCGAGTTTGAAACAAAGGTTGCAAAAATGCGCACATGAAAGGTAGGCCTAATCATACAACCACCACAACGAAAGAAAACACTTCCCACTTTTTTTTCCCAATGGCTCGACAGCCCCTTGGGGGCCTAGGTCGCCTCATTTTTCGAGGCTTCACGATCACGCACTTTTTAGACACACCACACTCGGAAGGACTCCTCCGGACGAGGAACCAGCTCGTCGCAGAGACCTCTACCTGACAACACACAACACTCACAAGAGACAGACATCCATGCCTTAGGCGGGATTCGAACCCACAATCCCAGTAAGCGAGCGGCCGTAGACCCACGCCTTAGACCGCGCGGTCACTGGGATCGGCACTTCCCACTTACCCAACATAACAAAGAGGACATAACAGCGAATGATGAAGTTAAAAGGAGAATATGACAGATATGCACAGTTTTATTAAATAAAGTTCGTCTTAACGTTCCTTTAAATTTCATGTGTATGAACTCTGGGTGACAATTCCTTTTAGCATATTTTTCAGTGACAATTACTTCAAGTTTTTATGAATTTCCGCTCCTAAGTTTTCCGAGACATTCCGAAGGCCAAATGCTGAACTCATACGATTATTTTACTCGGACATTGCTATTATATTATTATAATTATGTATTTCTTTAAAAAGTAGCTGATTTGTTTTCACTTTACTAACCATCAAAATACGCAAAAGATAACGAACAGTCAAAACCCGGACATTTTTACAAATTCAAAGAAATCGGCCGGACAGAAATTTTTGGGTGGAAAGAAAGGATATGTCCGGGGAAGAAGGGACGCACGGTAGCCCTAGCATATCGGCGTCTGTCTAACCGCTTGTGACAATCCGAGAACGCCAAAGGGATTTTACTGAAATTTTATATCGGAGAGTTGCACCGTGTCTGCCGACATTTTTTGTTTCAAACTGCAATAACGGCAGTTTACAAGCATTAACTAGGCCTCTCTATCGGAATGTAAGACGTTTCGGACAGAAGCTGCAGACACAAGCTAACCGCTCATTTTAGGCAACTTTTTTCGAAAGAATTAAACAGACATGATTTTTACGTTATGTTATAAACCCAGAATAACTGGATTCATGTTGACCAATACTTGTAATTGAACATAAAAAATGGGGGGAGGGGGTGGGGGGTGGGGGGATGGAAGACAGAGGCAACAAGAAAGCGGACGTGCCTTTATTCCTATGTTGTGCATACATTTCCTAACTTCTTTAATAGAATTCCAAAAAAGATGAGTTCTGGACAAAGGATGTGATTTGCTATGCTGAAGCTACAGAATTACACTGACTTTGAACTTGACCTATCCAACACCAGACGACACAACAAAACAAAGTCTAATATGTTAATTGCGTCATATTTAATTAAGCTCCACGTTACATACGGACATAAGCCTACCTGTATGTCCGTATAATCCTTGACATAATCGTTTCGGTCGCACTATGGCCCTGGGGTCGACTCAGCCTCTAACAGAAATGAGTACCAGGAATATTTCCTGGGGGGTAAAGGCGGCCGATGCGTAGGGCTGACAACCTTACCACCCTCATGTGCCGATTGTCTACAAATCTAGGAGCCTCAACCTCCTGGACCCCTCAGGGCCTGTCTAGGCCTGTAATGGGGTTGCTTTACCTGTATGTCCGTATAAACAAAGAACACTAAGAACCAAAATACAATTCCCACAGTAGACCCACATACACGTAGTAACTAGTGTTGGTTGAATACGACCACACCGTATTGGACACCCCTCGTGAGGCTACATTCAACTGCCGTACATTATACCATACACGGCGCAATAATAATACAAGCCATCAACGCAACTACCGACATAACATCAGGTCTATTACAAGACCAAATAGGCCTAATACGTATTTTGTCCCTAGGTATGGCTACAGAACGCGCTATAGGGCCCTGGCTTTGATCCATCGGAGCCCACCGGAATTCTTTTATATAGACCCTTGTTCCTTTTCTTTTGGTTTAACAATTCAAGTGTTTGGTGCAAAACAAGCGTAACTCCAAAGCGTAAAAAATGAATGCCATTACACGTACGAAACCTTGGTGGACGTTTCGGTACAAAAATGTGAATGCAGAAATTTCTAAGTGACTAACCTAACCTGGCACTGCCTCAAATTATTCACTTTGTACAGTGCACAAGTTTAATACACGTATGTAATAACGTCTTACGTATAAATGCGAAATAAATTCTCTACAGCGTCCTATTAAATTATGACGGTTGTTGATTTCAGGCTTCCGCCGCGATGCAGGTAGTTCTGTACCGACGTTTCGGGACAACCTATCGGTCTCATTCTCAAGGGCCAAGTCCTTCAACCCTGAAGATGGGACCGATAGGTTTTCCCGAAACGTCGGCACAGAACTACAACTCAACGCTGCGTAATATCCCAGAACAGCGCAGATCTCATGCCGTTTGTTGACCTGATACAGACGCAGATCGAATGACGCAAAGATGTTTAACAACGCGGATGTACTGTAAACTTTTGAAAAGCTTTTGCACTTCGTCAAGATGACGGCAGAATACATAATGGTATAAGAATATGTTCCGAATTGTTATTGCAGAAGAGACGCCGTTATCGTGGTGATTAAACTTAACACAATATAAGATGTCATACCCTGTCGTTCAATTTTCCTGTACGTTTAGACCGAGGCGAATTTAACCCGCCAATTTTGACTGTATACCGAAGGTCGCGGGTTCGATTCCCAATGGTGTCACTGGAATTTTTCATTGACATAATCCTTTCGGTCGCAGTATGGCCCTGGGGTTGACTCAGCCTCTAACAGAAATGAGTACCAGGAATACTTCCTGGGGGTAAAGGCGGCCGGTGCTTAGGGCTGATAACCTTACCACCTTTCATGTGCCGATTGTCTTGAAATCTGACAGCCTCAATCTCTTGCACCCCTAAGGGCCTGTACAGGACTGTAATGGGATTGCTTTACATTTGCTTTTACCAATAAAAAATTTCTTGCGGATGAAACGTGCGGGCAGACAAAAATCGCCAACGAGCATCTGATCGATATATGTAGTGAGAATTCAAACTGGAAACCCCCCAGGATCGAAAGTTGGGCTGCATTAACGATCTATCGCTCTGTGCTCAGATTCTACAGCGTATTTACATGCCCAGACACTGTATTGAAACGGGCAAAGAACGCCCACGTCTGCATTCTGTTCAGTTATGCACTATTCACAATAACCTTTCGTAACAACTTATCTGTATACAGGACCAACGTACACCGCTAGAAAGCTTCATTACTCAAAGCTAGCAGAAAGAACTTCTTAAAAGAACACACAAAAATGCAGTTACGTCTTTCTTGCACCAATCCATTTACTTCTTTTCTACCCACATTTATTTCCGTCTCAGAGAAGATTAAAAAAGGCAGAAAGGATATAAGACAACAAAAGAAAGCAAATTACACAACATAACACAATTCAGTGTACGTTACATTGCGCCGGTGTGCCTGCACTTACACTTGCTGATAGCAGCACAACACATTACTTACAAAGAAAGTGTAACATCGCGTAAAAACCCAAAGCCTCTATCACTGCTCACACAGAGTTGCAGTAAAAAAGACACTCTCGTCTCGCAACTTGAACGCCATTATTATTGACCCAGACAGGACAGCGACAAAGCACAATGGCCACGATCGATCTCAAGAGAGGCTCAGCCAACACAAAGAGGGCACTCGAGCCCAGTTGGTCCCCACATCTCGCGTTCAAAGCAAACAAATCGATCGAATGTGTTTTGAATGTACTCACAACTGAAGTCCCAAATAAGATTTTGTTTCGTGCCATATGTATTCCTTCCCTCATTTATCTCTTTTCTTTTCATAAGACGAAGCTTTCTCAATTGAGTCGAACGAGTTATGAATGAGATACAGATGGGTAAAGGCATACAGGGGGAGTAGAGATATGGCTCCCCTCATTCTTAACCTCAGCACTAAATCAAGGACAGTGGTTAACTTCACGCCCCAGACGCTTGAGCCTCCAGAAACAACCACGGTATCTATTGAATAGGAGGCTGAGTGGGCCCCAGAGACGGTTTGGACGTTTTTGGAGAAGAGAAAATCTCTTGCCCCTACCGCGATCCGAACCCCGGACCGTGCAGTCGCTACGCTACACTACTCCGGCTCCCGATACACATGGGAGTAGAAGGAAAATGTCGTGGCCTGTTATCACAAAATTTGTCCTGGAAAAGAGAGGAAAGCCAAGAGAAGTCTGCCAGGACAACTGCCAACAGAGTCAAGAACTGGAACTTTCCGCCTCCAGAGCAGAACTACAAACTGCGAGCGATGACCGTTCAAAAGTGACGCCCGAAAGCAGGACATCAGAACGTTCTGTTTGCATATGGAGTCCGTAAGAGGTTTTATTTTGGGCAAATCACACTCATTAGCTGAAGACTGCTATTAATTACTGACTACAGGCCCACCTACACTGTTCAAGGTACCTCTAACGTCGTTATTTTGAGTCCAGTCAGACACTGGATGACAGACAGGAACCAAGGAAGTGGTGGTGTGCTGGTGTGTCGAGCTTATCGCACACCCTCCACCCTGGCGGAGAGATCATTCGATGGGGAAGACTAATGCAGGCGCACTCGGAGACAGTATGCTCCGGTAGCTCTCTGCACATTACACAGCCAACATACACTGCAACGGAACTGCACCCGGGGCCTCCGAGGTGAGAAGTCGGCGTCTGAGTGCAATAGCTGTGACAGTGTCCGATTAAGACAACCTATGAGTTGGTAGTTTATTATTATTATTATTATTATTAAGAATATACTATTTGTTTAAGTGATCGTAGGTGCCACTTAGACGCCCTTTTTTCTACTTAATGTTTACAGTGGTTCAAAAATTTGCCCTACCGTTTTGACAACTGTCGGCCTTCGTGTGCCGAATCGAAATTTCAGAGATTTTAAACTGTTACATGTTAACTTAAACCGTCGCAACTGTCCTTCCGCTAGATGCGCTTCGGCGGCTAATGCCATCAGTAGGATACTGTGTATACAATGGTAGGTCTGTTTTGGTTAATGACTTGTTATCTATGTAGATATTGAACTCGACGCTGCAGTTCGGTCACTGCGACATCTTTAAATCAAGTCATCTATGTTCTGTCAAGGTATTGGATTTCTGCCCCAGTACTACTTTTGTATTGTTTTACTTCATATTTGTTTTGTTTCTTTAGTGTTTTGTCTTATGTATTTGTACTGTTTTGTATTTTATTTGTGTTTTTGTGCTGGCTTTGTAATTGGCGCTTGTGCTGTTAAGTCTGCACGTTAATAAACACCCATTGAATTGAATTATGTTAGCAGCAGCAGCAGCCATAGTAGAGGATGGCGCACGAAATGCTCGTTTACTTTGTAAGATACACTAATATCGTACGCGCAAGAAATTCCGCGGGGGAAAGGGCAGTATTTATTTAATAATTATTTAGGTATGGTTTATTTAACAATACTGCTACTTGACAATATTATACAGCGTCGGAGATAGAAGAGTGGATAAGTATGAAGCACTGGTGGAATGATACTGATAGGGGAAAGCCGAAGTAGGCAACTGGCAAAAAAAAAAGTCCCAGTGCTAACTTTGTCACCCAATTCAGGTGGATTGGTCTGGTACTGAACCCGGGCCTCCGCCAGAATGTAGTGGTACTCTGAAGTAACTGCGTGTGCAGCGCAATCCCGTCCTGCAAGTGATGGGCTGATGAAGGCAGTTGTTAAGACGGCGGGCAACTGCACCGCACAATTCGAACATCTGTTTTGCACGTTTGGCAAACAAGCACCTTCGTCTTGAAGAGGTCCTGCGGCAGGACGGCTGTCACACTGAACACACCACGCACCTTCAAACAAGCACCTTCGTCTTGAAGAGGTCCTGCGGCAGGACGGCTGTCACACTGAACACACCACGCACCTTCAAACAAGCACCTTCGTCTTGAAGAGGTCCTGCGGCAGGACGGCTGATCACACTGAACACACCACGCACCTTCAAACAAGCACCTTCTGTCTTGAAGAGGTCCTGCGGCAGGACGGCTGTCACACTGAACACACCACGCACCTTCAAACAAGCACCTTCTGTCTTGAAGAGGTCCTGCGGCAGGACGGCTGTCACACTGAACACACCACGCACCTTCAAACAAGCACCTTCGTCTTGAAGAGATCCTGCGGCAGGATGGCTGTCACACTGAACACACCACGCACCTTCAAACAAGCACCTTCGTCTTGAAGAGGTCCTGCGGCAGGACGGCTGTCACACTGAACACACCACGCACCTTCAAACAAGCACCTTCGTCTTGAAGAGGTCCTGCGGCAGGACGGCTATCACACTGAACACACCACGCACCAAATTCTGTGCGACAGTGGCGTGTAATATGTAACATTCAGTACAGAATATAAGTTATAGCTAAATAAAATTTAAAAGCTTCAACATTTCGTGCGCCACTGGCATTGTGTGCAAGGGATGAGAATTCATTCAGAATTTTAGTCTAAAATCTGAAGCCAAGAGACGACTTCAGAGGGAGGATAATATTAAAACTGATGTTAGATAAACCTAGTGTACATGGGTGTTAACGGCATTAATAGGTTTGTGGGCAACAGACGTCAGAACTCTTTATAACTCAGTTTAACTGGCTCAGGACGGGGTACAGTGGCGACGTCTTGTGAACACGGTAATGGGCCTTGGCGTGAATTTCTTGAGTGCCTGAGCAACTCCCAGTTCATGAAATTCGTTATGAATCGAATCGTAGCGGCGCATCGATAATGCACACGAACTGTAGCCTAGTTTCAAACGAGCAACAAATTCCTAGTCTTCACTGAGCCCTTGGCATTTAGCATTGCCCTAAATAAGGTACATTGCATTAAGACTTCGTGTGGTGCACTTAGGATTAGACCTCCGTGGCCCTCGTACCGTCTGCAGTTCACAGAATTATATTTCTACATATAAACTTTGTGTGCCAATTTACAAGAAAGCACAGCACCAAAACACATTGCTGGGGCGCCACATTATTGTTTAAACTGTTTCTAAAATTTTGTTATCTCACTAAAATCTGCATAGACTACTGACAGAAAACTTCACTATGATGAGTATTTTTAAACACCCTACATTTTCGTAGTGGGTTTTACAAATGAAAATTATTCTGCTCTAGCAGCGCGTACTCTAGCCCCAGTGGGCCCCTTTGAAGCTGCGTAGCTGATACAATTACACACAATGTGAGTAACAATGCCGAACAAAGGGATGCTCTCAACCGCCCTCAGACAGGCAAGGCTTCCACAACCCCATTTACGTTCCGATAAACTAAAATGCACTCGTAAATCCTGGGCAGTCTATTATTCCCTTCTCAGACAACAGGCGACCACAACGACCGTGTGCCTTAGGTGCGTGAGTGCGTGTGTAGTCAGCAGTCGGTATCACCGACGACTTGCACTACAGGCTGAATCTTCAAGGTACACGAATACTCTGAAGACAGATGTAATATGTTCCTCCGAAACAACGGTACCAACTTACCAGACTACAGACCACACGACCTCCACAACGTTATTCCAATGCAATGTTCCTTTCTTACTGACAAAAAGACAGTCAGTGAAGTCCGGAAACCGAGATGTCTCGTACCTATGCAAATGCAAAACGGACGTCTTTCATCGTGGAACAGTTTCGATGATCTCTCCTGACTTCCAAACGCGTAGGCTATTCTTACCCAGGTCTGTCAGGTCATTTGACGCTAAATATCTGGTTGTTACGGTCGGTGGTCCACCATATCGCCATCGTCAGTAACACTCGCTTGTACACATTCCTCAGGATCACACAGTTGTCGCCACCTTGCTCACATTTCAGTACGATGTACGACTGTTCATCTAAATTGTCTTGAGATGCGGTGTGTTGCCTCTACGGAACTACAAGGAAAAGCAGTTGCCTCTGTGCAGTAGCTATCTTTAGACGCCAGCTTCACCTTACATGCGTTAATCGTCCCTGCGGCTAACAGAAACAAACGATAGGCCTAAATTAAGTAACACGCGTGATTATAGCCTACAACGGATGACTCATTTACTCGTATGTGCATAAATTCAAATAGGTCCTAAATTACCTGCATGTGTCAGATGGTGCCCACAGACTAAGAAAAAAATATACGTTTCATAAAAAGATGAACCGTCGTTTGGGATATGACGTCGCGCAATCTGGTGTAGTGACGTTAGGGTTCTCAGATCTTACGTTTTTCCTGTAAGCTTTACGTTTTTTTTCCAGTATGTAAAACAGGATAAACAATTGTTAAAAAGGGCAAAATGTCAAGATAAGCACAATTAAAATACCAGACAATTTGAATTTTCCTGTATTTTTAAAACTAATTTTGTCGACAAAAATCTTCCTTTTTTTGTTTAAGAAAAACCTGGTAACCCTAACTGGCGTTTCAGAAGAACATGTTACCACCATCATCAGGATTAATGACGAAGGTAGGAGGTTCCTTCGAAACGTCGATACACACCTACCAGATTACAAAAGTCACATCGCAAAAGACAGTGATACACAATCTTGATTTCAAGCTTCCGCAGCGATGTTGATGAGATCTGCGCTCTTCGGGATATTACGCGGAGTAATATCCCTGAAGAGCGCAGATCTCAGTGATATACAAGTCCTCGCCATGGCAATCCCCCAATTTACAAGTTTCGTACTTTCGCCATAGGCCGAATTTGTTAACTGCTAACACAACCACCAGATGTTTCAGACAGATCAAAATTTGTGGTCATATTTATGATCCGTGACAATACAAAATTCCTCATGGTAAGTCAGTTATCGTGATTCGCATAACTGCCATATCGCTGCTTTACGCTGTTACACAAACTGCCCTAACAAACGCTGCACGGGCCTTCTGTTCTAAGGCCCATATGTCGCACAGCACCTTGCAGTTAGAGGACTTAGAGGCGTTAGTGCAACTGACGCCTGCACTTACACTTAAGAGGCGTTAGAGCAGCTGAAGCCTGCATCCTACACTTAGAGGCGTCAGTGCAGCTAACGCCTGCACTTACACTTAGAGGCGTTAGTGCAACTGACGCCTGCACTTACACTTAGAGGCGTTAGTGCAGCTGACGCCTGCTCTTACAACTTACACGAGCGCGTTAGTGCAGCTGACGCCTGCACGGCATCTACCTACTACATGAGGCGTTTAAGTGCACATAGCTGGGACGACCTGCACCCTACACTTACAGAGCGTTAGTGCAGCTGACGCCTGCACCCTACACTCAGAGGCGTTAGTGCAGCTGACGCCTCCAGCCCGTATAGGCCTACAGTTACAAGCGATGTGGAGTGTGCATTTGTTGCATGATGTCAACAGCAAGTTTTATAAAACTCAGTCGAGTGGGTCAAAGGTTGTATGGGCCACAAACACAGCGACAAGTGTGACGACCCTTGTGAGGTAATCAGTTTTAAAAGCACGTAGCAACAATTTGTGTAGACTATTCACGGAACACCCCACAGTCGTGCATTTATATTTCTGTTGATGGCGCACATACGATGCAGTTGCAAGGATAAGTGATTTGTTAATTAGTAAATGTGGCGACAGCAAATGTTACAGCAGGGCCAGGGGAAATGAGTTGTTACAGAATATGACGAAAACGAATAGCATTACTGCGTTAACGTATGGGGGCCACAGGAAGTGCTAATGAATGAAGAACAGAAAAATGATTTGTGGGCCTCAATAAATGCGGGCACAAAATCAGTTTTATTAATAGGTAGCTAAGAATGTGAACACAAACAGTGAGTTTATAGGCCGACCTTTGCTCAAGAAACGGCGAGTGTCATTGCTGTCACGATTAGCAGTTAATATGCTGGAACAAACAAAATTAGTGCTCTATTTAGGGAACTAGAAGGGCCTATTAATTTGTATTTAAGTAGGCCTAAACCTGCACGGCCTGTATTCCGACACACGCCTACAACTACGTGTTTATGTCCGTAAATATCCATCAGGAACTTAGGAAAACTCAGCGGCTGAAGAAGAAACAAAGCCACGAACAGACGAATCACGTACGGTGGGACTCACTTTGCTGGCTGAAGTCCGAAACTCACCGAAACAACAGTTAAGACTTAGTTTCTACTTCACAGAAACCAGTCCGTCTAGATTACAAAGACCAGTTCCTTTGTACTGTTTAGGGAAATAATTGTTTGTTTTGAGAGTTATATATGTTACAGTTAGAACCCAAAATCCGTTGAAACCCCAAGTCACTAAGTGAAACCAGTTCCAACAAAGCCCTGTCGTCAATACTAGTAAGTAGTTACTTCTAGAATTGACTGTCTACTGTTAGTAAAATCTAGTAATAACCAATAGGTTATTACTAGGTAATGTCAGGTTACGTTAGGTGAGGTTTGGTTAGGTTAGGTTAAGTTAGGTTACGTAGGTAAGGTAAGGTTAGGTTAGGTTAGGTTAAGTTAGGTTACGTTACGTAAGGTTAGGTTAGGTTAGGTTAGGTTAGGTTAAGTTAGGTTACATTAGGTAGTTAGGTTAGGTTAGGTAAGGTTAGGTTAGGTTAGATTAGGTTAGGTTAGATTAGTTAGGTTACGTTACGTTACGTTAGAGCTAGTTTTACCTAGTAAGATCGTGTTTTAACGGATTTCGGGTTCTCACTGTAACATATACAACAGGCCACGTAAATCAATGTGTATGCAAAATGACAAAAAAAATATTACTGTTAAAACAGATGGCACATAAGTCGCGTGAGGCTCTACAGCCACCACTTTTATTTACGCTTAAACAGTTAGTATATGAAACAGAAAAAAAAGGCGAATCGTCATAAAATACAAGAAAAATGTGCAAAAGACAGACACAGAGTTGTCGCTATAACAGGAGGACGGAGAGTGAATACCAGGGTGCCTGATACAGCGCAGAGGCTGCAGGCTGCTACGACAGTCTGTCTCTTCTTTTAAGCATAGCTAACAAGCAAGTGATAATACAGAGAGGCGGCTTGCAGTGGCCAACTTTTAGCCCTGCGGTTATCATTAGACAAGTTACACGGCACATAACTTGTGCCTAGTGATAGTCTACAAGTGTTTTGAATTCATTCATTCATTCTGTAGTCTGTCTTACGACAGGTCCGTAGCCTCTTCCAAAGCGAGTTCTCCACAGGGTGCGATCTAGTGCTTCCTCTTTCAATTTCCAGTATCTTTTCTTTTCCTTAAGGTCATCCAGTAACTGCTTACGTCTTCTCCCTCGTCGTCCGTCATTTCTATCCTTCCTTCTAACGTTCCTTCAATCACGTGTTTCAGAAGGCAGTTTCTACGCAAGATGTGACCAATCCAGTTAGCCTTTCTTCTTTTTATTGTATGTACGATATTCCTCTCCTCCTTGACTCTGTGTAATACTTCTTCATTTCTCACACGATCGGTCCAACTGATCTTCTCCATTCTTCTCCAGCACCACATTTCAAAACTTTCCAGATACTTCTGATCCACTTTCCGAAGTGTCCACGTTTCAGCACCATACAAAGCTATGCTCCAAATGTAGCACTTTACTAGCTTCTTCCTTCGAATTAAGCCTATCAAATACAATTGGCAGTTCGAAACTATTTATTAGTTAATAGGCTAATGATGACACCATGGCATTAAGGACGTCGAACAGGAGGAGTGACACAATCTACTGCATGCCTACGAAACAAGCTGTAGTTAGACTACACTTCACAGAAATTAAAACGAACCAACACCGTGTCGCCCTTTGCCTACACAACTGTCAAACAAAAGATCTGACAACAAACACCTCAGATGTATGACGAAAACTTCTATAGGCCGGCAGGCTACTGCATCTGTTAGCCTAACTGAGCCTGAATTGTTCAGAATTTCAACCGGTAGCTTCTGTACGTCTAACGCCACCCGAAGCCCAAATGTCCAGAAAGTCGTCAAAGTATTCTGAATTGATTTAACGTTTCAAAGCAAGTAGTGTTGGCCTATCGTATTTTAACACGTCCAAGCACATGATATCATAGCACTATTACTGATCTTTAAAGCGTATTCATTCATGGAGTACACTCGGAGTACCTAAACAACGCGTATATAACACGAATGACATCCGACGATACAAAAAAAAAAAATTCGTCAATAACAAAATTAAATTTCTCAGATTTTTTAGAAACTTTTTTTTAATTTCGATATAAATACTTAGAGAGTATCCGTTCCAGTTTAAACGAATAAAACAAGCCAGCACAGCAGATGTTTGGATACGGAGTATTACTTTGAATACTGTTAATATCTATAACTTTTTAAGATCAATTAAAATACAGTTTTAACACTGTAACTACATATTTATACATTGACGACTTATGTAGTCACATATTATCATTGTATTCATATTACAATATATTATATATATATATAATCTGCCAATTATCTATGACAAGTTCCCATATACGCTTTACACGTCAACCAAAACTTGTAACTTCCTGAAGATGACCAGGATATATGGCCGAAACACGTAGAATTTTTGTATAATAAATATAAAAACATGGTGCAACCAGATGGTTGTAAATTTTTGTGTAAAATTTAAAGCTTAGCTTCAAATGTTATACATATCAGGTATTATAATTACGTCACATGGTACAGGGTAGAGGGCTCCTTTCCGGGACAGATCTCAAATCCGGGCAGTTTTGGCATTTTAACACTGCACTTCTATCGAACAGCATTTCGGCTGCCACAGAGAGGGCTGATGTGTGTTATGCAGGCCTGTGTCATACTCCTGGAGGCGAATTACACACTGAAAGTAAATTATTTCTTTTCAAAGGACTAAACTAGCTGAACAACAACCCCGAAACGCATCTTCGCCAAATGTCAGCTTTCCACAATATCCGCGCCAGTATGCTCGAGAGCAGCTACAGTGCAAAGGCCTTCGATCGTGTGGCGTTGTTCCGCGGAATCCTCAAGCCATTTGCTGACCACGTGTAGGAGATCATATGAAACTTTTAGCGCAAGGCAAAATATGCCTCCGGATACTGCAAAGACTATAGCAGGCGCTACAGAAGACCCAACTGCAGTACAGGCCTGGAGAATCAAGAATCACGACAGACACACCAACGGCAGCACTACTGAAACCCTGGAAACACCAAAGTAGGCAGAAACTCTTCGAACTGCCCTAACAGTAACTTTGCTACTGTCACATCTCTCCCTCAACTGGACACTCTTACAGAGAAACAATCAGTAAGCCACCTGCGTGAAAAGGGGGCTTGAAAACGAAGTCGCAAAGGCCCAGTATGAAGAAGGAACAAGACAGGCAATGCACTATAAACGTAATATTTTGGTGCGTTCACGTAACCATTGCTGCCGTCGAAAAGAAATAAGTATTAAACATTCTGAGTGTGTCTGTATTCCTGCCTTAGTTATCCGGCATGCAAATCGCCACTTTTCTACACCGTATTGTTTTGTCATGTTGTCTGTCTGGCTCTGCCATATTTTTCCACATTATCTCATAAACGGCACGATTTTCGGCAAAAAATTTATTGAACATAAAATGTGTGATTTGATTTTCTCTACAACTTTTGTCTGAAACATTTCTCATTCTACGAAGAATTCAGCGAGATATTACGATAAATGTACATAGCTATTCATGTAAAGTACCCGTTACTCTTGTAAGATTTTAATGAAACTTGAATTTTCTCGACAGATTTTCGAAAAACACTCAAATATAAATTTCACGAACATCCGTCCAGTTGTTCCACGCGGGCGGACAGACAGAGACATGACGAAGCTAATGGCCGCTTTTCGCAATTTTGCGAACGCGCCTAAAAAGGGCGAACACCAGACACAAGGCTATGAACAACGCGGTACCGCTAGCCTAGTAACTGCGGCCTACAGGCCTATCCTGCACTGCCGGCTACGTCAGACAGCTGTGTGAATAACGCTGTATCAACTACAGCTTCAGTTTCATACATATCGAACAGTCGCATTGGTCTACTAACGCGAGGATTTTAAGAAACTGCAAATCATGGGAGACTTTACGCAGCAAAGGACAAATAAACTCGTACAATAAAACAAATTAAGCGATAATATTTACGGTCTAATTAATGTGCTTGAACGTCCACTAGCGAACTGCAACTGTAGCATTCACTAAATCGTGACATTATTAATTCCGTGCATTTTTATTTAATTAAATTGTTCATTCATGACACCAACAAATGCACCTTTGATATATACACAAATAGAGTCTTACATCGTTCCTACATGTTTCGGCGTCATTTACGCCATTCTCAGCGGCCTCTACACCAAGGTTTAAAACATACTAAAATACGACTGCAAAAACAGTGTAATAATATATGAATCACTTGTGTAATCAATTATTATTCATATAATCCATATTGTTTCATATTTTAGTATGCTGCTGGCTCCTATGCACAACGCAGCATAACACAGTGACCCGATCTACCTTGCACTGAGATACGCACTACAGACCTGAACATATAACGCCACAAATTAGAAGTTTCCACTGCGAGCCCCAACAATAATTTTAAATTGTATAAATCATATTTTTTTATGTAAGAAGTGTTTTAATCATATTTTAACCATAAGTTCTTAGAAATCCGTACAATTTGCACTATCTATACATAAATAATACAAAGAACGGAGCCTACTGCAGACTGTGGAACCTTGTAAATAATAGCTTATTACTGGCAGTTGGTTTTAAGCCTGGCATATTGTGCTCCCTGGATATAGAACGTTGTACCGAAATATGTCGGAGCTACGCGTTTAACAATCATATAATGTGCTTTTGGTTCGTATAATAAATTGAATACAAAGATCTATAAAATGCACGGTATGGACAACTTTAAGATATTTAAATATTTATATAATAATACAGTATTTTCCACACGTTTCGTACGAGCCAGCAACTGTGCGCAGTACACGGACATGACAATTCTGTTCGCCTTACCTCAGGTGTGCAAACATTTCCATGCGTCTTGATTTAACGAAGCTATGTTCGTTCCACTACGCAGGCATCTGCCAGACATGTTGATAAAGTCTCTCTCTCTCTTTCTAGCACTATTTCTTTGTTTCCGGCCCTCTGCCCATCGTGTGTTGTCACTGCGAGAGGTAGGGATGTGGGCCGACCTTACGGCGGGGGGCGGAATCGAGCGCAGAGCGGTTTGCGTCGTCGCTTTCTACTTCTAGGGTGGGGCTTAATGTCGGCATTGGCCGCGTAAGAAGGCGGAGCCGCACGAGGCCCAGCCCACATGATACAGTGCACAGGACCAGGGCAGTGGACTCGGGGCAGTGTGGCGTCAGAGCCTGCCCTGCTTACAGCCTTCGGACTCTGCGCGGATCAACAACCCATCCGCGGAATTCACACCCCCTTCTGGTGACACACCCTTTCGTCTCCACCAACCACCCCTCCATGGAGTCAACCTACAGCCAAGACTCGTCCGGAACGCTGAATGTCCATTTCTCGCCGTGTCCACCGACCTAGTGCTTGGTCCATCCGCAAAGAGCAAGATGCTAGTGCCGTCCGACATGATGGCGGCGCAGTCTAAGATGCTGTATCAGATCAACAAGTATTACGGCGAGCGGGTGCAGAACAGGAAGGGGCAGGTGACCAAGACAATCCGCGAAGTGTGTAAGGTGGTGCAAGACGTCCTCAAGGAAGTGGAGGTCCAAGAGCCACGGTTCATCTCCTCCCTCACAGAGTGCAACGGACGCTATGAAGGCCTGGAGGTCATATCTCCTGGAGAATTCGAGGTCGTACTATATCTTAACCAGATGGGGGTCTTCAACTTCGTGGACGATGGGACCTTGCCCGGATGCGCCGTCTTAAAGCTCAGCGACGGCCGCAAGCGATCCATGTCCTTGTGGGTGGAGTTCATCACAGCTTCCGGTTACCTGTCCGCACGCAAAATCAGATCTCGCTTCCAGACGCTAGTGGCACAGGCGTGCGACAAATGCGCCTACCGGGACTCCGTGAAGATGATCGCCGACACTACAGAAGTAAAACTCAGGATCCGGGAAAGGTACGTCGTTCAGATAACCCCAGCTTTCAAGTGCTCCGGCGTCTGGCCACGCTCGGCTGCGCACTGGCCTATCCCTCACATCCCCTGGCCTCATCCGAACCTCGTTGCTGAGGTCAAGACCGAAGGCTTCGACCTTCTTTCCAAGGAATCCGTAGCGATGCAAGGGAAGCAGTCGGCAATGGAAGGCGACGCCTGGGTGTTATCGTTCACGGAGGCGGAAAACCGCTTGATGCTGGGTGGGTGCCGACGGCGGTGCCTCAGTATCCTCAAGACGCTGCGCGACAGACACTTGGACCTGCCCGGGAACCCCGTGTCGTCGTACCATATGAAGACGCTACTGCTTTACGAGTGCGAGAAACATCCTCGGGAAATAGAGTGGGATGAGTCTGCTCTGGCAGACCGGATCAACGGCATCCTGCTGCAGCTAATCTCATGCCTGCAGTGCAGACGCTGCCCGCACTACTTCTTGCCGAACCTCGACCTCTTCAAGGGCAAATCTGGGAGCGCGTTAGAGAACGCGGCCAAGCAGGTGTGGCGCCTGACCAGAGAGCTACTCACTAACACGCGCTCGCTGGAAAAGCTATGAGCTGTTTGAGCCCCCGTCAAATGAAACTCTAGCAACACAAAGTGCTGAAACCCGTGCATAACGTGACGTTACCTCACATTCACGACGGAATGCAATTTAGACTTTGGAAACGACGTCACCACCGGTTTCAGAACTCCGATCAGCTGTGGTAACGACCAAAACCTGTGTTATGGCAGTTCTATACTTTGCGGCCAACATTGAACTCTGTACAAAATAGTTCACGCTGCCTCCAGTTGCCCAGATTATTGCTTCTAAGCATTGTGTGCTACATACGGTGATGTGTGCTAACACCACGTGACGGTCCGTAACATCTGGACTGAACTGTGTGGACATACGTGGCCTATAATGTTACATCAAGGAACGTCTCGCACTTCCCTGAACGACACTTCAATTGCCAGTAGCGCTACAAAATTCCCAGAACATACAACAGTGCTAATTAAGCAATTTTATATTACGGTTACATCCAGTGCACGTCCAAATGACATATTAATTTGTGTTTGTAAAGCATCACCGATCAAGAAGCGGACAGTTGACGAGTTGCTTCATTCCTTGCTAGCTTATCCTGCTAGTGTCACGGCAGAAACCATTCTGCTCCCACGTTGTAACGACATCATGAACACCAGAACCAATCATAATACGTCTGTAAGACCTAATTATTTACACTTTATAGTAACGTACCGTATTACCTTAATGTTACTGCGTTGAAAGTTACAAATTGTGTTCGAAAAACGCTAAAATAGTGCATTTATGTATATAAATAGTATGTTTGTTATTTTGGTGCTATTACAGTTGGGCAAGGAACGAAATCAGACAAGGCCTGTATTTAATCTCTTGCTTGTACTGGACAATTCATGTTTTCAAGTGCACATGAACCCCGCGTCAAACGCTACAAAGACAGTGACACGCCAGTTTGATGTATCTGTCTGTCTATATGGGTGTTGAGTGATGTGCTATGTGTATATTTGTACCTATGCAAAAATATAAATAGGCAACCACTTCGACTTGAAATGCAATGTGTTTTAATGCGGCTGTTGGGCCCGGGTGAGGGGGGGAGGGGACGTAGCAAACACTGTATGTGGACAGCAGGTGGTATGACATCCAGCATCTGCGACAATCCGACCAGGTAAATACAAATACACAGCAGTTAAAGAAATACATTAATTTTCAGGGCCATAAAACTAAATGGCTTTAACTTCCGTTGTGTAGTTAACGTAACTATGACAGCCACCGTATCATAATTTAGGCCTATTGTTATATTAATGAAAGGAAATACACATTATCAAGCATAAATCAATTAACCTGTAAGCAGGAGACCTACATAGGCTATATCCTACATATAAATCACCTTCTTCAAACGCTCGTGTAATTGGTATTTAGTGTACACACTGCTTATACCAATTCACTGTGATTCCCACAATAAGTAGTGACTTTTCGTAACCTTTTTAAGATTTGGTAACTGAGATATGATTTGGTAACTGAGATATGATGTGTTTTCTCGAAGGTATGGACCCAATTTTTTAAATATAATTTTGATGGCCTTAGTTGGTTAGCTGGCCAATCACCTCTTCATTTCATACCTTTATGTATCATGCAGTTCCAAAGATACGTTACAAAACAAAATTAGGCCTACGTGACAAAAAGCGCAGAGCTAGAGGCCTGGCTATCTGCATGCTGGTGATTGTGGCGACTGCTAACGAACCTTCAAAGAAGGCAGTGTTACGGGTATTTACCTTAACAAAATTAAAAACATAGGCCTAACTATCATTTTATGCCCGTCGTTGCTACTAGGCCGACGGAAAGTATTATGCAGCAATCTAGACCAGGGACGCACCCAGGAGGGAGGGGGGGGGGGGGGGGGGGGGGGGGCCTGCAGCCACCCCAAACCCCCCAAAACGGAAATTAAAAACCCCCAGATTTTGTACATATTATACCAAAAAGTTTTACGTGATTTCCCCTTCAGCCAAAATCAGCCACTGAAATCGACTGATGACTAGTACATAATAATTTTGAAAAATAAATTAATAAAATTAAAAGAAAGAAGAAGATAGGACACTGTGATTGAGTCAAGGAACATGTAGTTATATTTGTATGTATACAAATGCAGTTGCAAACAGTATTATGTTGTTAAAGTTGTATTTACCGTGCATTTTTTTCAGTTAAGATATATTCATTAAACACCAACTAATGCACATAAACTTTATTCACAATAGTTTATTCTTAAAATTCCCCTATATATCTAATAATCTCTACGACCCCCTGAAGATGGTGTTTTAAACCACCGAAATACGTATAGGGGAATTTTAAGAATAAACTATTGTGAATAAAGTTTATGTGCATTAGTTGGTGTTCAATATAGTATTATGTTGTATTTACGACATGATTTTTATAACATAATTTTTAAAATCAAACATAAATTATATATAGCCTCAGGGTCAGCCCTCCCGCCCCAATAAAAAATTCTGGGTGCGCACCTGATCTATACTTGTACGGTATTTTGAAATGATGGTGATGCAGCAAAGATGCCTGTACCAGCGGGCACGCCTGGTGGAGTTCCGCATTGCCACCGGACTTATACGGCGTCACAGAATGAAAACACTGTAGTAATATAATGTGTTTAGGCCTACATTATTGTCCTATCACTGCCGATTAAAGCAGGCTCTCTTAATAGACAATACGGTTCACTAAGTTTGCATTAGGCTTAAAGGCTATCCTTGCCACACGTTCAAATACTTCCAAAGGTGTTAATTAAACGCATTTCCGCGGTGCGTACGACGACGCATGTTTCCTGTAACTGCCCGCCTACACCTCACTGCAACACATTTTGTAACATCCCCCTGCAAATGCGTTTCGGCTTCGCCAGTTTCGGTGCGCCCTCAATCGCTGTTTGTAAATCACTGCCACTTAAAGGCATGTAATATGTGATGTCTCATGTGGTGACATGTGGACCTACAACAAATAAACTTCACATTTCGCCTAATCCGAAACCCACATTATCCCTCTGACAACTCGACTCCAATGCGTGCCGGACCCACGTTACGACAGGTGCTCTGAGCGGTGTTCATACAATTACTTGTAGGCTAGTCCTATTGATATTAATAGGCCTCAGTATGTGCCACAACGAGCCCGCTTCTTGTCAACCACGAATTACAGAACAACTTTAATACCCGAAAATTGGTCCCATAAATCAAACTTACATTATATGCTATTAACACAAGAAAACAAGTGGAAAATGCTTGCAGCCTGGTAGCTGGGGTAACTGCGTTTGTACAGCAGTTCTTAGTTCTGTTAAGAATGTGAGGAGAAAACGCGCCCATTTAACAATGATTTGAATTATAATACATGTTCGTACGTAGCTCGTCTTCATTTACACAGGTACAGACAGAACTGACATGTGTCATGTGACAGCAATTCTGCTGCTGCGGACGGACACTTCGGGGACAGTATTACAGATGTGAAACGGCTCTCACGAGTTTTACGTTAAAAAGAATTACAGTTTGAGGCGCAACCACGAATTGCACATGGACACTCCGAAAAACAAGGCACACTTCCGAACAGTTCAGCGTCACACACAGATCCGAAAGAAGCGCAACGCACTGACACTGACAGCAGTCATCCTCAGCTGCTGCCTTGCTGATTCCTGCTAACTTCTGACGTGCGAACTGAGTGTACTCAGTTCCCACCTCACAGTAAACACACCGTCCCCATCACAAAGACCGGCCTGTTAATGTTGCTTAGGTAAATAATCCGCGGTCTCTTTTAATTAATGGAGAGCATTTTTTGTAATTATGTGGTGGTATATATACCTACCAGTGTGCTTGAAAGGAATAAAAAAACTCCTCTGAAATACCAACGAATGAATAAGGAAAAATAAAAATAGGCTATTTGGTTAGCAATGAAAGCTCCGATGACAAAGAGGCAAAAACGTGGAAATTAACGGGGACCTAGTTAGCATAGGGTGTACAGGCTTAGTATGGTGGCTAGGATCTACAGGCTTAGTATGGTGGCTAGGATCTACAGGCTTAGTATGGTGGCTAGGATCTTCACCTAAACGACAGACGTTTACTGAAAGGACCCCGCCCCCATGTCAAAAACCGTTGGTCATAGTGTTTAATAAACACGAACATCTAACCTGTTACGAAAATAACACGTTAATTTTAAATAACATCGGACAAAAAAATAAATCTGTTAATTAGCCTATGGCATGCAAGACAGACGTACTCCACCAGTGAGCAAAACGCGACCACAAGTCTCTACGATACATGTCTCCGAGGCACTCCAAAATGGGCCCCATTTTCCGACATACAAATCCGATAGCCCTGATGACCCTAAATTAATTACGCAGCATTAAACTTACGTCACATTATGATTGTAACAAACGCGTGTTATCTTCTAAATTTAATGCCTTGGTTCCCGCATCACTATGCAGTAATTACGCCTACTGTAGGCGCAATGTTGACAGTTCTGTCAGCGCTCGGGTGCAGACGTAACAGTACTGAAGCCACAAAAACACCAAGAAGTCACAGAACTTCTCTTTATGCCTTACAGACAGACGGTTAACAAATCACGCCGTTATGCCTATTATCTGTACCTCAACACGATTGCCGTAATGACGTCACATGATTTTTAACAGATCCCCTTCCTCTGTCCACAAATCTGACTAAGGCCTAATACAGTCCCATCATGAAATCCGCCCTTCGAATCGCTTTCCTATGTCTCTACAGCCAAAAATAACGCTAGAAAAGGCCTACGATAAACCGTGTCACTGTGTGCCTAGACAATTCAAAGAAGTAAGGCGGACTGCCCCACTATTTAGGCATGGATATACTTACTACACGTGTAGTATGGCCTACCTACATTCTAACGATTACCAACATCAATCACATGATGACTAAGCTGCAAGTTTGCAAACGGGCACATCCTGAAGATCACTAAATCTGATCTAAACCTGTGGGGCTTATAACAAAACAGGCTGTTTGCTTAACATCTTGCTACGCTCTGATGGTAATACTGCAAGACACTGTACAACTGCTACAATTTCCTTGCCACCAAACTGTCAGTACCAGTACGCCTAGGCCAAGTGGCCACTGGGGCGGCTGTCCTATCTCTCACCGTTCAGTCGGCTTTACATTTACTCTCGAACGTTTCATTTTTGAGAAGAACTGTTCACAAATAACTCTGTGTGTTTTCGAAAGGGCCTATCATTCACCGTGCCGTGTTACGAAGCACTAGCAACGCACCAGCAGATAAACAGGGATTATGAAAGGCACAGAAGGAGATAAACATGATGAAACGCATTGCTCAGGTCGGCATTACACAGCAAATCTGCCATCCCAGTTTGAAATTCGGCTGTAACAGTTTCAGTTTTAAGACACTCCCCGGTGTGTTTTGAATAATCAGAAATACAGTACGTCCAGTCTAAACACAACTGTATTTATTTATCATTCAATCAGCAACATGTATCAGCCAGTAGGGCCATCATGAGGCTGTTTACAAGATTAAAAAGGGCAAAATACCCACAGTTTTATATGACTGGGATCTCAAAACTTTACATATATGTTATAAGCGTTATATGTGGTCTGATTACTTTCATTAGGTGTCAAAATACATATTTGGCAGATTTGTTTAGAATCAGTAATTTAGTTTAAGGGTGTAAAGGAATTGTAACGCATCTACATAGCAGCTTAGACGGGACAGCACAGAAACAGTTCAGGTCGGATATGGTAAGCTAGCACGTTCGCCGTTTTTCAGTGTCAAAATTAATGGTTTTGTTAACTTTCTGGAGCAGTTTAAATCCTAGACTTTGACAGCTTTTGGACCTTTTAGATCTTACGAGGGCGGATAGCATGTTAGTCACTGTAGCACATTAATTAACACCAGTAGCACGCTTATATGGGTTCACACGAGTTACGGCACGGGGGACAATATTGTCATTAGTAGCCAATGACGAGAAAGCATTCAAAATTTTAACTTTCGCACCTATTACGAGGTAGTGAAATTAACAGTTAGCCAATTGGGAACAGTAAGAGAATTTAAGAGGGGGGAGATGAATTTTGGAACAGGGTGCATGTTCGTAAACTAACGACAAGCAGTTAGTCTGTTTTGTACTGATGTGGTGAACAGTCACGCTTTACGATACACTAATTCTGCTAAACTGTTTACATAATTTAAAACTGCAAATTTATAAATATTTATTTACAAGGAGTCGCGTGACAAGAACAATGACACTAATTGTGTTTCTTGACAGGGAACGTACCCCGCCATTTGTGTTAATTACAGTAAAATTGTGAAATGTTTGCGAAGTGGCCCTAACTACAGACACGAGCTGCATAAAATTACAATGTCGCATCCATACTTCCACACAAATATACGTATAATCAAATCTTGTTAAAGAATACAAGAGGAAATTTTATTGTGACAAATTATTTATACAACTGTGCCTAAGCTATTTACAAACACTTCGATTCCCTGAAATTAAGACGTGTTCACCGACTGTGTGCTGAGACGGGTTGCGATGTGTTATGCGAAAATACACGTTAACACAGATAACGTTGAGAATGACAGCTGTAAAATTGCATATATTTGGGGTTTTAAAACTCTAGACCAAAGAATAGGCCTATATGAAAGGATAAGATTAAAAAAGTTAAAATATAAAGGCAGTAGGCCTATAGGCACTTCTTGGAGAAGTCGGCTTGTATATATCTCATCCGTTTTCGGTGATTAACACATTAATCAACTTATGCACTCATTAAATAACATTCAGAAGTATGAAACTCCTATAAACTCCTACATGTTTCGGCACCGACATGCCATCATCAGGGAGTAATTCTGACAAAAATGTCACGAATAACTCCCTGATGATGGCACGTCGGTGCCGAAACATGTAGGAGTTCATAGCAGTTTTATACTTCTGAATGTACTTAATAAGTGCATAAGTTCATTAATGTATTAATTACAAGAATACGAACGGTATTAAGAACATGAAAACTGTTTTTGACGGTCTCTCGTTCGAATGTGGACACCATCCTCGAAGGATTGATGTCTAGATGGGTTGTTTTTGTTTACAATTTTAGAAACATTAAATGATATTAATATCTGTAGTATTATATCAGTATATTATGATAATATCTACATTCAAACGAGAGACCACCAACAACAGATTTACACAAGCCGTTTCGTCCAAGAAGTGCCTAGACTGCCTTTATATTTCAACAGTTTAATCTTATCATTTCACACATTCATTGATTCAGTCTTTTAGAAACGCAAATATATGCCATTTTACACATTTTATTCCCATTGCTCTCTATGCTAAATATATTTTTCACATAACACATAAGATATATGTGAAGTTCTGAGATCTCAATCTATAGAACTGTGGGTACCTTTCCATTTTTATTCTTGTAAACAGTTTCATGATCGCCGTAATGGCCGAAATATGTTGCAGATTGTACGATAGATAAATACAATTGTGTTTGGACTGCACATATTGTATTTCTGCAACCGTTTCAACAGTCACGTCAGTGACACAGAATTCAACACGCTGCAGACCTACAACCGTGCATATTTGGAGTTTTGTGGTCATAGCTGCAGGTCACATAGTCAAAATGCAATCTGTCATTTTGTCGAACGTTTCACAGACAAGACAGTTCACTACTTGTGCCCCATTCATGTGCTCAGTACTGTAAATGCACAGTGCGAAGCAGCACATCCACCTGTGATCACAAAGCTCAGGAAAAGACCCCGCTTTAATTCCCAGAAGTATCTAAATTTCTTACTTCAAGACAGACAATCGTTTAAGCATCTAAAGACCACCGAACCAACCAGCAGCAGGGACCATCTCCGTAACGAGATTCCATACATACCAGAGAATATTATCTTTAAATTGATGATGATTCATTCATTCAGCCCTAAAGAAATTAACGAGTTTTGAAACGAATATAACATTCGCCATTTCGTATACAAATCTGAATCATGGCCCACTGTTGACACAGTTGTTACAATAAACGGTGTAGGCCGACCTGACTGTACTGCGGTAATGTACGGTACCAGTAAAGTACTGCATATTCCGTCTGTTTGTAATTCAGTCTTTACCAACCACCAAACAAATGCACTTAACAGATAAACGTAGATAAGTTACCTATTACAGGCTATTATATCACACATTCTGCAACATGTTTCGGTTCGAACTGAGCCATCATCAGAGAGACTGCAACATCAAGGATGCTTCACTTTTCTTTATATTGTAAACTCCCTGTTGATGGTTCAGTTCGAGCCGAAACATACTGCAGAATGTATGATATAGCATAACAGGTATCTAAATTTACCTGGTAAGTGTATATTGTTGCTGGTTAGTAAACAACGTGTGGTGATATTAGTGTCATTACGACCTGCGAACATCACACGTACAACAATACCACGTCAAACATACGCCCCCATTTAATTTTAATACGTTAATATAATTATTTTAAATTAAATATTCCTACGGATTCAGGTTTTCTGGGTTGTTACGCAAAGTACCAGCATAACTGATTGCCGACGTTTCGAAGGAATGTACCGTCTTTATCTTCAAACGTTGAGGAGCTCTACTCTTTATTTTTTCCTTATTGCAATTCACTGGAGAACTGCGGGCCGCCGTTTGCACACCGATACGGCAGCCTACGAATTAGATTAATCTTGTCAAAAATGATACTTTCGTCCCTGCAACTGGCTTACCTCGTTTATGGTATAAACTTACTGATTTCTGCTTAGAATATGTTTAATACTCGACAGTCAGTTAAACATAACATAAACAGAAGAAAGCGGACGACTGCTGCCGATCCGATAGGTAGAAGACAAAAGAGGCTATTGCTGTCATAGGAGCCTGTCTTAGCGTGCAAACTGTCATTAAACGTAACGCACTTTCATACGATGCCTACACCACTGCATTGTTTTGGCATGTAGGCCTACTGCGTCTGTCACGCATTCATTAATAAGCAGGCCTGCTGGATGCTGTTCGCAATATACAAAGCCTGAGAAACGCTGTGTTAAATATAACTTAACTGTTATCTTTACCTTAACTGGCCTGAATAAACTGTTAGTTACTGTGGATAGGCCTATGCCTTCAGCACATAATGAACTGTTAGTTACTGCGGATAGGCCTACGCCTTCAGCACATAATGAACTGTTAGTTACTGCGGATAGGCCTACGCCTTCAGCACATACCGTAATAAGAATCAAGTAGGATATCTGGTGTTTCAAAAGTTAACATTTGTGACATTTCATGTTTCCACCGCGATGGCCTTGAGGAGTCAGGTCTTTGCGTTGTTATGCTTCAGCAGCACGATTACTGATTCCCGACGTTTCGAAAAAACGTAGCGCCTCCATCTTCACAGGTCAAGGAGAGCTAGGTGTAGGACTTCTCAACCCTGGAAGATGACGGAGATACGTTCTTTCAAAACGTCGGGAATCAATAACCCTGCTACCGAGCGTAACAACCCAGCAGCTCCGAATCATTAGACAGGCTTGCAAGACGAAGCGTTTTATACCTCTATCTCTACAAGGCACACAAACAACGTGTTAACAGTTGGCAAACAGCGTGTCCTTTTCATTTGCAACCGCACTAACCTACGTCACAAAACTTACACGCTACAGGTACTGTACATGCAGAACAAAATGCGGGCGCCTATCGTGTTTACACTTCTGCTGAAACACCGTCGCATTTATATGACTTGTACTTGCGAGTCTGACCACACTCACCAGGTCTAAATCCCATTATTAATTTTCTTTGTACTGTGCTGTCCTTAACCAGGGGTCCAGTTTGGTCCATTCAAAATAGAAATCCATTCTTATGCTAAAATCATATTCTAGAAACTTGCAGTACATATATTAACTGTAAAACAGAGCCGTTAAAAGGGGAGGAAAGTGGGGCAATCATCCCAGGCGCAGCAGCTGCATTGCAGGGCGCAAAATATAAAACGTTAAAACATATAAAATAAATACAATAAGTTACTTTATAATTATGAAATATACTCATGTAGATACAAAATATTTAAAAGTATTAACATGTATCTAATAATTGTAGCACATATGCCTATTTTCAAGTAAACGTTAGAGCTCACCTAACGTGTCTAACAGCCGGCCAATGCGCTTGACCGAACGACCAAACGACTTCACGCAACAATCGCGCAATTTCGTAGCCAACAATGGCAATAAATCAAGCAACTTCTAATAGCCTACTATTACGGGGCGATATTCATTGCAGTTGTTACTCATTGTGCACATTAATTAAGCCTCCGTGTTATTATTTCGTTCACATCTTTGTCACCTCTTTGCACTCGATGTGCAATGGAAGAAATTAATACAAAAATGAAAGAAACGTGTCCGTGTTTTAAGCTGGGCTGGGGCAGTTCTGCAGTTTGCCCCAACCAGAAGACGTCACTTTCGGCTCTGATGTAAATTAAGTCTGTCTTGCTGTCTCTGACGGCAGAAGGGTTTGCGACCTCGATGTTGGATTAAGGTTTATTTTCGGTGTAGGGGCTGGAAAATGATTAGGTCTGTTCGACCTTTAAAATCTTACATGATCTGAGTTCAAACCGGCGTGAGCCAGGTTGGTTTCTATCTATAATGGAGTTTTATGCCTTAGTACGAGAGGACCAGGTATTTGGAATAATTTTATATTTGTTGAATGTTATTAACTGGCTATTTTGGCAGATAAGTGCGTTAGATTTAGAATCTGCTTTCAAGAAATAAAGTAAATTCTGAAAGGTTCTGACGACGATATGTAACATTGAGAACTAATAGGTTTCTGGACTTTGTCCATCGTCCGGATATCTAAAATAACTAGATAACACGACGTTTCGGAAACTGGATCTGCTTCCGTCCTCCGGTGAAGGGGAGAGGGGAACACCTACTCTGTTGGGTCCCTTAGATAAAGGTAACCTCAATCACCCTTCACCTGAGGACGGAAGCAGATCCAGTTTCCGAAACGTCGTGTTATCTAGTTATTTTAGATATCCGGAAGATGGACGAAGTCCAGAAACCCATTAGTTCTCAAGAGATAAAGTGTCCTGCAGGACTGCATGAGGATAAAGGACCGCCACAATACATGACGACCCGCCACTGGACAGAGGTCCTGTCTCGTTCCCACACTTCTACTGGTCGCCAAAAATTCTCACAAATTCGAACTACACGCACAACCCATCACAATCACTCTAAATTGACTACTATAGCAACAGACTAGCAGGTGAGCTGTATACATTACAATGCTCCACTACAGCATGGCCCAAACACCTCATTTCACTCATTCCTGTCTCCTACGGTCCAACAGGCCTGTTTTCTCCATTCGTGTAGCGTAGGCTACGTCTATTCGACCGGACACGGCCGCCTATGTTTGCGGTGTGACAGGCACATCAGTATCGTAGGCATGAGGTCCCGTGTTCAAATCTCTGCCCTGACACCGACCATCCTGACTGAGAGTCACTGTAGGGCTCTGCCCTGACACCGACCATCCTGACTGAGAGTCTCTAGGGCTCTGCCCTGACACCGACCATCCTGACTGAGAGTCTCTGTAGGGCTCTGCCCTGACACCGACCATCCTGACTGAGAGTCTCTGTAGAGCTCTGCCCTGACACCGACCATCCTGACTGAGAGTCTCTGTAGGGCTCTGCCCTGACACCGACCATCCTGACTGAGAGTCTCTGTAGGGCTCTGCCCTGACACCGACCATCCTGACTGAGAGTCTCTGTAGAGCTCTGCCCTGACACCGACCATCCTGACTGAGAGTCTCTGTAGGGCTCTGCCCTGACACCGACCATCCTGACTGAGAGTCTCTGTAGGGCTCTGCCCTGACACCGACCATCCTGACTGAGAGTCTCTGTAGGGCTCTGCCCTGACACCGACCATCCTGACTGAGAGTCTCTGTAGGGCTCTGCCCTGACACCGACCATCCTGACTGAGAGTCTCTGTAGGGCTCTGCCCTGACACCGACCATCCTGACTGAGAGTCTCTGTAGAGCTCTGCCCTGACACCGACCATCCTGACTGAGAGTCTCTGTAGGGCTCTGCCCTGACACCGACCATCCTGACTGAGAGTCTCTGTAGGGCTCTGCCCTGACACCGACCATCCTGACCGAGAGTCTCTGTAGAGCTCTGCCCTGACACCGACCATCCTGACTGAGAGTCTCTGTAGGGCTCTGCCCTGACACCGACCATCCTGACTGAGAGTCTCTGTAGGGCTCTGCCCTGACACCGACCATCCTGACTGAGAGTCTCTGTAGGGCTCTGCCCTGACACCGACCATCCTGACTGAGTGTCTGTAGGGCTCCTCGCCACACGGAGCTGCAGCTGCAGTTAAGGCCTGACACAAGCAGCGGCAGGCTACAACAGGCTCTACACACCTTGCTCACATCACTTCTCACGTTCACGGTAGACACCTCTACAACTGGCATATCGCCTTATTTTCTGTTACCAAACCAACTACATGCACATACAGCACACACAATAGTATAGTCTTTTATCACTCCAACATGTTTCGGCACTACTCTGCAATCTTCAGAGCGTTCTTACACCAAGTTTTAAAACTAACATTTGATAAACTGAACATTGTTATTTATACCGTGCATTTTATTATTAAGTTACTGTCTATAACTTACCGAAAATAATGCACCATTTAATTATTTTAAAAAAGGTGTTACAAAGTTATTCCATTTTCCGAATTGTTTCGGTGGCAGCCACCACCACCATCATCAGGACACGTTCACTGTGAACTCTTCCTGATGATGGTGGTGGTGGCTGGTGATTTTGTAGTAAGTTTTCAAAATTATTAAATGTACGGTGCATAGTGTTGGAAACTTTTAGACAATAAAACTTAAAATTATGATAATTACACTCGTAATATTTTTAAATACAGCATTCCGCAGTTACGTGCAACTGGCCGAGTGGTGATTACAATGCACGGAGTAACCAATTTCAAAAGCACAAATCGTTGTTACACAAAGAACTAACGCACTGGAAGAGACTAGCAGTTTAGCACATTACATACCGAATTTGGGCCCTGCCCGAATATCTACAATGCACAATTAGGATATTTCCCCTCAATAACCCAAAAACAGAACAAGCTGTTCCAAGCCATCATTATTAGGGCTACATCCACGCATGTTTTAGTATCAACTGTTGTGAAGTACCTACCGCAATCTACCATAAGCAGCCGTTTTTATTTTCGGGATTCGGAGTAAACGGCAAGAGGCTGGATGGTCCGCAGCTCGCACAGTTATGCCTAACACTTTACAACGAAGGGCGCTGCAATTTGTCACTGCTAAGAGTCGGCAGAAGGACGCAAAGCACAAACTTCGCCCGCCCACTGTCAGCACTTCGCCAGGGTCGGCAACCCACACGCACTATTTTCATTTTTCATTCCAGTTTACGAACTTCAGTTTCCGCGCTTTAAACATTTTGCATAAAATCGCGCAGGACCACATCTGCAGCTGAACATCGACTTATCCTGTGCGTGAGGTGCCAACCACAGAACATCGACCCTACCTGGCATTCAGCCTAAACCCAATTTATACTACAAGAAACTGAATTAACAGATGCGTTGCGTGTAATTCCGTATGAATCGTGCCGGCAGATTTACAATATTTCATCCAAACATTTTACACTCATCGTGTGGAACGCTGCAATATCACTCTCATGGTCAGGCAGTGTTTAAATAATGTGCCCACAGACTGAGTGCCACACACCTACGTTCCCTTTAGTCTTTCTGTCTGTACACAAAAGCTCTACAAATTTAATAAGTCTGTAAGGTCTACGAACTAGATATGTAGCCTGTTTGTAAGCATAATTTCCATTAGCAGGCTACAGATGACCAGCAACACAATATGTACTAACATTCATTCATTCATTCATTCATTCATTCTGCAGTCTGTCTTACGACAGGTCCGTAGCCTCTTCCAAAGCGAGTTCTCCACACAGTGCGATCTAGTGCTTGCTCTTTCAATTTCCAGTATAGTCTCTTTTCCTTAAGGTCATCCAGTAGATGCTTACGTCTTCTCCCTCGTCTTCCCGCCATTTCTTCCCTCTATCTTTCCTTCAATCACGTGTTTCAGAAGGCAGTTTCTGCGCAAGATGTGACCAATCCAGTTAGCCTTTCTTCTTTTTATTGTATGTACGATATTCCTCTCCTCCTTGACTCTGTGTAATACTTCTTCATTTATCACACGATCGGTCCAACTGATCTTCTCCATCCTTCTCCAGAAACTTAATAAAATTCGACACACAGGCTTTCTGATAGGCCCTGTGTTTATGACGTGTCTGCAGACCAAAGTAAATTGGTTTATCAGACGGAAGGCTTCATACGGCCCGGATTACGCGATAGTGTCGCGCTGTTTTAAACGGCATAAACACGGTAACTTGAACAGAGACGCGTGTGTTCCGAAGACCTGCCGATACACAACATTTCAGTTCTTATATAAAATGACAGTTGTGTCCCTCACTCCACGCAGGTTCGCTGTTTTCGATGGAAGGATTCAACACACATACACAAGCGGGAAAGTCCAGTGTATGACTCCGTGACTCCCCAAATTCGTGGAAGTCACGGAGTCACACACGGACATGATGATAACACAACGCCACATGCTGTTAAAGCATGAACAAAGAGCTGTTTGAAGCAGTGAGTTGTAATGCCAACAGCTTCTTGCGTTTAGCGTACAGTGTACAGCATAAGCCTGATGATGGCTCTTTGACCTGAAACCGGTAGCCTGATTACTCGTCGCAAGTTTATGTTGGTTGTGACTGTACTATTGGTAAGAGTACAATATACTTTTGCACGCACATACCAACGGAGATGTCTAATATTAAAATTATAACAAAGTCCAAATGCGCGATATGGCAGTGCACCACCAGAAAGCTGCCGCCATGTTTGTGCCGTACAGCAGACACGCACGCACGCACACACACAATGTTTGCGATTTACGCCTGCAGTCATCTCCATCTTCACCAGTCTTACAATGATCCAATCATCTTGTAACAGCATCTTGGGCGATCATACTCGAGTCCAAAGTTTCGGAGACCGACTGTGTCTTTATGACGAATCATTCCCTGACTATGGGGACAGAAACAGGCTCCGAACACTTTGCACTTCTGGTCCGCATTGCCGCGGCTAAATGCCTGATAGGATGTTCTCATTTTAGTCACTGCAGAAGCTTGAAATCAGAACCGATACCTCAACGATCAGCATTCATGCCACGAGTGGGCGGGCCTGCAGTCCGACAAAGTACACCCGCAGAAAACGCACACGGACATTTCGATGCACGCGTGTTTCGACGTGAGCGCCGCGGATTTGCAGAACGGTGCTCCGGTCGGCACTCAGCGCCCTTATCACAATATCGAGCGGCGAAATATCCTCATCACACGAACGTCCACGTAATGCAAACACATTTTAAGATTTACACCGTTAATAAATTTACAATCACAGTACTATAAAACTTCCCTCTGCATGTTTTACAAGTACCCTCTTACAAAGTCGAAACACGTCGTCAAATGCTTTCTGAATATAGACCAGTAGTGTAAATAAAGTGCTGTGTTATATGGAATACATCTGTCCTTACTTTAAGTCTAGTGAACAACCTTCCATCTAATCAAGCGACAGACGGACAGACAACTGACATTTCAGAGTGAAAACTTAACAGTGCCAGGCCTCTATTACACACTCCACTATAAACCATGATTAACCTGCCCTTAGGTTCTCGAGGACTGTATCTGCTGTACATAGTCCTTTCGCCTCACGCACCCTAAAGATGGCGTCTGGAATATACGTCGAAACGACGCGACAGCTGAAAAACACGACGTGGCTGGACACCGCAAGCGTGTAAACATGGCAGACTGCCTGTAATTCATATGGCATCTTAAAAGTAGAAAATATTCAGTCAAAGCACAACTATTTATTTCTCGAGAAAATCAGCTGATTTCCTTAAGAAATAATAATAGGCCTAATTAATACAATAACCAACTTATGCATTCCGTCGGTCCCATGTCGTACATTTACGGCATGTAAAAATACCTTACGGGCATGAATAGAACTAGTAGTGCTTGTAAGCAAAATTAAGAGGCCATTTCTCACCCAAGTCTCCTGACTGACTGCCAGATGGCTCTGGCAGTCACATCAGGATCGAGTTGAAAAGCGCGGCCAGTGAGCCGGTCCTTCACTGCCGCAAATGCACAAAAAATACCTCGTAACCTCGGAAAGAGGAGGCCCAAGCCCATGTAGGGCTGTCGAGCCATGGTTATTATATATATTATATATATATTATATTATATATTATTATTATAACTTATGCATTTAATAAAATACATTCAAAAGTAAGTACAAAACTCCAACATGTTGGAGTTTTGTACTTACCTTTGCATGTATTTTATTAAGTGCGTCAGTTGGATAATGTATTAATTATAAGAATATGCACGGTATGAATAACATACAAATAAATGGACATAGCTGTGTTTAGACTGAATATTTTGTAATTTTAATTGTACTGTAAACATAACGGGGATGAATCAGCTTAAGATATGACACGTGTTTCACGCTTACAAGCAAACAATATTTTGCCCTAATGATACCCGAAGTGACTTCCACAAGAAGCGTATCATTAAAACCAGTGCTGGTTCAGAAACCTATAAACTGGATTGAGGGTAGCCTGTATAATTCCTTCCCCATTCACAAACTAACAGTTTTACCTGGCACAATACAAACAAACTCGTAAGACTATTTCAGTCGGTCACAACAACTACAACACTTATCACATGCACGGTTTATTTTCTCTACATGTTTCGGCCGCGTGTACCATTATCAGGTAGCAGTAACAATACCATAACATGAAAAGTATGTTGAATTGGAAGCTTCCCCTTTACAGTTAAAATATTTAAAAAATATTATAAAATATTTAAAAAAACTTTTAAGAACTAGAATGGGGCACAATTATCGGCCAAACGTGAAAAGTGAACATGTTGCTGCTACATTCACACAATAACTTGACAAACAAAGAGAGCGACATCAGTGTTACCTCCACGCCAAACAGCTCCTTGTGTAAGACAAACTAATACACCCGCCGACATGCCTACAGCGAATCTTGGAACACAACTTTCAGCAGGACCGACTTTAGGATCCTAAACTACACTTACCAGAACACTAGGGCCTCTCACCACCTGCCATGTAGGCCTCAGGTACGACAGATACCACAGCCTTCCCCAGGGTAGGTAAATCCTCATGTAAGCCTACGGTTGTCCCTTCGTTCGCAGTGGCAAGTGACAGCTGACTGCGCCTATAATTTGTATAGGATCTTCATGAAGCGCGCAGGCCTAAACGTCACTGTGTAACTTCCTATACAGGACAGTGAGGTTTTCTTTTGTTTAACACAAAGAAAGAAAAGCGTCAGTTGTGCCAACTGTCCCGAAAAGTAACAGCGCTAGATCCACCTCGGTATACTGTCTAAAAGCCGTGCGCCAAAATACAAAACGGACAGGCCTAATTCAAAGCCTTCTTACTGACAAACTGACTACCTGAGGAAGAGTACGTCTAGAGAAGCTGACAGTTCCTCGGTTGACGTTATTCTCTTCCTTGCATTGAATCAGACGGTTCACCGACATCGTCACAAGAACCATACGAATAAGTCCACACACTAAACACCCAACTTCTTTAACATCCATTTTAATATTATCCTCCCATCTTCGCCTGTGTCAATTTCCTTCAGGTTTTCCGGTAACAAAAAGTATGTACAAAACAAAATGTTACGTCCGTGCTTAGGACAGGTCTACTTAGCTTCACTGCACTTACGGATTACCATCAGGTGACTTTTTGAATTTGTACAAACATAATTCAGTTCAGCTGACATCCTTACCACACACACACACACACAACTTCCCAACGCCACAAATTGTCAAGCACGCAGACCCTACGGTCCACCACAAGCAAGAACAACAGCAGCATATACCCTCACTAAGCTTTCACTGTGCCGATCCCAGTGGCCGTGCGGTCTAAGGCGTGGGTCTGCGGCCGCTTGCTTACTAGGATCGTTGGTTCGAATCCCACCGGGGGCATGGATGTCTGTCTCTTGTGAGTGTTGTGTGTTGTCAGGTAGAGGTCTCTGCGACGAGCTGGTCACTCGTCCAGAGGAGTCCTACCGACTGTGGTGTGTCCAATGTGTGTGACCGTGAAACCTCGAAATGAGGAGACCTAGGCACCCGAAAAGGGGCTGTTGAGCCATAGGAAAAAAAAAACCGTTCACTGTGCGTGTGTAGGCCTGGAACACTCACTGCATCGGACCCTTAACACAGCCAGGGGATAATCTGCGTGTCACAGACACCAAAAATAACTATTAACGAATACAAAAAAGCGAACACATTCAGTTTTAAGACAAAGCCATTCGCGAGCACAACTTTAAATTGCACTTCACCACTAACAGTTAATTCAAGGCAATTCATCCCCGTTGCGTTCTCCTAGTACTTTCAGTCTAAACGTACGGTTTATTTACTACACAAACAGCGACGTGTTTCGGCTATAGAGTATAGCCATCATCAGGCTGTCTACAAGAATAAAATGGAAATACAGCTGCGTGGTTTGAGATCTCAAAATACATCGTTATATAAAAGTACATAACATGCATAATGTAGGTAGATAGCTACCTGCATTATGCATGTTATCTACTTCTGTGTTTTGTTTTGTGCAGTAAATAAACAGTCGTGTTTAGACTGAAAATTCTATACCTTTGATCGTAAGGGTACAGTTTCCCGCACTATAGCCTAGACTGAAACAAATGGTCAGCTATCGCTGCATTCTCTTGAGAATCAAGACTTAATGCCACAGTCCCTGCCTTCCTGCGATGATCTAGGGCGCATGAGGAAAATCGTGTTTGGTTCCGGCAAAATGTAGGCATGAAAGACCCGTTTACAGTAACGCATTGATCGTAATGCCAACGCCATAAGCATATGTAGCAGGCTACAATGTAGTTACTTCCTGTTAATCCATTTTGCAAACATCCCCAGAAATTGAATTGAATTAAATTAAATTAAAAAGTTACGTTGCCTGTACTCAACGATGGATTCTTCCGCAGTTGTGTGCTCGCTGCATCAACTGCATGATGTCAACTCAGTCTCAATAGCGTGTCTGTCAATAAATACACACTGTGTACCTGAGGCTAAGTTCTCACGTTAAGAGTTATGTTCTACAATGGCCGAACACAAAAACACGGAAGCTTCCTTCACACTAACATCAAATCGACTGAAGTTCTATTATCAAAAAACGGCACACGGGTCAAAATACTGCTAGGCCAAGAGATCGTAAAGTTTAATTTACAATTTAAACTTCGATACCATTACACTGTAGGCTACAAACCATTTTTATGCACAGTTAACATTGAATTAACCATTTGAAGACTAGAACTAATCTACACGATTATTTATACAAAATTCAGTTCCTAACCCCACAGTGAACCAACTCCGACTCCATTACTACGACCAACTGATTGAGGCTATTCAGGGAAATAACTGTTGGAATTAGACCTACATGAAACACGCGAATATCCTACACTGCCTGGGCCAAACACCGAGTTTCCTGATGCTGCATCGAGTGGTGTGACCTTACACATAGTTGCTGACCACTGGGCTTTATAAACGGTTTATTGTGAGCAACAGGACCAAATAGCGCAGCAAAACGAGTGTCTAATGTGAACGGGCACTCTACAGACCCTGTTTATACTGCACACGCACCAACAGACGTGATCTACTATTAATACCAAATAAGGGTGATTAATTTCCATAACACATAGACCTTACAAGATTTGGTGTTTCCAATAGGCACTCGATACTACAGTGAAGATTTGTATCTGTAACAGACCTTTGCACAAAGAGACGCAACAACAGAACGGTACGTAAATTCGCAACGAAAGCGCTTGGAAGATGTGTACTCCCTGGAGTACAACCTTCCACTCTTGTCCTTGTCTTCGTCAGTTGACAATGCCTCCGACAGCGTGCCAGGCCTGTTCTACCCCGAGCACAAGACTACCTGCGGTTTGTAAGAAGTCGCGCTTGATCAATAACATCACTCGTAAGGGATAGGGCGACATTACCTAATTATAACGCACGCTTCCAAAATAAGCGGCCAAGAAAGGAAGCCATAATTTGGTTAGCATCGATTCGCGTGCTTTGCTATACATGTACAGTCGACGGGTTCAATGCCGAGAGGCTCTCAGAGTCTGTACACAGGGACACTGCATAGTGTTTGTAGCCTGTACACAGGGACAGTGCATAGCGTGTTTGTAGTCTGTAAACAGGGACAGTGCATAGCGTGTTTGTAGTCTGTACACAACGTGCATAGCGTGTTTGCATCTGTACAGGAGTGCATACGTGTTTGAGTCTGTACACAGGGACAGTGCATAGCGTGTTTGTAGCCTGTACACAGGGACAGTGCATAGCGTGTTTGTAGCCTGTACACAGGGACAGTGCATAGCGTGTTTGTAGTCTGTACACAGGGACAGTGCATAGCGTGTTTGTAGTCTGTACACAGCACAGTGCATGCGTGTTTGTAGTCTGTACACAGGGACAGTGCATAGCGTGTTTGTAGCCTGTACACAGCGACAGTGCATAGCGTGTTTGTAGCCTGTACACAGCGACAGTGCATAGCGTGTTTGTAGCCTGTACACAGCAACAGTGCATAGCGTGTTTGTAGCCTGTACACAGGGACAGTGCATAGCGTGTTTGTAGCCTGTACACAGCAACAGTGCATAGCGTGTTTGTAGCCTGTACACAGGGACAGTGCATAGCGTGTTTGTAGTCCGTACACAGGGACAGTGCATAGCGTGTTTGTAGCCTCTTTACAGGGACACTGCATTTAAACACATTTTAATTAACCTAACATGTTTCATTGGTTTACCACACACAATTAAAAAATTCTACCAAATCTCCCTTGTAATCCAGTCACAGCCCTTTTTTTAATACATGCATGGCCGACGTCCTGTCTCAATGTATTCCTATTTACTTCACAGTATCCTATCACTTGTTATGTATCATGTCGATATCGACACTGATGGTCTGCACTAATTACGTCGACACATGAAACTCATATTGTAAATAGAACGGATAAAATTTCGTAACCACTTGCAGTTCATAACTGCGGTATGCTTCGGCACATTCATTATTGCTCCTATAATATGACAAACTCCGTCCACTGGAAGCGTAAATCTTCCCCATTGCAAACAGAATTAACAATCTCAACGTGAAAGCCCTGGTTCGATCCCAGGCCAGACCACGTGGGACTTGTGGTGGACAAAGTGGCACTGGAACTATTTCTTCCCCGAGCACTTTGGGTTTCCTACCCTAATCATCCCACCAACGCTCCACATTCGGTCATTTGTCCGTCACTATCGCTAATTAATGTCAGTAATTGAAAACGCCCTTAAACACCACACTTAAAATTAATAAATGTATGGCTCTCAGATGTCTGAACTCCTGCTTGGTGCATTAGTTCTGTGGAACTTTATACACACCTGACGATTTACACCGTGTCACACAGGTATTAACTCACACAGGCAGCCGGGATAGTGACTCGCTACGGACTGGACGGTCCAGGGATCGAAACCCGCTGGGGGGGGGGGGGTTAAGATTTACCACACCCGTCCAGACCGGCCCACAGGCCCCACCAGCCGCCACTCCAATGAGCACCGGGACTCTTTGCCGGGGGTAAAACGGCCTGGGCGTGGCGTTGACCACACATCTCCTTCTAGTGCCGAGGTTAAAGAAAGAGTACAGCTGTGCGTTCGTGGCCTGTTCTACAGTGAACTTTACCTTCGTATCTACCCAAATAAATTACCAAATGCTTGGCGAAATCCAGGGTAACGCAAAAGTGTAACTAATGCAGACATCACAAAGCATATGCAAGGATACATGAGTAGCCTGCGTTTATGCGCGAAGTGGGAAGACGTACAGTTTGGTCTGCAGTTACTAAACGTTACATTATATAAAGAGCTGATCTTACCACAGCAGTTGCATGGCGTCGAACAAAACGGGAAGTTGCTCAGAGTGGAGTGTATACAGTATTTTAAAAGATGGTGTCGTGGCACATCCGGCATTCGTGTGAAAGACTCACAGACGTCTCTTCTCTCCATCTGGGATTAGGCGCCGTGGACGTGCAGGGTGCTCGGTCTAACGATAAAATGTACACGCTACTGGATGCGAGTTTATAACATGCTGCCGCACAAATTCAGAACCCAGTTCTGAACACAATTATTGCGAGCGGTCGCCAAGTTAGCTTCCAACAGTACCAACAGTCAGTGTTCCATATCAGGCTTACCTATAAACCCCGAAAATGAGCTACGGACAAATGCGCTGTTTCGATGAAAGGAGACAAGTGTTCGAGCGCGCGGTCTTCACTGAACTGCAGTCGCTCAACTGTCCCTGCGGAAGTAACACATCTCCAACTGTACAACGTACATTGCAGTCCGACTAAGAATTTCGACATTTGCAATTAGCCTACAATGAGCTAGTATAACCCTCAAGTTTCTTTCAATATTTCCGATAATACAAACAGCAACAACTAGACAACACGTTGGCAAAATACGACGGGAAGGCATAAGCGGCACGCGGAAAATTCAATTCGGCCTGTGGCGATATCCACATAAGACTATTATCATCATGACAATTATATTAGGTTCACTATGCTACAATAAATACAAGACCGAATGGGAGTCTATGTCATGCTGAAGATGGAGGCATTACGTTCCTTCGAAACGTCCGTACCCACCTTTCACATTATAAGGCGTTATTAACACAGAAGACCATTGTAAGAGTATTAAAGACTATCATTCTTGCATTTTTCTGGACGTCTGATGGTTTAAATACACCGCTTAATAAGTCTGAAATTTTAACATCAATGTCCAGTGACCCGGTTTTCCGCTACCAGCATATCTACAAGTTGTGAAGCGCCTCATTATGTAATATTTCCCGCTATCAGCACATTTCCAAGTTGTGAAGCGCCTCGTTATGTAATATTTCCCGCTACCAGCACATTTCCAAGTTGTGAAGCGCCTCATTATGTAATATTTACCGCTCTGAAGCGCTTCGTTATGTAATATTTCCCGCTACCAGCACATTTCCAAGTTGTGAAACGCCTCGTTATGTAATATTTCCCGCTATCAGCATATTTCCAAGTTGTGAAGCGCCTCGTTATGTAATAATTCCCGCTACCAGCACATTTCCAAGTTGTGAAGCGCCTCGTTATGTAATGTTTCCCGCTATCAGCACGTTTCCAAGTTGTGAAGCGCCTCGTTATGTAATATTTCCCGCTATCGGCATATTTCCAAGTTGTGAGGCGCCTCGTTATGTAATATTTCCCGCTATCAGCACATTTCCAAGTTGTGAAGCGCCTCGTTATGTAATATTTCCCGCTATCAGCACATTTCCAAGTTGTGAAGCGCCTCGTTATGTAATATTTCCCGCTATCATCACATTTCCAAGTTGTGAAGCGCCTCGTTATGTAATATTTCCCGCTATCAGCACATTTCTAAGTTGTAAAGCTCTTCATTATGCAGTATTTCCCGCTACCAGCATATTTAAAAGTTCCACTTTACGGGCGCCGAAACCATCTGAGACCCTCGGGATGTGACATCGAGTAACCTTTCCGTAAATCTCTGTAACTAGGCACATCCTGCAAATTCTATCGGTGTAATATAAATCACAAGCCCCTCAGTAAGAAATTTCTTTCACTATTTCCAGAGAAGACCAAATGGTTTTAACACGTCTGAAGTGTCCCTTATTCACAGCCAGGGCCATGTTCACAAGGCGAGGGCAGGGGTCGCATTTCGCAGTTAATAGATTATTTGTGTGGCAAAAAATTTGTTCTTGTAATCACACCCAGCCGATCCCAGTGGCCGTGCGGTCTAAGGCGCGGGTCTGCGGCCGCTCGCTTACTAGGATCGTGGGTTCGAATCCCACCGGGGGCATGGATGTCTGTCTGTTGTGAGTGTTGTGTGTTGTCAGGTAGAGGTCTCTGCGACGAGCTGGTCCCTCGTCCAGAGGAGTCCTACCGAGTGTGGTGTGTCTCAAAGTGTGATCCTGAAGCCTTCAACAATGAGGCGGCCTAGGCCCCCAAGGGGCTGTCGAGCCATTGGATAAAAAAGCACACCCAGTATAATCACCTCCATTAGCTAATTGAAAACTCAGCAGTTAACATCATCGCATTACAACTCGCCGATGACGAGAGGACGTTGCTCGAACAAGGACTAAAATGTAATGTACACTACACACAGAATAAAGGATAATTAATTCATCGCTGCAAGTAGACACTGTAATATGCTATTTATCAACACATGAACAATATTAGCTATACGAAACATGCAGTAGCCGAAACACTAACGATCTACAAACACAGTATTATAATAATAACAACAGTAAAGTGGCCACACTGACAGTGCTGTGCTGAGTTTTATCACCGTTTAATCAACTGAACACTGCACAACGTGATGAATCAGTTACAAAAATAATCACCTCGTCACAAAATATCTATAAATTGAGTACTACCTTCAGAAAAACCAGTCGACTTCGCATCTTGAAAGTCAATTTCTCCACAGTCTAATTTGTTCACGCAGTACAGTGCTTCTATCTAGTCTCTGTAGCTATATGTCATATATGTAAGTCTTCCCACGTGTTCTTCAAGAGAAAGGCGTGTATACACTCATATTTCCACTGTCTACATGCAAAGTCCTCTTTGTTTTTCTTGGTTTAAACACAACAGTATTATATAACTATATAAATGTGAAGCTCACTATTAGGTAAGGATCCGTACTTCCGTCACGTCGCACTTGCTGTGCCCAAACACTCTAAAAAATTCGTTCACAAACAAAACACACTCACTTTAAAGTTGTACATACCGTGCAAAGCTTGAGATAATTATAACTTAAAACCAACAATATTGCACTGAAGTACAGCCGAAACATATGTAGGGTTGCAATATACATATATAAAATAAGTGCAATATTGTTGGTTTTAAGTTATAATTAAAACACACTCAAGCTGAACTTCTGTTTGAGCACAAGCCTATAAGAACATGTGACTATGTACTGTATGGCAATGCATGCTCCTGTTCAGTTTACTGGAAGGAAGACGAGATATTTTTGGGGGCAAGTGCCCAGAATTGTCTCTGCTCTTCATTTTATGCTGACAGTGACCCACACGTTTAGTCGCTGATATTTTCTGGTCAGGCGGGTCGCTGTAGCTGTAGTTATACAAGCACGGCCCCTGTGCCACTGAACTCTTTGTTAATTCATACAAATTTAAAGGTAAAAAGAGCGAAAATTGCACTGAAATTTTGGAGTAGGCATACAGATATTTTGAAACATATTTCTGCATACGCCATCGGCAATGACCTTCATTTATTGCAGAAATATAGGTCTATCTATTCCTTAGAAGCCAGTCACTCGTAGCGGTATCACACAGCCAGTCCCTGAACCCAGATTTGAACGGAACACCCCCCCCCCCCCCCGAATAAGAAACAGTGGTGGCAAACACTCACACGCACATATAGGCTTACAGGATACGTCATGCATGCTACATTCTGTTTTATTATGCCGTTAATGTTTAATTCAGCCATGTTAAATCGGCCTCCCGTCTGAATTCTTTTGGCGGCCCGCGCAACTTTTAAAAATAAGCTATGAAGAGCTATACAATTGATAACAAACATTCGATTCAATAATATCGTAAAACCGCTTATAAAATTCTTGAGCGAGGTTCTTTGCCATTTCATATTTTTACATCGTTAACATTTTCTTGGTTCTTTTCTGAAAGCTATTCAATTTGCTTGAAAAGTATGTGTAAGGATTTGGGCAAGTCAGTGCAAACAATTATTCATAGGCGAGATATTGGAATAGCACCCGACTGGGATATCTAATGTGCGAGGTTTATCCTCGCAGTAATCCAAACTAGTCTCTGGACTATCACAATTCCTGACATACACTTTAGTCACTTCACACACTGCAACAACTTGAAACACCAAATAAATAACGAAATAGAAGTCTTCACAACTTTCTTTCGCTATCAGTAACATCTCTGAAAGCTGCTGCTATATAGAAATCTGAAACACCCGTTGCAACTTCAGCACGACAGGTTTATTTCTATAGAAAGTCTCACGTTGTATCTTGCCACTTGTACATATTAATTATTCACACCATAACACCTTGCAACCAACCTGAATAACGGCAGTAAGTCCCTTCAAACTAACACAACTCACATTTCTCAAAATAAAACGCATATGCAGATCAATGTAATAACATTATTATCAATGAGAGACTGTTTTGGCCTGTAATCACACAAAATAAAATTATCGCATTGCCAAACGCCAGTGTTTATGTTAAAAACATCCCACATTGCATGTTCGTCCTCCTTATTCAATACGGGCTGAAGGGCTTATGGCATCATGTCCTTATGTCTGAACCCACTTTAGTATCAAACGGCCAATTTTTGCGGCACTCTGTATGCGCTCCATGACCCACAGGTGTGAACTACACTGCCCACGCCTTTACGGGTCCTAAAGTGTTACGTATTAATACGAGATCTAAAAATATGCAGCTTTCGTAAATACACTTTTAGAGGGTAAAGTAATGACATGGGCGCCGACAGAAATCCGCGTCTGCCTTTCTGTTGACAACGACGAAGAATGCGGCACTGCAGACTTACGACTATAAACCATGGAGACCGTTCTCTGCATTTTACGAAATCTTCAGTTGCAAACGCGACCGACGATGCCATCATCTGACTAAGTGGATTTACTGAACGCTGCTGGAATCTAGCGTTAATGTTCTGACAGCTTCATCAAGCATACGGCCTACTGGAAAGTGACGCCGTGTACTCTAGATTGGGCACCGACGTTTCAAAGTAACCTGCTGCAGTATGTGCAGTAGAATCGTCGCAAACATGGGTGCCCATCTACAAAACTACAAGGCGTCATACCCCAGAAGACCGTAATGTTAGCAGCAATCTGTAGGCACTGAAATGTGTCACTGTGAATTGTGACAGTGACGCTCCCTGCCAGCCTCATCTCGCAGACTGAAACAGATACGAGCAAGAAGGCGACACATGTTATTGCTTAACTTGCAATTGGGATGTCAGAATCTGTTAATGAATTTAATAAGAACTAGCAATAAGAAATGAGTTAGAAATTTCGAAGGAACACAAAACCGGAAACAATTCAACGTCATAAGCCATCAGTATCCTTTAATGTGTCTAGATCTGTAACCTGTCCTCAGTGTACGACCTCACACAGGAACAAAGTTTTAACGCACTTGCAGTAACTGCCGGGGGGGGGGGGGGGGGCAGGCAAGCTGAGCCGTGTTTCAACTAACTTTTCACCAAAAATAAATCTACGAACTGGACACAGAAGCAACGTTCGGAAGACAGGCGAGGCTAATTTTAAAAAGTACTTTATTGTAATGTGTAGGCTTACTAAATACAAGTCCCAGGTTCACGTGACGTGAATGTGAGAACACAGAACACAGCACGCTGCACAACCGTAGCTTTGTGCGGCTTAACTGCAGACCAAGACTTCGGTGCGGCGAGTCGCTGAACTTTGATGACTGTCATCCCGTCGCGCCGTTATCATCGTACGATACAAACACATGTTCAGTCTAAACACAACTTTTATTTTATTTCAATTGTTAAGCAACTACATGTTTCGACTCTATTCACGGAAGGTAAAAATTGCACGTTACGTCACACACCATATGCTGACATCTCATAACATGCACGTTACGTCACACACCATATGCTGACATCTCATAACATGCACGTTACGTCACACACCATATACTGACATCTCATAACATGCACGTTACGTCACACACCATATGCTGACATCTCATAACATGCACGTTACGTCACACACCATATGCTGACATCTCATAACATGCACGTTACGTCACACACCATATGCTGACATCTCATAACATACACGTTACGTCAACACCATATGCTGACATCTCATAACATGCACGTTACGTCACACACCATATGCTGACATCTCATAACATACACGTTACGTCAACACCATATGCTGACATCTCATAACATACACTTTTTACCTTTTACAGACTTTATACGACGCCTATGATGATCCGGGTATAGGATCGAAACATGTAGCTTAACACATTGAAATAAGCTAAGAGCTGTGTTTCGACTGAACTTGGATTTGTATCGAATGATAAGTTACTAAACTCTGAAAGCCAGCTGGTGATGAAACACAAACGGCAGAAAGCGAACAGTCACAAATATAATACAAACGCGTTTGCGGAAACAATATGTAGTAGTAGTAGTAGTAGTAGTAGTAGTAATTCAATTGATGTATTAAAATTCTCGTAAATAATACAAAATCCCATTGTTGGTGGTAGTCAAAATGAGCCAATGTACGTGTAAGTCCACACACATGATATCGTACCGGCAAGTACATGACAATAAGAACTGCACATAGCTGAAATAAGACAAAAATATCTACAGGGCGTAAGTACAAAATAACACCTGCCACGTCTGGACAAAATTTTATTTACACAGTATATAATTAATCGTTTAAAACGCTGCGGGGGCACGTAAGAGGAAGACACGGAAGACTGAGAACCGGTGGGGCTGCATCTTCTGGTCGGCGAGGGACAGCTCATCGGCCGGTGTACAGCGACGCTACGCTCCGGTGCGGCATACAAACGCAGTCACGATTGTCCGTAAGGGAATTTCTCTTCCCGAGACACAGACACAGGCTTCAATATTTTACGCGGGTGTGTGTGCCACTTACTAACGAAACAAAATTAAGAATCCACAATATTACAGCCAAAGCGGCCTTGAAGTTTGGCAGCCAGGTCTGGGTGCTGAAGAAAAGAGACGAACAAAGACTGGAAGTAGCACAGATTAAATTTCTAAGACATCCATTACGAATTACTAAGACAGGGAAAGAAATAAATCCACCAGGGAGAAACTTGGAGTGCAGAACACTGTTTTGGAAATAAAACAATACCAACGAGAGCGCTGCAACACGTAGAGAGAGTGGACACAGAGGATACACATACAGGCACTGAAATGATTCTGAATGTGTCATGCTGCAGTAGCACTTGTACTGCACACAAGATTACAATACAGACAAGCAGCATTAACACAGGCATTTCCCTACCAGCAAACTGGCACTAGGCACTAACCTCTGTCGGCTCCTTCCATCCATCCGCACAACTAGGTCGAACTCGGTTATAGCGTCACGAAAGGGAACGAATGTTTGTTTCGCTATAAAAGAGTGTTGTTGTAACCGAGGAGTATAATGTTATGGTTAATCGTGAGGAATTAATTGGTACCACAGACTATCTGACGCTATATGAGAGTTGTCGCATAAACCGATGTCGTTATAACCGGGTTCGGCTGTATTTCCGTATGATTCATGTCAAAAGAACCCCGTGTCTGAAAAAAACACGCGTAGGTATAGAAACATCAGCAAACATTATTTTCAATTAAATTTTGCTAACAGGGAGCCGGCGTGGCGTATTCGGTATTGTGACTACCTACGGGTTGGACAGGCCGGGGTTCGAATTCCAGTAGGGGCATTTTATTCTCCATAACGTCCAGACCTAGCATCCTAAGCGAAGAGTACCGAAGGCGCTTTCCCCGGAGGTAGAAAGGCCTGGTCGTGAAAATGACCACTAACCTCCACGCAGTGCAAGGTTAAGAATAAGTGGAGCTGTACCTCCAGTCCCATATATGCCTTCATGGCTTGCAGAGGGACAACTTTACTTTAAGAGAACACATCATTAGCAACCAGCTCTGTAAGGAAGTATGTATAAGGACAACAATATGCAACCCCTTGCAACTCCCTCCAGTGCAGCCCCGACAGGCTACCACAAGCCCATCCACACCCCCCGGCCGCAGGCCCGTTCACTGATCAGGACCCCCCAGTTCCTGCACTTCAGACAGCCCCATTCCATCCGAACCAGCGCCGGTCATCCATCAACATTTCAAAACAGCGAATCTCGTTCCAGTCCACCTCTAACTGTTTCACACAACCAAACTTCTTCAGTCGCTTCAAACGAGTGCACAGTGATGCAACACATGAAAACATAATATTTCAGTGACCACTTTTTCAATATTGATGTGTACTGACTGTGGTAGTGAACCCTATAAATGCGTAAATAAATAAATAGATAGATAAATAAAAGAATAAATAGACAACAAACAAATAAGGTTCTTACGTGACCAAGTTCGATAAATTCTCGACATGAGCTCCACTAACTTCACGAATTGTCGTGGAACTTTAAATTGGTGCACGAATTTCCAGGAGTCACGTTACGGCTACCCTCACTGTCACACAAATATCTCACCTCCAACTTGTCAGTTCCCAGTTTTGGGCCTCAAACTCCCTGAATTGTCCCCCTGCTGTCTTAAAACGTCAGGTTTCTTAAAGGATTCGATCTACTATATCCATTCGTAAAGCTGTCCCTGTCCACGCCATGAAGGCATATAGGGAACTGGAGTTATAACTCCGCTCATTCTTAACTTCGGCTGTAGATGGGGTGGCTGGTTTCACGCTCCGTTAGTTCTTCCCCCGGGTAAAGAGCCCCCGTACCCGCCGAGTGGGTCTCAGAACCACACTGGACGTTTTTTCGAAAAAAAAAAAATATATACTCCTTGCCCTTGCCCAAAATCGAACCACGATCCTTCGGTCATCCAGCCCGTGCGTTATGCATCATAGTCTTTCTCTTTCTCCTTCCAATTAATGCACACATGACAACGAAGCTGTGGCTGGAATTAATTCCGACATTTTAATGCTCGTGGCCGTCCTCTGCACCTGCCTGCCGGTACGCAACAGCCAAACAGCCGGCCTACTGTGAACTCCAATCGTTACGAACGTCCATGCGTGTTCGCCCTACTCGTAGCTATGCGGCTTATCTGCTTGCACTTCATCGCGCTAGGGTTCCGGGTATCGAGAACTGACGCATTAAATGTAGCAATGTAACGAGCCCCTCTGTAGCGCATACATGAGCCGGAATTTGTTATCTGCCAGTCCTCCTGCCCTAAGTCCTAGCACAAATTTAAGCAGCCACATCCCAGCGGTACTCACAAGTCTACATTCCTATGTTTATTACGTCGCCAGTGCCAATACAAAGTTACCGACAGACCACACTTCATTGCTACGTACTCTGTTGGTGCAAATCACACATATTCCACTTTTCGTACATTACATTCACTCCCTCACGGACCGTGAACCTCTGAAGATGAGGACGACACTTTGCGTCGAAACGTCGGGAACCCTTTACCCAGCGACGGAGTGTCGTATCTCAGAGGACCCGGTACTCTTGTTTACAGCGCCCGTGTCAACCTGAGACCTCGTACGTTCATTTTTGTAAGCACGTTTTTTCGTTTGGGTTGGGGTGTGCTGTCTGTGTTCGCTGTTGGGTGTGCTGTCTGTGGGGTTGGGGTTGGTGTGCTGTCTGGTTCGCTGTTGGGTGTGCTGTCTGTGTTCGATGTTGGGTGTGCTGTCTGTGTTCGATGTTGGGTGTGCTGTCTGTGTTCGATGTTGGGTGTGCTGTCTGTGTTGGGTGTGCTGTCTGTTCGCTGTTGGGTGTGCTGTCTGTGTTCGCTGTTGGGTGTGCTGTCTGTGTTCGTGTTGGGTGTGCTGTCTGTGTTCGATGTTGGGTGTGCTGTCTGTGTTCGCTGTTGGGTGTGCTGTCTGTGTTCGCTGTTGGGTGTGCTGTCTGTGTTCGCTGTTGGGTGTGCTGTCTGTGTTGGTGTTGCTGTCTGTTCGCTGTTGGGTGTGCTGTCTGTGTTCGCTGTTGGGTGTGCTGTCTGTGTTCGATGTTGGGTGTGCTGTCTGTGTTCGATGTTGGGTGTGCTGTCTGTGTTCGATGTTGGGTGTGCTGTCTGTGTTCGCTGTTGGGTGTGCTGTCTGTGTTCGCTGTTGGGTGTGCTGTCTGTGTTCGCTGTTGGGTGTGCTGTCTGTGTTCGCTGTTGGGTGTGCTGTCTGTGTTCGCTGTTGGGTGTGCTGTCTGTGTTCGATGTTGGGTGTGCTGTCTGTGTTCGATGTTGGGTGTGCTGTCTGTGTTCGTTGTTGGGTGTGTCTGGTCTGTGGTTCGCTGTTGTGGGTGTGCTGTCTGTGTTCGATGTTGGGTGTGCTGTCTGTGTTCGCTGTTGGGTGTGCTGTCTGTGTTCGCTGTTGGGTGTGCTGTCTGTGTTCGCCGTTGGGTGTGCTGTCTGTGTTCGCTGTTGGGTGTGCTGTCTGTGTTCGATGTTGGGTGTGCTGTCTGTGTTCGATGTTGGGTGTGCTGTCTGTGTTCGCTGTTGGGTGTGCTGTCTGTGTTCGCTGTTGGGTGTGCTGTCTGTGTTCGCTGTTGGGTGTGCTGTCTGTGTTCGATGTTGGGTGTGCTGTCTGTGTTCGATGTTGGGTGTGCTGTCTGTGTTCGCTGTTGGGTGTGCTGTCTGTGTTCGATGTTGGGTGTGCTGTCTGTGTTCGATGTTGGGTGTGCTGTCTGTGTTCGATGTTGGGTGTGCTGTCTGTGTTCGATGTTGGGTGTGCTGTCTGTGTTCGATGTTGGGTGTGCTGTCTGTGTTCGATGTTGGGTGTGCTGTCTGTGTTCGATGTTGGGTGTGCTGTCTGTGTTCGCTGTTCCGTGTGTATTGATCTAGAGACTAAAATACACGCAAATACACCAGGATGTTACACTAAATCATTAACACAGACGTATGTATAATGTTACAAATAATTAGTTCATATACCCTCCAGGGGGATCTGATATCGACTGCACCGTGGTCACACTGACAGAATACAGTCATTGTGTAACTACAGTGACCATTTCCTGTAGTCCGAACATCTGAAGAGACAAGCGTTAAGTTATGCATGGCACACACTGGGGCCATGTATTAACATTGTCACGTGCAAACTCTTGCAGGGACATTAGCATTATTTATCAATTAAAATGTTCGGTTACAACTGCAGGTTAAGAAATATGGTTCCAGGGCAGCATGTGTCCGTATGTAGGTAGGCGCCATATACACCTACGACTCATTCATAACTGAGTGTATAAGCGAACTATGTGCAGCCCCAGATGCAAGTTCACGTAACAGTCGACGTCTGAAACATTACAAAGTAACTACACTAAACTAAACTAGACTAAACTAAACTCCATGAAGCAGAGTCCTTCTTCAGAAGCTAACAGGTCGTCAGCTAGTCAAGAAATTCCCCGCGTTTTATGGAACCCGAAGGTTCATTACCGCACTCACAAGAGCCCGCCACCTGTCGAAACATTACAAACGGCGTACTAAATACAAATATGCAAATTATGTACAAATAAATTAATCTTACTTGTATTTGAAGGGCAGATACTACAGCCTGAACGCAAGAGACCACTTGGAATATCTTGTGTTTATATAGGGAGGATAATATTAAATTGCATCGTAAAGAAATGGTGGCCGATCCCAGTGGCCGCGTGGTCTAAGGCGTGGGTCTACGGCCGTTCGCTTACTACGATCGTGGGTTCGAATCCCACCGGAGGCATGGATGTCTGTCTCTTGTGAGTGTTGTGTGTTGTCAGGTAGAGGTCTCTGCGACGAACTGATCACTCGTCCAGAGGAGTCCTACCGAACGTGGTGTGTCTATCAGTGTGATCGTGAAGCGTCGTAAAATGACGAGGCTTAGGCCCCCTAAGGGCTGTCGAGCCATAGGGGGAAAAAACAGCGACATAATTATAAATTAAACTCAAAAACCAGACTGACAAAGAACACGCACTATTTGTGTGTTATCATGAGTGGGTGGAGGGGGGTTTGAGGGGGAGAAGGGTAAAAGGATGCTTTGGTGATGTAGGTAGGCCTATAGCCTAATGGTTAAGGACTCAAGCCTTCTGGGACGTGACGCTGAGTCCTTACTGGCAGTCATTCCTACATTTACTTCTTCACACCAACTGGCAACACAAGAGACAGACATCCATGCCCCCGGTGGGATTCGAACCCACGATCCTAGTAAGCGAGCGGCCGCAGACCCACGCCTTAGACCGCGCGGCCACTGGGATCGGCAATTAGCATCCTTACGGGAATATAATTTACAATTAACGTTCCAGAGTTAAGTAGGAATATTTGTGGCATTAATTATTTTCTAACAATGGTCCGTATTCAGTATGCAAAGATTTACAAAGGAAATTCCCGCAAGCCAAGTTCCACCCGGTTCGTTTCACGGTAACTTAATGGGAAGGTTTAAATATTCTGTTCACGGGTTACCTTCGCACAGTCAGTCCTCTAATGCGCAATTAGTGGTTTATAGCTTGGCGCTGCATTCAGTCGTTGTTAGCGGCTGCTTACAGCAATCGCTGAGATGAGTGCGTCTAGAAGCCAAAGGAGAAGCACCCCAGCTCTAAAACCCACTTGCGCGCCGCTAAATAAGCCTAATAAAATGCAACACTTGCAATTAAATATAGGATACATTACACGTACCGGCTACTTAAACTGTATCAATCTTTCCTCTCTTCCTCGTATGATTACGCTGGGGTCATAAGGTCAACGGAAATGACATGCAAGCATATCCGACTCTGAGACGTCTGACACTGTGCTCAGAGTTCATCTACAGACGTAGCTGTACCGTGAAGCATCTCCCTGACCATTCACTGAGGCTGTCGCTGCACCATTTACTGAATGCCACTAAAAGCTTACAAATTTACTATCCTCCAGGAACAAGGGATGGGAAACACTAGTCTTCTGACAACAGCCTAGAATACAGGACTCCTAAACAGTAGGCCTCTCCATACAAGCATGTTAACTTCCCACGCGTGCTTTCTCTCCAATAAGGAAGTCCAGTCAGTGTGGGAGAGGACAGTGGCACTGGGCCGAGGATCTCTGCCAGTATCACGGTTTTCCCCTGTCAGTATCATTCAACCAAAGCTCCATACTCGCATTCATCTGAATACTATTTTTATCAGAAGGACAAGCGGGCGAGGTCTGAGAACCTTCAAACAAAGCAATATGATTTCGAATATCGGGGAGCAATGTGCAGAAAATTAGTTTGACTTTGTTGTTTCTTAACTTAAGCCCACACACACACCATAAGACTACGTATTCGGTATCCGTGCCCTATCGAAAATTCATCAGTCAAATTTTGGAGCAGGAATAGGCCTATAACACATTGAAAGTAGTAATATTTGGATTAATAATAATTTCCTGGTACAGCGTTATAAAATAAAGTTTTAATACTCATTTCGGTAATCACACTATTAAAAACAAAACATTTAACTATCTAACGCCACAAAAAGCCCCTAACCGTAGTGTGGGCAATGCTACTTTATGAATAAAAATTTAAGGACTACGTAAGGTTCCAAGTTTCCATGCTGTGATGTGACGTGTACAGACGGCGGCGCATATCTACAGGGCACAATACACAATGAATGAACTTTGAATCTAGCCTAGTATCAGGAAGTCAACGAGGACTGCTTTTTGTAAAACGACAAGTGATATTTCCTGCAGCATAACAATAGCCAGCTTCCATATCATAAGTTAAAAATTCGGTCACACAGGTGCAAGGATGCTGTAAATCATCCAGAGTGCATACTTCAACATAGCCTATAGCGAACGTTACACTTGGACAAACCTCTGAACAGCTACTGACTTTGTTTCAGAAAGCCAACATCATGACAAGGATAAGAGTGTACTGAAAATGGTGCAGGAGAGTGTTTTAAGGGACTAATGAGGGCGCAGCGGGGTTGTACATCAAAAGATGTACCGATCGCAGAAAGAAAACAGAACTCTGAAGATAAGTCTGGAGTTTGTATTAAGAACCCCAACCACTTAGGCCCTTAATGTTATCGGCTCCTTAAAAGTGTCTTGCAAGTGCCCAAGATCCTCCACTTCCAGCGGCACCTGTGACACGCAGTATGCTACAGTGGTTCGACACAAACCAGCGTCCTACTTGTGGCTTGTATTAAGCCAACCTACAAGTGCAGGTCTTTAGACACCGTACCATTACCCCAGCCCTCCAGCAGTTACAACCACTTAACATGGAGTCTTTCGGCGGTTCAGAATTGTTCAGCTGGTAAAGACATTCACTGTTAAGGAGCCCATTACTGTGTTCACAAATAACCGCCACAGGACGTTTACCTTGGTAAGTTCAATTGGGTCCACAAACCCTGAATATGCAAGACTTCGGTTACCGGGCCTAAGCATGCCACGCTACTAGAAAACACAAAGGTACATAACTAAACTACACAAACGTTTCACAAACTTCTAAAGGTCTGTAACAATGATACGTTCAACGGGTACCGGGTTCCATTTCAATGGTCGATATAAATAATAAAGCAATAATAAATACAACAGCAACCTGTTCCCTGAAGGCGACAACAGAGGAACTCCAAGAACGTCGAAACGACTTACACTTACCTCCGGCAACTGGCAGTGCACAAGTATTATATACTTATAAAAAGCACTTAGCTATAAAAATTCAAAAGTTTGCCGGTAATTTACACCTGCCACGTCCTAATACGAACTCTGAACTTCCAACCTCTCCTTGGTAATCCGTTTCACTTTGCTGGGCCGTCGTACTTCAAACTTTTCGTGTAAAGGTACCGAATGCACCTCACTACACTCGGTCAGTGCACATATCGTAAAGGTACCGAATGCACCTCACTACACTCGGTCAGTGCACATATCGTAAAGGTACCGAATGCATCTCATTACACTCGGTCAGTGCACATATCGTAAAGGTACCGAATGCACCTCACTACACTCGGTCAGTGCACAAATCGTAAAGGTACCGAATGCACCTCACTACACTCGGTCAGTGCACATATCGTAAAGGTACCGAATGCACCTCACTACACTCGGTCAGTGCACATATCGTAAAGGTACCGAATGCACCTCACTACACTCGGTCAGTGCACATATCGTAAAGGTACCGAATGCACCTCACTACACTCGGTCAGTGCACAAATCGTAAAGGTACCGAATGCACCTCACTACACTCGGTCAGTGCACATATCGTAAAGGTACCGAATGCACCTCACTACACTCGGTCAGTGCACAAATCGTAAAGGTACCGAATGCACCTCACTACACTCGGTCAGTGCACATATCGTAAAGGTACCGAATGCACCTCACTACACTCCGTCAGTGCACAAATCGTAAAGGTACCGAATGCACCTCACTACACTCGGTCAGTGCACAAATCGTAAAGGTACCGAATGCACCTCACTACACTCGGTCAGTGCACATATCGTAAAGGTACCGAATGCACCTCACTACACTCGGTCAGTGCACATATCGTAAAGGTACCGAATGCACCTCACTACACTCGGTCAGTGCACAAATCGTAAAGGTACCGAATGCACCTCACTACACTCGGTCAGTGCACATATCGTAAAGGTACCGAATGCACCTCACTACACTCGGTCAGTGCACAAATCGTAAAGTCCCGGTTGCAGAAATAAATTTGAACAGCTCGCAACTTAGCAGTTCTCCAAACGGCTGTTACAGCGACTGACTCATCATATCGCAGCACTATTACGCCGGGCACAGTCCAATATCCGAGACATCTGATGCAAGACGTTCTGGGTTGGCACTAGTTGTTACTGTACTAGCTCACTATTAAAAGGGTTCCCAATTCGATCCCAACCACAGCCACTAGTCTTAAAATTAAAAAATAACTGTAAAACAATCGTTCAGAATAGTAAAAACCCACCACCATAAGACAAAAGTAAATGAACCCCCGAAACGTTGCGTATAAACTATATCTCAGTTCAGCAATGGTATAATTTCAATGTAGTTTAACATATTTAAGAGTCGAATTTCCGAGCAGTAAATTATTAAAGGTTTACTCGCCACTATCTGTAAAGGCCCTCAACTGTCAAGCCTTCATCTTAAAAGTCCAGGTACTGTAGTCACGACCAACCTAAAATGAAGTAACGAAGTTTAAGTGTTGCACTATTGCACTGTAACAACCAAATGATGTCGTAAAGCTGATGGGAAGGAAATGTACGATAAGAGCAAAGTGACTATCAAATAATTACCACACACATATTAAGGAAAGAAGGCAGAGGGAGAGAGGCCTGAGGCCCCCAGGGGCCGCGTCTTAGGAACCGTAATACGCTTCAAGACGCCGCGGGAGTCGCGTGATGACGCGTACTAGAGAGGCCTGACTGCAGAATTCTGACGTTGCAGCATTTTAACTAGATTTCACTGTTTTACATTTTCAATTAAACTACTATATCACTACGATGTACATGTAATACCATTATAGCGTATTACACTTATATGTCTACGTATATCATAATCATACGTTTAGTACCTTAAAGCAAACTGCGTAAGGCTACATATAGACTAATGAGTATTAGTGTTGTAATCTACCGTATTTTAGCAAGTTTTAAAATGGTATGTGAACACCCTGATGACTTCCAAATTACAAGCCGAAACATGCAGTAGTAACGGGAGACTGTAATATTGTGTAAATAATAATAATAATAATAATAAACAACCATGGCTCGACAGCCCTATATGGGCTTGGGCCTCCTCTTTCCGAGGTTACGTGGTCTTGTGCATTTGTGGCAGTGGGTGATCAGCCCACTGGCCGCGCTGTTCGACTCAATCCTGATCTGACTGCCAGAGCCATCTGGCAGTCAGTCAGGAGACTTGGGTGAGAAATGGCCGCTGAATTTTGCTTACGATCCTTACTAGTTCTATTCATGCCCGTAAGGTTCTTTTACATGCCGTAAATCTACGACATGGGACCGACGGCTTTACTTCCCCTCCGAAGGAAGTGGTGCTCCGGATTTTTATTCGACCTCGGTCGGGATCGAACCCGCGAACCTTGGGTCCAGTGGCGAGCACGCTAACCACTAGTCCACCGAGGTCGACGTAATATTGTGTAGGCCTACATAATAAGTGCATTTACTTGGTTTCATAAATAACAATCCAATCAAAACGCACCTCATAAATAATCTCAAAATGCTTACGTCCGACGCTCTCCTGGCTATGAAATTTCACGCTGTAGTGTTCCGAGATGCGACATCTTGTAGTCCAGCGCTTCGGACAAACACACTACTTCCATCTTCAGAGTACCTTCTACACTGAAGACAGAGCCAGTAGTGCATCTGAAGATTAGGTACACCACCTGCCAGGTTACATGGGGCCATAATTCAGAAAACCACAACAGAAATTACTGCGTACTTACAGTGACATTCGTGAAAGGACCGCTTTGCCCTGTCTACTTGCTGCTGCTTGCCACGCCCACTGTCGTAACGACTGCTGAATGGCGACACATTTTGGAAGTCAGACAGACAGAGAGATAGAGAGACAGGCTGGTAGAATGACTCTTTGGGTTCGTTTACTCTGTTTTAACAGAAAATCAGTCCGAGACGAGAAACAGCATCAACGGGACTTCTACAAACGGTAACACATGTAGGCGCTGAAATTACGTGTAAATACAGACTGTCAGTACACTGTGTGAAGGTTCGGCTTATACGTCTTGGTCAAGGCACGCCTTTACTGCACGAACGGACTGTAATGTTGGTCCATTAAAATTAGCATGTGTACTAATGGAGGTGTTTCCTATAGCTTCAGGTGGTTCCGTAGGCGGACTGTTTACTGGCCTATGACGCTGATCGTGGTGGTCACAGTTTGTGTCTTATCTAGAGTCTGACAAACTACAGAATCAAAAAAATTACATTATATATGTCCCCCCCCCCCCAAATGGCTCGACAGCCCCTTTGGGGCCTAGGCCGCCTCATTTTTCGAGGCTTCACGATCACACACTTTTTAGACACACCACACTCGGTAGGACTCCTCTGGACGAGTGATAAGCCCGACGCAGAGACCTCTACCTGACAACACACAACACTCACAACAGACAGACATCCATGCCCCCGGTGGGATTCGACCCCACAATCCTAGCAAGCGAGCGGCCGTAGACCCACGCCTTAGACCGCGCGGCCACTGGGATCGGCAGTATATGTTCACAGTATACAGTATACAATGGATACAGGGTCATTCTCGGGGTAAAGCGGCCAGGGAGTCGCGTTGACCACCCACCTCCATCTAGCGCCGAGGTTACTCCTCCTCTGGGCCTTCATGGCCTGTTCTAGGGCGACCTTTACCTTTATCACAATATACCGATATCTTATACGAAAATATGAATACATTAACTGCTTCTAAGCACCTCGCCTACGACAGTCAGTACAGCTACAGGAGCGGAACGGAGGTAAGGGTCCATTCATTTTAATGTTGGAACTATAGGGTGACTGGAAAGTAAACATATACGCTGAACGCTATTGCTACAGTTCTTGCACCATTTCAAAGCCCATACACTACAATTTAGTGTCAGATTTCAACACACACGCTCCAGCAATTTTCCACACACTTATTCAACACGCAAGACAAAGACTCAGTACTTTCCCTCAAACAATCAAGACAGCCACCCACAAAAGTACCTCCAATTAGTTGTTCCGTTCATCAACTGTTCTTTGTTTTCACCAGCAGACTTACACTTCGAACAAGCCCACAAAAAGAAATCACAAGAAGTACCACTGGTACTTCGAAGAGGCCATTCTGTTTGTCCTCGAAGGCAAATCCACAAACAAGGAAGTCTGTTGTCAGCAGTCATTGGCAAGCAAACACGTAGAGTTAAAAGGCTGTGCCTGCTAAACGGAATGCCCTATTGCCACGATTATTGCATAAAGCGTATATTATATTATAACAAATCTAATATTATGTACTTCCTTTACGCTCACCCTGTAGATAAGGACAAGTGGTCAGTGTGGAACTCTGTCTGCCCTTACCCCCAGGTGATCACTCGATATTTAAACCGGACTCAGCAGACGGTCGGTCTGTCCGAAGGTTCTCTTCATGACAATAATCACAACGCGCCTGCGGGAACTGAAGTCCGGGCAGTCCGTCCGTAGCTATCACATCACTCACCCAGAAATAAAACTAGTAGTAGTAGTAGTAGTAGTAGTAGTTAGTAGTATAGTAGTAGTAGTAGTAGCAGTAGCGAAAATAATAATAATGATAATTAACTGAAATTCACTGTAAAGTGCTTACACTCCTACTTCGTAATAGGTAGGTCCCAAGTTCAGATATCTGCCTGGAAACAGATTACACCGAGGCTCGTGATTTACTTCAGTCCCTCCAGGACAGTGCCTGAGGTTAGGCCACGACCGCTTCCACCCACATCCGTTGGTATTCATCGTTGGTTGATCTGCCTACAATTCGACGCTCTACAATCTGAATTACTGACAACATTCCCGAATAAAATAAACAAGACTAGGCTAATGCCACCTAGTGTAAAATTACAGAACAGAATTCTTCCCTGCATGCATCTGTTAAACGTCAGGAAACACAAACAACAGACAGCCAATTGACGGTTTGATAAATGTCTATACATATGCCCCATTACAATTTTATACTCCACGAGGTTTTTTGCTCTCGGAGGGGCCGACGATGACATCCCATCCTAATTTATTTTTTGTCTAGCGGCAAATATGGCGTTCCGCTGTAGAACGTAAGTCAAATTAAAACAAACGACTTTTTCAAGAAAAGAAGTACAGTAATAACAAAACTAATCAGTAAATTGACGAGGGCAGGGGGCTGTGCTTTGGGGGTACGAAGCATGGCACACCGTGTTCCTGATTTGTTTTGAAGTCAGCTGCAAGTTTGCACTGTCAGATCTTGCCGGAAAATACTGAAACAAGAGCGTGTAGACAAAGACTTACTACACACTGTATTTCGCACCCGCAGCCTATGTTCACAGTTAACAGGAGAGACCAAGATCAAACCTACATAACAAGCAAAACTACACTGCTGCACATTTCAGTCCTTAGGTGTTTAGACAGCAAACGGGAACGTAAAAAGATTTTGGACAGAATGGCAGCAAGTATTCTCCAAATTTAACCAGCTCGCACGCAATGTCGATATGTTAGTGACATTGCCACGTATGTCAGCACATACGGTATTCAACGGATAAGTTTTTTTTTTTGGGGGGGGGGTCGTCCTCTTCTACCTACTCCGGTTTTCCCGTTTCAGTGTCAAGGTTTGTAATTCCTTTTGATCACACAGAGAGACACACCACAGTCGGTAGGACTCCTCTGGGCGAGGGATCGGCTCGTCGCAGAGGCCTCTACCTGACAACAACACACAACATTCACTACAGACAAACATCCATGCCCCCGGTGGGATTCGAACCCACGATCCTAGTAAGCGAGCGGCCGAAGACCCACGCCTTAGACCGCACGGATAAGTTATATTAACTTAAATATTCTTAGGTTGTAACTTTTTCTGCATTGTGTTAACGAGGCATGCTTAATTTTATCAGCATTTACTTTTAGACCAATCTCATCCACTAAGAAAGCTCCTGCGCTTTCCTTTATGCTATTTACGTTCTCGCACAAGTACAAAGTACCAACATCATCCGTACCAATGGGCAGATTTACAAGTCATCATCACCCATTGTAACCTTTCACTCACTCACTATTTGAACAGGAACATTGTATCCAGTTGAAATGTTTGCCTATCCAGGGAATTCAAGTTTCATCGGAACCCATTTTAATTAACCATGTGTGGGCAACTTCAGTTTCATCGGAACCCATTTTAATTAACCATGTGTGGACAACTTCACGTTTCTCGAACCATTTAATTAACCATGTGTGGACAACTTCACGTTTCATCGGAACCATTTAATTAACCATGTGTGGACAACTTCACGTTTCATCGGAACTCATTTTAATTAACCATGTGTGGACAACTTCACGTTTCATCGGAACCCATTTTAATTAACCCATGTGTGGACAACTTCACGTTTCATCGGAACCCATTTTAATTAACCCATGTGTGGACAACTTCACGTTTCATCGGAACTCATTTTAATTAACCCATGTGTGGACAACTTCACGTTTCATCGGAACCCATTTTAATTAACCCATGTGTGGACAACTTCACGTTTCATCGGAACCCATTTTAATTAACCCATGTGTGGGACAACTTCACGTTTCATCGGAACCCATTTTATTAACCCATGTGCAACTTACGTTCACGGACCCATTAATTACCATGTGTGGACAACTTCACGTTTCATCGGAACCCATTAATTAACCCATGTTGGACACTTCACTTTCATCGAACATTTTAATTAACCATGTGTGGACTCATTCTCGACATTTAATTACCTTGGCAACTCACGTTTCATCGGAACCATTTTAATTAACCATGTGTGGACAACTTCACGTTTCATCGGAACCCATTTTAATTACCCATGTGTGGCAACTTCACGTTTCATCGAACCATTTAATTAACCATGTGTGGACAACTTCACGTTTCATCGGAACCCATTTTAATTAACCCATGTGTGGGCAACTTCACGTTTCATCGGAACCCATTTTAATTAACCATGTGTGGACAACTTCGTTTCTCAACCTAAATGCACTTAGTTTCATCGGAACCCATTTTAATTAACCCATGTGTGGACAACTTCACGTTTCATCGGAACCCATTTTAATTAACCCATGTGTGGACAACTTCACGTTTCATCGGAACCCATTTTAATTAACCATGTGTGGACAACTTCACGTTTCATCGGAACCCATTTTAATTAACCCATGTGTGGACAACTTCACGTTTCATCGGAACCCATTTTAATTAACCCATGTGTGGGCAACTTCACGTTTCATCGGAACCCATTTTAATTAACCATGTGTGGACAACTTCACGTTTCATCGGAACCCATTTTAATTAACCATGTGTGGACAACTTCACGTTTCATCGGAACCCATTTTAATTAACCCATGTGTGGACAACTTCACGTTTCATCGGAACCCATTTTAATTAACCCATGTGTGGACAACTTCACGTTTCATCGGAACCCATTTAATTAACCATGTGTGGACAACTTCACGTTTCATCGGAACCCATTTTAATTAACCCATGTGTGGACAACTTCACGTTTCATCGGAACCCATTTTAATTAACCCATGTGTGGACAACTTCACGTTTCATCGGAACCCATTTTAATTAACCCATGTGTGGACAACTTCACGTTTCATCGGAACCCATCTTAATTAACCCATGTGTGGACAACTTCACGTTTCATCGGAACCCATTTTAATTAACCCATGTGTGGCAACTTCACGTTTCATCGGAACCCATTTTAATTAACCCATGTGTGGACAACTTCACGTTTCATCGGACCATTAATACAGGGACACTCACGTTCACGGACATTAATAACTGTGGGCAACTTCAGTTCATCGAACTTTAATACCCTGTGTGACTACGTCATCGAACCATTAATAAGTGCAACTTCAGTTCATCGAACATTAATTACCGTTGCACTCACGTCATCGGACATTTTATTACATGTGACAACTCCGTTCATCGAACCATTATTAACCCATGTGTGCAACTTCACGTTTCACGGAACCCATTTAATTAACCATTGTGGACAACTTCACGTTCATCGAACCCATTTAATTAACATGTTGCACTTCACGTTTCATCGACCCATTTATTAACCCATGTGTGGACAACTTCACGTTTCATCGGAACCCATTTATACCTGGGGCAACTCACGTTCATCGACCCATTAATTACCTTGTGGACAACTCACGTTTCATCGGAACCCATTTAATTAACCATGTGTGGACAACTTCACGTTTCATCGGAACCCATTAATTAACCCATGTGTGGACAACTTCACGTTTCATCGGAACCCATTTTAATTAACCCATGTGTGACAACTTCACTTTCATCGGAACCCATTTAATAACCATGTGTGGCAACTTCACGTTCATCGAACCCATTTATTAACCATGTGTGGCAACTTCACGTTCATCGGAACCCATTTAATTAACCCATGTGTGGACAACTTCACGTTCATCGGAACCCATTTAATTAACCCATTGTGGACAACTTCACGTTCATCGGAACCCATTTAATTAACCCATGTGGCAACTCACGTTTCATCGAACCCATCTTAATTAACCCATGTGTGGCAACTTCACGTTTCATCGGAACCCATTTTAATTAACCCATGTGTGGACAACTTCACGTTCATCGGAACCACTAATTAACCCATGTTGACAACTTCACGTTTCATCGAACCCATCTTAATTAACCCATGTGTGGACAACTTCACGTTTCATCGGAACCCATTTTAATTAACCCATGTGTGGCAACTTCACGTTTCATCGGACCCATTTAATTAACCCATGTGTGGGTTCAGGATACCATGTGTGAATGAGAATATTTTACAAAACCTCCCGCGTAACCGAATCGGAGGCTTTCCTGATATATAATATAATATATATATATATATATATATATATATATATATATAATATACTTGCATCACTGCTCATATTTCATCTTCTTGTCATGTGCCTGAGGAATGCAAGACATCTTAACCATAGCTGATCTATTATGTCAAAACCCACATTGATCATTCACAATAATTTTGTCTACATATGGAGTTAAAGCAGCCGATCCTGGTGGCCGCGCGGTTTTAAAGTCGTTGGTCTGTGGCCTCTCGCTTGCTGGGACCACGGGTTCGAATCCCACTCACGGTATGGATATTCGTCTCTTGTGTTTGTTGTGTGTTGTGTAGGTAGCGGCCTCTGCGACGAGCTGATCACTCGTTCAGAGGAATCCTACCGGCTGTATGTGTCTAATTATGTGTGATCTAGAAACATCAACAGTGAGGCGGCCTAGGCCCGAGTTTGTCTGCAGGGCCACAAAAAATGGAGTTATACTTGACAGACATACGTTAGATAAAACTTTCCCTGTAGAATATCGGTGACATGCTTCGATAATTACTACAGTCGGTTTTATTACGCTTGTTATAAACAGGTATAGTAATGGGAAACTTTCACTGATAAAGAAATTACAGTGGTCCCTCTGCAATCCGGATCCACGGATGGTCCGGACAATTTTTGGCTAACTATAGCCATGTATTTCCCATTGAAATTATTGTTACGTCACATTATTATTATTATTATTGTTATTATTATATACTATTAGGTACAGTATTTCCGCTTTAAGGAATTTTGCTTTAGCACTGAGTGATGATTTGCTTGCATGTTACGTTTACCACGGAGTTTCCTCTCGGTGGTCTGGATCCCCGGGTAATACGGACCCCCCCCCCCCCCCCAATACAATCCAGATGAACGACAGACTACTGTGTTCCTTGTTCCAAACAGAATTAATAGATTTATAGGCCTCAAAACGTAGTGATTTACCTACGCTGGGTTCAGCTCTGCCGAAATTTGGCACTTACCGACCCAACCAAACCTCAAATGCACGAGGCTCAGCTGCAATAGCCTTAGCTATATTCATCTGTATTGCAGTGTGCCTAACACAACCAACCAACCAACCAACCAACCAACCAACCAACCCCACATACACTCAGCAGCTGTCAGACGCAACCTTTTATGCAATGTAACAACATTCCGGCGCGAAAAAAGCACACACTTTCGCTCCACTGTGGCCCTTTGTATGCGAACCCAGTCTAATAATACCTTATACACAAATAACACTATGTATTCCGTCTGACACAATCTGTATTCATTATTATGTTTGTCAAACACTACATGTTTCGAGCAAGCCGATCATCATCAGTTGTTTGTTTATACAAGAACTTAATACTCAAGGTAAAAATGCAAAATGTTACGTTGCATTTTAAGTTCTTGTATAAACAAACAACAGATGATCGGGTTGATCGAAACATGTAGTGTTTGACAAAAATAATAATTAATAAAGCTTGTGTCAGACGGAATACGTAGTGTTATTTATGTAAGTCTATATACACAACGGGGCCGATCCCAGTGGCCGTGCGGTCTAAGGCGTGGGTCTGCGGCCACTCGCTTGCTGTGATTGTGGGTTCGAATCCCGCCGGGGCATGCATGTCTCTCTTGTGAGTGTTATGTGTTGTCAGGTAGAGGTCTCTGCGACGGGCTGATCACTCGTCCAGAGGAGTCCTACCGAGTGTGATGTGTCTAAAGTGTGTGATCGTGAAGCCTCGAAAAATGAGGCAGCCTAGGCCCCCAAGGGGCTGTCGAGCCATAGGAAAAAAAAATATACACAACGGGATAAATAGCGTCAAATTAATAACAGCCTATACAGCACGAACAATACAACTGCAAGCATGTAAATTAACAATAAAGCGGGCACATGAGGGAGGTCAAAATATCGATGTCGATGAAGAAGCACTTTAATTTAGGCACCAAGACTACTGCATTGCTTCAGTTTCATTCAATTACTTTTCTCTTTGCAGCAGTCAGTATAACGCACGTCCACACAGCACATAATGACACCATTAGTTGAGCCTGACCCTCAAAGGGGCGTCTTCTGTAATCCACTACTGCCACGGAAGTACCAATTTGGATTCAATTCAAATAAGAGGCACAATTTTACCCCATCTTCATCAGTAGCAAATTCTTCAGAACAAACATCAATTCCACAGCAAAAGGTGAAGTCACTCCTATGTCTAAAACCACTCTGTGCAGAGGCAGGACACGCAACGCCCCCACTCTATTAAACTCGGCGCTAATGGAGACAATCAGTTTCACGTTCCTGTCACTCTACCCCTGTACCGACCGGACTGCGGTTCGACTCTGCAACCAGCACACAATACAGGAAAAAAAAAAACTTCACAGCGGAAGTACGTTGCGTGAAATCTGGAGCCTTGAATGACGTTAACAGCCAAAGAGCGGGCCGTCTGGAATGCCTGAAAATTTAACTCTCAGGCAATGAATATCTTTATACATGCCGCAGGTGTATATACAGCTCAGCAATACATAACAGAAACAGGAGATTACTTAAGTCACTGACGAGATTCGAACCCGCGTGATCACAGCTTAAGGCCATACCCTGAGCACTTTCAAGACGTTTCTTTTGCGAAACCTCTCAGGAGCTATCTGGGAGGGGAGGGGGGAAGACTAATCACATAAAATGGCTGCGCGCATCAGGAAGCAGTCTCTGTGAACGAGTCCCTAAGGAAATACAAGCGAAGTGCTGGGCTCAGAACCCTCTGTTCAGAGTTTTCTTTATTCGTCATAAAAGCATACAGCAATGGTCACAAGGTTACATACTAAGTACGTCTACTTGTACGGCTTGGCATGATAAAAAGATGGTTCATTTTTATGACGATTTACTGTTTGGTCAAATGGATTACTCAACCGTCTGTGTGAGATTAGTGAAGTATAACTCAATAACACAGCCGAAGCACCGCGGACATTCCAGACAAGCTAACGGAAATTATTCAAAAGCTACACAACCGCTCACAAAACTGCCATGCTGTCTCATACCTTCAGCTTCTGCACACATTACCCACTCCCTGGTGCGTGCTGCATGTCCCGCCAGCTCATTCTTCTTTAATAATCAGCCTGATAATATCGAGCGAAGAGAAGAACCTATAATGCTCCGAGCGTAATTCTCTCTATTCTCCTATTATTATTAATCCCTATTTTCAAACACCCTGGTAATGCGACAAATGTCTGAGATTCTCACAGCAGTGGTACCAACGTAACAACCTACGCGGTGTCAGATCTCAGAAGACTGGAATCTTCAGACTTCTCAGTGTTGGAGGATAAATGAATCGACGGGCGAAATTACACTTTTCGTTTTAAACGTCTTTACCTCAAGTTATAGAGAAGACACGGGAATATAAAAAAGATTCTAAACTGAAAGCCGTAAAGAGATCTAATTTATTTTGATGTTTAATTTACTGCTACGCTTCCAGCAATGGAAAAAGTGTCGTGTTAAGAAAGTTTACGGCACAAGGGTCAGTTTATATATCAGAATTATGACTAGGCTACAGGCCAGATAATAAAATTAAGATTCCGATTACATTATATACCGCCAAGAATATTAAATTAAAAAAACAGCAAAGCAAAAGATTATTGGTATTAATAAAGGACGTCAGACACTGACCTTTACATAGCATTACAAATCGTGTCTCCTAGAATTAAGCATTGCCACTCGCAACCCTATCCCTAAGACATACGATACATCAGAAATGAATCATACACCGGACTAGGGAACAGGCCTAACGACCCTACGTCATGTATGAGGACCCCTTTGCACTTCCCCACCCCTAAACAGTTTCCCCCTTTCACTATGCGAGATTACTTCAAATCCAAATTTGATTACCAGTGGGACACGAGTGGGGGCTGGAGATTTATTGCTGTGCCTGGCAGCATGTCCCTCAACCAGCAGAAATTAATCCCGAGGGAGCAAACACCAAAACAACTTCCCGGAAACCCTCGACGTGCACTGGCGCTCGCACATAAAATATATAAAACTGTTTTCTACCTAATGGAAGAGGGGAAAGTCGCTGCTGTCTGCCACTGGACCACTTCGGCAGCGCTATGCCGGTACAGAGGAAAGACGTGCTGGGACCGGGAGAGCCGGACGGCGCGCAATGTCTTCAGAACGCCCTGGCCTGGCTTACAATATAACACCTGCACACTGTATCGCCTCCACATGACAATTCTCGCTACAGCTGTGGTGCTATCTCACATTCCAAACGTATATTTCATTAAAACATAATTATTTTCAAAGGTGCAGTTATGACGCAGAAATTGAAGATGATATGCTAGTACGGTACTTCCAGCATTTCCACCTCTCAAGTTTACAACGCCACCATTAACTGAGTGTAACAGGCAAAAATGTACAAATGTCTTGGGGCACTGCGCTGGTAAAAGTCGAGCGAAAGGTCTTCTGATGATTCAGAAGTTACTGCAGGCGTACACACACACCTTTTCAGATAAAACCAGAAAAGCAGGCTAATAAAATTACGACGTTTCGGCACGATTATGTAACGCCAACTTGCTCACGCCACCAAATGTCGAATTCCAGAAGTTCAGAGTTCGATTCCCGGCTGGAAAGCAGGTGGCATTTATTGTGCTTTCACTAGAAATATGTTAGCAAATACCCCTGTTGCACTATACACACGGCATGACATCCAGTTTCCACATTACTCTATTCCGAGTCATCGCGCACAAGCAGCATTCGACGGTATACAAATATGACTTATCCAGGTGTAACACATTGTTACATGAAGTAAAAACGTAAGTACGGAAAAAAGTTTAAACATCTCCATGCAGTACAGGGACACATACTAAGCGGTATTATACATTAATAACCAAGTAATGTAAAATCGACTGCCCTGTTTGGGCACTAGGTCACTGCCAACGAATCAGCAAATTGGACTCAAATTTAAGGAAGAAACTAGTCAAGTGCTACATTTGGAGCATAGCTTTGTATGTGCTGAAACGTGGACACTTCGGAAAGTAGATCAGAAGTATCTGGAAAGTTTTGAAATGTGGTGCTGCAGAAGGCTGGAGAAGATCAGTTGGACCGATCGTGTGAGAAATGAAGAAGTATTACAAAAAGTCAACGAGGAGAAGAACATCCTACATACAATAAAAAGAAGGAAAGCTAATTGGATCGGTCAAGTCATGCGTAGGAACTGCCGTCTAAATCACGTTATTTACGGAAAGATGGAAGGAACGGGAAGATGAGGAAGAAAACGTAAGCAGCTACTGGATGATATTAAGATAACGCTAAGATACCGGGTTTTGAAAGAGGAAGCACTAGATCGCAATCTGTTGAGAACTAGTACTTCCTGTTTCAATTGCCAGTATCGTCTCGTTTCCTTGGGGTCATCCATTAGCTGCTTACGTCGTCTTCTTCGTCTTGCCGTCACTGCTTCCTTTTATCTTTCCTTCAACATCGTGTGCCAGAAGGGAGTTTCTACGCAAAATGTCACCAATAAATATCGGTAGTAATTCTGAATCAACCCAGTGTGTAGGGAGAAACTAAAACTATTTAAGCCAAACAATCGTGTTCATGTCCCTGTTACCATCCGAGTGTACTGGCTGTCTTTTTGTGCTTACCCTGTCTCCATTATTTAGACCTAATGCTATTAAAATCGAATACTGCAGAATTGTTTTCCTTGAGGATTAAAATCCATCGCATAAGCTGACAGTCAGTTCCTCAATAGGCTGCTTCATTAAAACGCTGACCTGTGCAGTGCGCTTGGGCTGTCACTCGGCCTTTCCGGTATCTTCATCTTGTTGAACACTGCTTTTGTCATGGCAATTCTGGATTTAATTTCACGTGTACACCTTACATCATTTATTATGAGGCTACCCAAATAGTTGAAATATACGGAAGTATATACGTATTCCAAATGAAAGCAGTGCGGAATGCTTTTAAATAAACAGACCGAACTTAGCCCACAGTAAGTGCTCTTAAGTAGAGACTTTTCTTTAACGATCTTGAAGCTTCAAGTATGTAAGGACACGACTATAGCAAGGAGCAGTAGAACCAGTGGCGGACTGGCCAGGGTGTCAGCTTGCCCGATGGCAAGTGGGCCCCCTTAAACATTAGACAATATGTTAAAAATGTTAATGACCTTTTAGTAGCTTGAAAATATAATAGAAGTTCCAATATTATTACTGTATGCAACTAAACTTTACGTTGTATTACTAGTTTAATAAAAAAAATTTAATAAAATCCACCATTTATTTAAAATTAAAAAAATTATTTAAAAATTCAATTATAACAACCTGTATTTACATTTAGTATCTACTGTATACTGCCAGTAATATGTACAATATATGTACACTGTAATTACTAAAAAATATACATTTATTTCGCAAAAATTTTAATTGTACCTTATTTCCACTTATGTATTTTTTTAAAATCTTATTTATTTCTTATAAAAATTAAATTATAGCCTTATAGTTGTGGGTGGGCCCCCTTTGTCTCCTGGCAACCAATATTTTTAGACCCAGTCCGCCACTGAGTACAACTTACGTTATGTCCTGCACATATGCTACTAGTTATTCACACAGACAGTACAACTGTTGACGCCTCAGAATGTGAGATTAGCGACGTGTTCAGTACTGCTCTACCTTGTTACCAGCTCCTCATAACGCGCTCCGGGCGTTTTGTGACTCCCCAAATAAACTGAGCGCCCACAGCAAATCCACTTTCTGCAATTCCGTACATACCGACCTGCGCCGTGGTAACCGTAAGCAAAAGTGTACGGGCTGCTCCCTTACAAGCAATATGACAAACAATTTGTCCTGTGAGCGTGCTGAGTGAGGTACATGAAGAATATGCTTTGTCCTACGAAAGAGGCCCCATAACGACGACGACACAAAACCGGATGAAGTTCAAAGCCGGACAAGAAACGAAGCTGCTTCAACAGAAATAGGAAGAGAAACAGAAGCCCAAACTCATATACAATGTTACAGATTAATGGTTTTATTAAGATCTTAACTGACAAAACAAAACCTACAAAATCGTAGTAAATTACAAGCTACAAAACAAAAACTCGTTCCATGCGTTAGTGCCTCCGGATATCCGAACGACTCGGAGGGTTCGGTTATTGATGGCGGCCTGATGACTGAACGATTCAATTTGTGATCAGCTTCAGCTAATGATATGGGCCATTAAACAGAAATAACCAACTAACGTAAATAACAGCTGTGCACTTGCCACTGTGCATGCTGGCCGGCACAGTGAAGACATCCTTTTGTGTAGACTCCACAACAAAGACGATCAAAACACGTGGGTTTGTTTCATATATGAAAAATACAGACAGACAAAACAGACACGATAATTTACTGCATGATGGACAAAAAGGTGCAAACTCTTAATAACCAGTGGACCAGTGACCATCAGCAGCCACACAAAATGTCGTAAGCATTTCCACTGAAAGTGGGAACCAACTCATAACTAGTTGAATAAGCAACTCTCTAGTGAATTTTACGTTGTGTTCACCGTACATCTTGACATTAATTTTCAGACACTGACACTAACTAACTAACTAACTAACTCCATGGAGCAGAGTCCTTCTTGAGAATCTAACAGGTCGTCAGCTAGTCAAGAAATTCCCCGCGTTTTATGGAACCCGAAGGTTCATTACCGCACTCACAAGAGCCCGCCACCTGTCCCTATCCTGAGCTTCAGACACTGACACGCCCAACACAACCACAAACTAAACACTCAGTCACAACCACGCAACAAGACAACAACAACAACAACAACAACAACAACAACAACAACAGGTAAGCCAGAATACAAAGAAGATTATAAAATCATATAATGTGTCAAACCTTTACGAAAAAACTTTGTTGTTACAGGATACAGACGTCAACATCTATACAAGACCAACTGACAGCAATTTTAACAATTTTTGGTAATAATAATTTTAATAATTTTAACAATTTCAACAACTACCAACGACACAGCGCTCTATATTCACAATATATAGTGCTATATTAAATTAAGTTTCAGACCAACTGATGCACACTAAAACCACTTTTTATGTCGCTTTATTATTAAAATTATTAAAATTATACCCCAACACGTGTTTCGATCCTAGGATCATCGTCAGGGGTTTTTTTTGTTGAAAGCTACAGTCACTTCATACACATGATTTTAAACATTCTAACGGCACTTTAAAACTTATATATTATAAGTTAAAATCTTGTAAAAAGACTCGTTAAAAGTTGTAAAATTGTAAAAGTACTGTAGATAGTAGATTGCGGAAGTGCTGGCGTGTGGGATCGTGGTATTAAAGGCATGTGAAATGTTTTTGTGGGGAGCGAAGTGTACTGCCTGTTGTACGGTGAAGAGTACTATGGTACTGCCTGTTGTACGGTGAAGAGTAAAATTTTAATAATAAAGCTACATAAAAAGTGGTTTTAGTGTGCATCAGTTGGTCTGTAACTTAATTTAATATGACGAAGATGTACGGTGTCAACAATGTGAAATATAGTGCTATGCTTTACACTTCTAACTACATACACAAAGACATTTCAAGAAAAAGCTTGAAGAAACTTTGCATACTGGTGATTGTCAATGAAAAAAACTGTCTCAAACAGTGTAACGGTTCTGTGATAATACCAAATGGACCAGTGAACAGTGAAGTGAACTTATCAGTGTACCGTGATGATGGCCGAGTTACGGCCGAAACATGTGTAGGGTTAATTGAACAGAAATAGGAAAATAAAAGTGCATTCGTTGGTTAAAAAAAACTGAAAAGCATCTCTCTAGTAACCTGCAGGCCGACATCGGTGCCTGTCACAGGACACGACTGCGCTAGTCTCATCAACCTCCCATCCTCAGAACCACAAGGTTCATAAATCGCTACTTTCCAAGCGACTTCCCACCCGTGCTAAATAACCAGCCCAGCGTAACCTTTAACATGATTATCCTAGCACATTAGGTGACCTGTACGAATTCCAGAAGCATCTCGATAACCAATATTCAACTTCATTCATCTACATCATGGGTCTGCAACCCGCCACTCGCCAGATTGTATTATGCGGAACGCGGCCATATTCGTAAATTACGTACATAAAATAAAAACTGTACAATAATTCAAGCAGTCAGGTATACAACGTATTGTTATTTTTCAACGTGCGGCCCGCGAACCAGGCCACAGTAACGAGTATGGCCCTTTGCCATAAAAAGCCTGGACGCCAATGATCTAGACGTCCAGTTCCTAGGTACCCTGTTCTCTAAATTCATTAACTTCCGTCCATTCATTCTGTAGTCTGTCTTACGACAGGTCCGTAGCCTCTTCCAAAGCGAGTTCTCCACAGGGTGCGATCTAGTGCTTCCTCTTTCAATTTCCAGTATCTTTTCTTTTCCTTAAGGTCATCCAGTAGCTACTTACGTCTTCTCCCTCGTCGTCCCGTCATTTCTATCCTTCCGTCTAACTTTCCTTCAATCACGTGTTTCAGAAGGCAGTTTCTACGCAAGATGTGACCAATCCAGTTAGCCTTTCTTCTTTTTATTGTATGTACGATATTCCTCTCCTCCTTGACTCTGTGTAATACTTCTTCATTTCTCACACGATCGGTCCAACTGATCTTCTCCATTCTTCTCCAGCACCACATTTCAAAACTTTCCAGATACTTCTGATCTACTTTCCGAAGTGTCCACGTTTCAGCACCACACAAAGCTATGCTCCAAATGTAGCACTTTACTAGTACTAGCACTTCCGTACGGTATGTTTTAATTAGTTAATCGCAATTTCATAACGTCTCGGAGAAAGTAAGCATTAAAGAAAGAAATCAGTTTTAGTCAACTTTCTATTCCTGCATTACAAACACGTTTTACAGCCCAACACAAGACCAATAGCAAAACAACCTGTTTATGTATCATTTCCTGTAATATGTTGATAAACTGATAAATAGACGCAACAGTTTAGGAACTGAATAATATCAAGAGTTAATACAATTTACATTTCCCCTAACTTCATAATAAACTCGTCACAAATGTTAGTGTTAGAACTTGTACACCCACTAAAACTACAGTCTAACCCGGCTATAACGACATCGGTTTATGAGACATCTCGTCTATAGCGTCAGATAGTGTGTGGTACCAATTAATTCCTCACTGTTAACCATAACATTATACTACTCGGTTACAACAACAACACTCGTTTATAACGACACAAAATATTCAGTCCCCTTCATGACGTTATAACCGAGTTCGACTGTACATATTAACATGATAACTTCGTTATGTTTTGGACCCTCCTGTCAATTCTGGTTTTGTAACATACAAATATGGCTTCACGTAGGCCTATATTACTTATGAATCGATCTGTTTGCATCCTGTAATAAAATTTCTATGCCCTTTACGGTATTTATATTCCCATAATATAAATTAGCATCAGCACTGAGAATGCCTGACGCAGGCTGCCCAGTCACATCGCTACTTCCATCTGTTGGACTTTGCTGCACAGCACACCACAGTGGCACTATGGCGTCCGTTTCTTTTGAACTGGAGAGCATTATAACGACTTCACTAGACTCTCTGCGTGTAGAGCCTATATACTCGTATTTCAAACAAACTGTCATTAGGTAACCCCTCACGCTTCGAGCCTATATATTTCAAACAAACTGTCATTAGGTAACCCCTCACGCTTCGAGCCTATATATTTCAAACAAACTGTCATTAGGTAACCCCTCACGCTTCGAGCCTATATATTTCAAACAATCTGTCATTAGGTAACCCCTCACGCTTCGAGCCTATATATTTCAAACAATGTCATTAGGTAACCCCTCACGCTTCGAGCCTATATATTTCAAACAATCTGTCATTAGGTAACCCCTCACGCTTCGAGCCTATATATTTCAAACAAACTGTCATTAGGTAACCCCTCACGCTTCGAGCCTATATATTTCAAACAATCTGTCATTAGGTAACCCCTCACGCTTCGAGCCTATATATTTCAAACAAACTGTCATTAGGTAACCCCTCACGCTTCGAGCCTATATATTTCAAACAATCTGTCATTAGGTAACCCCTCACGCTTCGAGCCTATATATTTCAAACAATGTCATTAGGTAACCCCTCACGCTTCGAGCCTATATATTTCAAACAATCTGTCATTAGGTAACCCCTCACGCTTCGAGCCTATATATTTCAAACAAACTGTCATTAGGTAACCCCTCACGCTTCGAGCCTATATATTTCAAACAAACTGTCATTAGGTAACCCCTCACGCTTCGAGCCTATATATTTCAAACAAACTGTCATTAGGTAACCCCTCACGCTTCGAGCCTATATATTTCAAACAAACTGTCATTAGGTAACCCCTCACGCTTCGAGCCTATATATTTCAAACAATCTGTCATTAGGTAACCCTCACGCTTCGAGCCTATATATTTCAAACAAACTGTCATTAGGTAACCCCTCACGCCTCGAGCCTATATATTTCAAACAAACTGTCATTAGGTAACCCCTCACGCTTCGAGCCTATATATTTCAAACAAACTGTCATTAGGTAACCCCTCACGCTTCGAGCCTATATATTTCAAACAAACTGTCATTAGGTAACCCATCACGCTTCGAGCCTATATATTTCAAACAAACTGTCATTAGGTAACCCCTCACGCTTCGAGCCTATATATTTCAAACAAACTGTCATTAGGTAACCCCTCACGCTTCGAGCCTATATATTTCAAACAAACTGTCATTAGGTAACCCCTCACGCTTCGAGCCTATATATTTCAAACAAACTGTCATTAGGTAACCCCTCACGCTTCGAGCCTATATATTTCAAACAATCTGTCATTAGGTAACCCCTCACGCTTCGAGCCTATATATTTCAAACAATGTCATTAGGTAACCCCTCACGCTTCGAGCCTATATATTTCAAACAATCTGTCATTAGGTAACCCCTCACGCTTCGAGCCTATATATTTCAAACAAACTGTCATTAGGTAACCCTCACGCTTCGAGCCTATATATTTCAAACAAACTGTCATTAGGTAACCCCTCACGCTTCGAGCCTATATATTTCAAACAATCTGTCATTAGGTAACCCCTCACGCTTCGAGCCTATATATTTCAAACAATCTGTCATTAGGTAACCCCTCACGCTTCGAGCCTATATATTTCAAACAAACTGTCATTAGGTAACCCCTCACGCTTCGACACTCACTTGATCCGGAAACACAGCTCCACAAAGCTCCAACTCACACCTTCAGACAGGCCTGACATCAGTTTCCCTTCAGCCCGGACCAGACTTGTGTATTCCGCTAATCCCGAAGTTCAGGTTTCAACGACACAGCAAGCATTCGGGTCACAGGGCTGCGTGTTTGTGATTCTAGAACCGTCCGCTCCTCTTGGGCGTCCAGATTTGCTCCGGTGGCGTTCAGACGTTCGCTGAAAAACAGACGGCCGTGCTGCGAACCGAACACAAGCGATCGTTGCAGTAACGAACTCCTTGTCAAGGTACGCTGTTACGTTACGGCGAAATGCACAAATCTGGACCGGGATTTATACTTAAGACACGAAACGTTGGACCTGACTGTACAGAAGACGCCTGTATTGCTAGACGGATAAACTTTTACTTTACCCTCTGTTTCACATAAAATGGCGATAACCTAAGATGTAAGAAGATACACTCGTCGCTAAATTTCAATATTGACAATTACAATAACTAGCTGTGAACGGTGACGCCCATAACAAGGACTCGCTTACCTTTACGCCATTCACCAGCAAACACCAAAATGACAGTGCAGAGACTTACCTGCAAAGAAGAAACAAGAACACGTTAAATATATACAGTCAATGTCACTACTGCATGCATTACACCTACATCACAGTGCCATTAATTCACCAACGAAAATTCTTCAAAAGAACTATCATTACCGCAGACGGAAGCAGCCACCTAAAGGGATATGATGTGCGCTTAGAGCATCAGCACATGCAGCATCGCATGCGCTGATGCATACTTCAAGGCGCAAGAGATGCGCCCCTCTTGTATCATGCCTTATCCTGTTCACACGTTATTGAGAGACATTCGTTTGTATGAGGGAAAATGTCTTCAAAAGCACTACAATCTGCGGCTATCGCTGCTGCTATCATTATAATTGGAGAACGCAATCGAAAACACTGGACGACAAATTTTCTAGAAAGACGGTATAAAAAATAGAGCATCCTTGGAGAAGTCAGAATGGACAGTGGTGCTCTCTTGAGAAATTTTACAAGCACGACAGCAAGCGATTTTGATTTACTTTTGCAATTGATCGGACCAAGTAAAAAAAGGCAAGACACTAATATGAGAGAGGCCATCCCAATAAGCACGCGTTTAGCTGTAACTTTGCATTTTTAGCCACTGCACATTTCAGATTAGTGGGTCCCTGTCACTACGGCATGGCGCGTCCTCGGGTAGCGGATAGAGGAACGGCATCCGAATATGGAGGGTAGCTGCGAATATGCAGTCGCGGACAGCCGACAAGGGGTGGTCCTCCAGCTTGGGGGTTGGGCGAGGTGCTAATAACTCCTCACCGTAAAAAATTACCATGTTACGAAACACTATACAGATTCTCAAGAAGGACTCTGCTCCATGGAGTTAGTTAGTTAGTTAGTTAGTTAGCACATTTCAGATCTCTGTGCCAGCAATATCATTCATCGTACCAGAAGTGTGCCAAGCTATCATTAAGTCATTAAAATGATATGTGAAGGTAATTAAAAAATAATGCTTCATAGATTTATAAAACTGTTTATTACATAAGTTTCATTTGAATATATGAAATCAGTAATATCAGTTAAACTTGAGGGGTTAGTTGAGGCTATAATCTGAGAATTGGAAGTGGAGGAACTGTAATCAGATTGTGGTGTGCATGTTGACGATAAAGGTAAAGTTCACCCTACAACAGGCCATGAAGGCCCAGAGGGGGAGTAGAGGTATAGCTCTACCCTTTCTTTAACCTCGGCGCTAGATGGGGGTGGGTGGTCAACGCTACGCCCCGGCCGCTTTACCCCCGGGTATGAACGGTACCCAATTGTTGACGATATATTACAAGACGAATGGGCCGCAGGGAAGGTTCAGAATCCAAATGAATTGTTAATGGTGTCTGTTCGCAATGAGTTTGTACATTATGTAATTCAAACTTTGCGTCAAACGGTAAGGTATTCATTCAATGCTGGACAATGGACTTTAGTCGCGAGTTACTGAGATCTCGAACCCTGCTAGCCACATATTCTCCAAATATTTGGAAGCGGCCGCTTTTTTCCAAATTATGTTTAACGGTTCTTAATAAATCGCATGCTTCATCCACAGCTGGATCACCTTTCTTCTTATATGTCTTCACTGGTGGTGGTTCAATAAATCCACACGAATTTTCTAGCTCAATTTGATTCTTACTGTCACTTGCAATACATACATACATACATACATACATACATACGACTCCTCAACGGCCGTTCTGAAGAGGGCGGAGGCGGTTCTGAAGACGATGTCAAAAAATGGGTTCCAGCACGTCTTCCAGGACTGGCAGACACGTTGGGCCAAGTGCATACAGCTCGATGGGGACTACTTTGAAAAAGACCATATTAAGTTGGACTCTGCCTAACGTATTTCGTGAGTAATAAATTAATTCTCACTCTTTTTTTGACTAGCCTACGTACATACACACACACGTATAACACACATGCTTACCAAACTTTCCTCAAGTGTTATTATTGTGTCTTTTCCTTCCCTTGCTTCGTCACCTTGCAAAATAAAAAGCAAGCGTTCGTACGCAAACCAGCTTGGCGTATAGGCCTATATTTCATCAGTGGATGATCCACTTTTCTTCTTCAGCACCTTGGTATGTTCTGGATGACAATACGACCGTAAACTTTCAAGTTTGTTAAGGATCGATTTCGAGCCCATTAAATACTTTTCTCCTAGCTCCTGGAGAGCATTTCTCCTCATTTGTCCAATTTTTTTAATTTTTATCTGACGAACGCTATAACACCGGATATATTCTATACTCTACAACAAAATATAATTTTTTTTTTCGTATTCCAGTCCACCATGTCCATTCCGTAATATAAAAACATTTAAATTAAATGTTTCATACCTATTTTATAATCAATAAATAAACCTTTAATAAAAATTTATACTCACCGATAACCCAAAATTAAATTTATGCAGCAACAACAAAAAATTAAACCACAAGAACACTTGTTGCACTGGAGCACATGCGACTATCTGCGCCTGGTCGTGCGCACAAGTTTGACGCATGCCCCAGTCTGCCTCTACCGCATGCCTCAAGTTGCACGGAGACGCCGTCTAAACGCACCTTAAAGAGTACAGTCAGCCGATCGAAAGATCACAACACCAAGAAATTCCTGTGTAATATCAGCAACGGTTCAAGACATAGAGCACGCGTACTGTCGATTTATCAGGCATAGGAGAATCAGGAAATACACGCAAAAACTCAGACAGGCAGGTTAATATGTTCGCTGTTTAGGCAATGCTTGACATACACACGTGCTGTTCTTCGGGAAAAGACATGTGCACACTTCGGACGGTTACAAGCTGTGAAGATCGTGCGCAGTAACTGACCTTACACACACGTGTCTCGGATTCTTAGAACCAATTTAACCCTTTAAGGACGAAACGCAATTCGTCTCATTTAAAGATCCAGTTCGTACCGCGCAGTAAACACACTCCACCGCAGTTACAAAAACCAATCAGTTAATGTTGTATAGGGCAAAATTCGCTGTTATATCAATACAAAACACGTAGATACACTGTGTGGGCAGAACGTAGAACTTCTGAGTGTTAAACCTGGTGGTACATATAGTAACCGCTAAGCTTTAAAAGGTTAAAGTTATTCACAATTAACTTTGTAACGGGTTGCTTGCCTTTTCGATCACTCTGTAGTAACCTACTACTACTACTACTACTACTACTACTACTACTACTACATGTTTGTTACAAGCCATTACAATATCCTTCTGATACACTTATCAAACAGGGGCGCGCGGTGGCGCAGTTGGTTGAGGCACTACGCTACAAACCGGAACGTCGCGGGTTCGATTCCCGATGGTGTCATTGGAATTAATTCATTGACATAATTGTTCCGGTCGCACTATGGCCCTGGGGTCGACTCAGCCTCTAACAGAAATGAGTACCAGGTATATTTCCTGGGGGTAAAGGCGGCCGGTGCGTAAGGCTGACAACCTTACCACCTTCATGTGCAGATTGTCTAGACTGGGAGCCTCAACCTCCTGCACCCCTCAGGGCCTGTAATGGGATTGCTTTACCTTTACCTTTTACACTTATCAAACAAAAATAAACACTACCGAGTGGACAGCAGTCATTTTCCGTTTTTCTCAAAACCAGTCCAGTACACGCTACTTACAGGGACATTTTGTTTTAGAATACGAAACTACAAGCCTACATAATCAGCTACAGTAATAATTAACTTTAAATTACACGAGAGGTGTTCACACTTCGTAAGTTCGAACGACTGCTTGGTAGACCTTACTGTTAAGGGCAGTACTCGTACATAACGTGCGATAACATGGCGTTCGAAGCCATAAAATGTCCATACGCATTTTATATTGTTCACACCGTGCACTTTCATTCGATCACACATTTCTTAAACTAACAAAATACACACTTATTTATTACACAATACAATTTGTTACAGTAAAATCAAACCAACATGTTTCGTTTCCCTATTTTGGGACCATCATCAGGGACCCATATCGTCAATTACACAAAATCACAAATCAACAAATTATGGTAAATATTAAAACTTCAAGAGGTAAAAAACGACTGAGAAAACCTACATTTTACCTCTTGAAGTTTTAGTATGTACCATTATTTGTTGTTATGTGATTTTGTGTAATTCACGATACGGGTCCCTGATGATGGTCCCAAAATAGGGAACCGAAACACGTTGAACTGATTTTACTGTAAAAAATTGTATTGTATAATAAATAAGAAGTGTGCATGTTGTTAGTTTAAGAAATGTGTGATGTCCATACACAGTTTCAAGAAAGCATGTTACTCGGTAACACAAGGCTATAGGATTCTGACGATGGCACATAGCGTTTTGTATCACTCACTGTTTGGACTTTGCCCGCCGTCCGCATTTAAAACAAAAGACGAAAACCGCTACGTTACGCGGACAGGGTGGTTCCCCGTCCTCCAGCTACGCAGTTGCTATAGCGCTTCACAAGTGGGCGACTCGCAAAACGACGGGCTCACTCACGCCTCAATCGACTCTACCTTGTCCAACCGAACAGTTCACGGACAGCCGTCAACGAGCTGTGCACAACAGGGACAACGAGGAATCTCACCATGAACTGCCGTAACTGTCCGTAGAGTGACTGCCTACGGCCTGCTCTCCTAAAGCATCGAGAAATTTTTCCTTTCGAAACAGTGTCCTCTGGGGCCAACTAAGACGGCGCTCCCGGATGGTACAGTGGCCGGAGCTTGAAGCTCTACCACCACTTTCCCATAAAACCAGATGACGTATTTACGTATTTTACCGTATTTTTAGTATCGATTGTTGAGCAACATTACGGTTGCTAATTAATAATTACTTATTACTGGTCTATTACGACTACATCTCAGCCAATTGGTTGTACTAGTTTATCTGCTTAATTTTAATTAAGGGCGCTTTCTCAACTGCATGGATCTGTGATGCAGAGTTGAAAGATCAGTGCAAAGTGAGTTGCGACAGAAGCGCCTATGGCTTATACTGCAAACTTTGGGAGGACGAACGAAACAGCTACCACACGTACATCGGAGTAACTGCGGGCTCAAGAAATCCTGTCCCCGGGCACAGATCGAACCAAGCTCTGCCACTCACAGTGCCGACGATAGGGGAAGGGGGAGAAGCCGGTAAAAATAACCGGGGACCGGCAGTCCGGAAGGGGTCTTCGGGCCCGACTATGTTGCGTATGTTTTTTCCTTTTTTGATAGTATCATTATTTGTCGATTGTACAAATTAACCCTTTCAGCCCAAGCCAAAGTCAGTCTGCAACTGAGGGTCTGTGTTCCCGACTTAGTGTGAAGATTTGTAACCGGTCCGCCCTTTCTGGGGGCTCGAACCCGCTCTCGGCGGCCCTGACCACTCAAACCGCGACTTTAGTCAGCACGCAAGGTTCAAAGACGTTGATGCATAGATGAAGCAGATCGGCGCATTCTTGTAAAGGGAATCAAGCAACTACTGCTTCATACAGATCACACGATCTGCAAGAACACGATCCTCGGTAATTTCAAGACAGCGACTGAAGACACGGTACAATACGATCCCGTCTGACGGTTTTGTGTGCTAAAATGGGAAAGGCGGCTTATCTGCAATGAACAATATGCAGCTCCACGAATGCTCGACGTATTACAATGGGTTGAAAGGAGTTTGCTGCAGCAGGGTTGGGTTATGAAGCGCAGCTCTAATTACAGGTAACATGAGCCTCCTCATTCACTGACAGACAGGCAGACCGATCAGATGTGTGTCGGTCTGATACGGCGATGCGTCATGCAAAACCGATATAATCTCGACAGCTAAGCAAGCCCTGTTCAGATACATATCTAGTGCCTTACAGCACTTCAAAAGCAGAAAGGAACGGCCGATGTCGGAGATTCCACATAAGAGAAGGGATCATGTCCGGGAAAATGAATACACCCAACCAATGTGATATTGTTTATTAGGCTCATCCAACTGGAAGAAAGAAAGAAAGCCGAATTGTCGGTAATGAAACACTTTTATGAAGATTCTACAAAGATTGCCACTAGCTTTGTAATCAATATGACCGGGAGACAAGCGACTGTTATGGGTTCGTGTCCGGACCGACTCTGGGGCCCATAAAATCGTCCATTCAATGGGTATTTCAGGCTCATTCGCTGGAGGATAAATCGGTCCTAACTGACCACTCACGTCCGTGTAGTATGAAGACTCGGAACGCACGGAACTTTGCCTCCTTTCAACCACCCGCGCTGTCGGCATAATGTTTAGCACAGGACGGACGAACTGATGCGTCTGTTATTTAAATGCCCAAACCCAAGACTACGTTAAGCGAGAAGGTGCTGCAAGCATTTTCAGTTAAGATTAGTTTATTCAGTTAATACTGTTTGCAAGTGAGATATTTGTTCTTCTGGAATGTTACGCAGCGTAGATTGGTAGTTAGATACAGACGTTTCGTGACAACCTATTGGTCCCATTTTCAAGGGTCAAGCAGTCCAAGACGAATATGGGACCGACAGGTTGTCCCGAAACGGCGTAGCATCCCTAAAGAGCAAGGATCTCATTCACACGGCTGCGCAAGCCTGAAATCACCACACTGTTTGCAAGTTAATACCACGAATGAATCAGCCTTAGTGCAGCAAATCCTCCAGAACAGGAAGCGACGTAGCCGTGGTAATTCAGTGAACACAGTCAGCACGATACGGATTTCGATTCCCGGCGGGGGAAGATGTTTTTCTTGCAGGCACTAAAGCGGGCAAGTGCGAAGTGTGGCTGCTACCGCCACGTGACAGCACACAGATAGGAACGGCCAAACGTGGTGCCAAATGGGGGTATGTAGGCTCAGGGGGATGGCAACATATCTGGACAAAGCGCTAAGTGCTGTTAGCACAAAGAAGGAAGAAATGTGCCATAATTTGACACTCAAAGAAACAAGGAACTTGGAAAGAGAGTTTGGGGCATAGAATCAAAGATAGCAAAGCAGAAGACAGCTAGATTTACGAATAGAGAAAAACGGAAGAAAATACGTAAATATGTGTGAATACATCGATATGGGAAGAAGCGTTTTGTTCAGTAGACAACACCGCCCGATAAGAAACACACCAACACACAGCACATAGACTAGATCCTCTTGGATCATACTTGAAGTGGCCAGATGTTTGTATGCATACGTCGCATTTAAGTGCGTTAACAGCTTGGACTGTTGCCTACATCTTCATCTGACGTCAATTCTGAAGTCAATAACATCGTAATTTTATAATTCTAACATGCTAACATTTTATTAATGTAATACCAAGGGTGGTGGTTTGTTGGTACTTGCAAACCTTTGTACTTTGGATTCCCTAAAGATGGCGCCTCGGCGCTGAAACATGTAGGGATTTTATATGTTATGTATGATTTGTAGTCGTTTAATGTGCACTTGTTGGTTACTGTAATTACTTACAGAATAGGGCAGTTGGTTAACACACTGCATTTAGCGACTGCAAGCTTAGATCGTCATATACAGGGTGATATAGGAGGAAAGGTCAATATTTTGGGAGATGATACTATCGGTCATTGTGAGAAAAAAAGTTCATATGAACATGTGTCTAATTCTGAATAGTTACCGAGATAGAGTTGTTTGAATCTCAATACCTAACTCCATTAGATTTTTGTTTGTGGGGTTGGATGAAGAGCAAAGTTTACAAAACAAAGGTGGATACACAGACGAATTGCTCGCTCGCATTTTGGATGCTGCTGCCTGCATAACGAAACGTGAAGATCAACTGAGACGAACAACACGCGATCTTCGCACACGAGTTGCAAAGTGCACTGAGGTTGACGGTGAGATTTTGGAACATTTATTGTGAACTATAACAAATATGTCATTTAAACATTTAAATAAAGCGAAGAAATGCAACTGGTGAGGCTGTGGAATAACAAATGTAGACTTACAAAAGCAGAGAGTCACGTCCCATCATAGGCGACGTATAAATAATAAACTCAAACAAGTCAATTAAATAGACTCCGTCCGTCTGTCCGTCCACCAACCTACCGAAAACCTTCTGTGGTTATTACGAAACAGTAGCAGATATGGGGTGTGGGGAAGCAAGTGGGGCAAGTATCTCCTGCACAGAGGTAACTGGACACATTGACCACAGTCAGGTTATACTTGGAACCAAGTAAATAAATATCAGTGCCAAAATACACTCTATACGCGAACTTTACTCCTGAAACTTCGCTATAAAATTTGTCGTCCTCTTTTTTTTTCTCTCACAAACACGAAAACCTTGGCCAGTGGGCGGTTGGAAGGCGGGGGAAGTCCTGTAGGTCGTTACGCGCTCAGTAACAGCTCGTACCATCTCTGTTAGCAAGTATATTGTCCACTTTTACTTTGTTTCATACATGGTGATCCATAAATTGAAATGAAATATGTTCAACATCCAACATAAATAAAAAAAAAAACCCGGCAAATAATATAAAATCGTGACTTTTACTTGTAAACATATCAGGACTCTCGGTTCCCACGTGCTTCACGACCAGCACATCTCAAGACTGCATACTGTGCTGCTAATGGGCACTTTAAACAGCATATCTCTCCCTTTCCCTACACATGTATAATTGCCCTTCTTGGATAATGTTAGTCAAAGGCAGGCCTCAGACAGAAACCAAATATAAATTACATACATATCTGAATGCAATCGACACAACACAGGACAACGGGATGTAGTTACCAAATAAAGAAAATGGAGACAATTTATTCTCCGCTTTAAACTAAAGGCATACAAGGATGCAGATGTATAGGCCTAGCACCAAACTTCCTTTGTCCCTGCATTAGAACCAAGTGTCGTCACCTTCACGCTCCAGCCGCTTTCCCCTGAGAGAAACAGATCTCGACATATGTATAAACACGCACACATATATTTACGTGTATTGAACATAAGGCTGGCTATATACTCAGCCGGTCTGGACGCGGTGGAAAAAAAAGAATTCCTCATTAATTTCGGTAATCAAACCCCAGCAGCGCGGCTCGTAACCCAGTCACTATGCTGACGAGCTATCCCGTCTTACCGACTGACGTCAGGCCCTATACGAACTATCATGTTCTTAAATGCACTCTACACGTCTAATTGCACCGTAGCCTACCACAAAGAAACATCTCGCCACTTGATAAAACATCATGAAAATCCTAAGACACAACTGCAGGTTGTCGTCACCACAACCATCATCATCATCATCATCATCATAATCATTATCACGCAGTCTGTCCAACGACAGGTCCATAGTCTCTACCAAGTCGCCCTCGGTGGACTAGTGGTTAGCGTTCAATCCCGGCCGAGGTCGATGGATTTTTAAGGGTGATAAAAATCCGTAGCACAACTTCCTTCGGAGGGGAAGTAAAGCCGTTGGCTAGATGGCTCTGGCAGTCACATCAGGATTGAGTAGAACTTGTGCAGTCAGTGGGCTGGTCACTCACTACTCAATGCACGCTCACAGACCACAGTAACCTCTGAAAAGAGGCCCTATGCTCCACAGGGAGCGAAGAGGATTAACTAACTAACTAATAGTCTCTCTCAAAGCGAGTTCTCCACACAGGGCGATCTAGTGCTTCCTCTTTCAATTGCCAGCATCTTAGCGTTTCCTTAATATCATCCAGTAGCTGCTTACGTCTTCTTCCTCTTCTTCCCGTCACCTTTATCTTTCCTTCAGTAACGTGTTTTATAAGGCAGTTTCTACGCAAGATGTGACCAATCCAGTTAGCCTTCTTTCTTTTTATTGTATGTACGATATTCCTCTCCTCCTTGACTCTTGTGTAATACTTCTTAATTTCTCACACGATCGGTCTAACTGATCTTCTCCATCCTTCTCCAGCACCACATTTCAAAACCCTCCAGGTGTTTCTATCTACCTTCCGAAGTGCCCAAGTTTCAGCACATACAAAGCTCTGCTCCAGATGTAGCACTTTACTAGTTCCTTCCTTAAATTTAAGTCTAGTTTGCTGGTGAGTTGAGTCTTCTTCTCGTTGAATGTTGCTTTTGTCATAGCAATTCTGCATTTAATTTCACGTGCACATCTTGCATCATTTGTTATCATGCTACCCAAATAGTTAAAATATTCCACATTCTCCAGTTGTTTTTGATCTACCATAATCTTGTATTGGGGATGGTTGCCTTGAGATTCTCAATACCTTAGTTTTTTGTCCACATTCATTTCCATTCCATAGCATTTTCCAACCTCAATTAGCCTACATAACAACACGAGTTATTTAATGACGCTCTCGATTAATGAGATTATGCAGCAGTGACGGTGAATGAAACATTCGTGGTATCATACCGCCGCAGAACAACCTAAATCCTCAGACAATAACTTGTCCCAGTGCCACTTCGTCCACTGTAGGTGCTCTGACCCAGACAAGAACCGTGTTAACGCTAGAATATGAATCAGACCGTTCAGGACCGTGGAAATGCAATGACTGTGGTTCTGTTGTGGCTGAGTAAATTCTGCTAGAAGTTGATAATTTGATTCGTCGCGATGAAGGACCGACCACACTCAATGTTTGTTTCAGCTGTGTGGACCACACAGACCCCTGTCCAATGGTAACAGGAGTGTTACCGTATACTCATCACAAGAAAAGAGGAAAATATCCCACGTATCGACCACAAACAAGAGGACATATCAGCGAAAAGGAAGGTTAAAAAGGGAGAACACATAAAAAAGTAAAGTTCACCCTATAACCTGCCATGAAGGCACAGAGGGAGACTAGAGGTACAGCTCTACTCTTTCTTTAATCTCGGAGCTAGATGGGGGTGGGTGGTTAACGCCACGCCCCGGCCGCTTACCCCCGGTACCCTTTGTATAGGAGGATAAGTGGGCCCCAGGGCCGATCTGGAGGGTTCAAAAAATCTCGCCCCCACTCGGAGTCAATCCCCGGACCGTCAAGCCCGTAGCGAGTCGCCATACCGACTGAGCTATCCCCGCCCACAAGACATATATATAAACAGTCATAATTTTATCAAATAGAAGTCCCTCTAAATGTTTATACTTCTTTAAATTTCGTGGGTATAAAATCCGGAGGGAGACTTTTTTAAGCATGTTTTGCACCGAGTTCAAGTTGTTCCGAATTCCCGTGCCAAACTTTTTCCGAGATATTCCGAAGGTCAAATAGTGAAATCATGTTTTTTTTATTCGGATAATGATAATACAATTTTACAATTCTTATTTCTTAAAAAAAGCAGAACATCTTTTTGAATTCTCAGACCATTAGAACATGCAAAAGCTTAAAAAATAACAGTCAAAAAACCCGGATATTTCTACAAATTTTAAAAACCCGCCCGTAATAAAATGTTTGGGCTGAAAAATAGGGCATGTCCAGGAAAAAGAGGACGTATAGCAGCCCTATGCAACAGCGGAGGTTTCGCAAGGTATACAACGGTCGGAGCGTGAAACTGAACACTACTTCCACGTACAGCTCCACACTCCTACACATCAACATGGCGCAGTAAACATTAACAGCAAGCATGATCCTAACCATTACACTGCGACTCTAGGCCACAAGGACCTACTAATGACGAACTGCCATCAGTTAATACCACGCGCTGACAACGTACACAGCCTCTTGTTCAATGGGTGCCGGGATGTCTAGTGTCGAGATTAAGAATGCATGGAGCAATTCCGCCACTCTCTCATATGCCTTAAAGGAGCGACGCTGAAATAAGCACAAGAAGTTTAACTTTTTAAACACTAGTGACATGTGCAGATGCGTCCAAATCCCCCTTCTTGCACATGAAGACTTACAAGAGATGTCGGAAGCCCATCTGATTATTTGACGGGGAACATTACAGCAATAATCGGGTCGGTGTGTGCCGCAAACAAGACGTAAACACACTTCACAAACATACACAAACGAAACAGAAATTGAGCAATCCATGTAAATATGTGTTGGAAACATTTTCACGTAGGCTATAACTGTCTGAATAATCATTATGTATGTAGCAATAAATCTCGCGCGACACGCCGAATCAAAAGTGCCAATAAACACACGGCATTAAGCCTAGAACTACATACCTTCTGCACAAGACCTTCAATATCGGTTCAGTGTTCGTCACATTAACATCGTAATGCCGGTACAATCAGTAAAACTGCCTTAACTACTTCGTTATCGAATTACATAGCCAATGTAAAAGATAAAGACAAGAGCGCCGTCCAACAAACCCGTTGTATTTATATCCTCGCGTCTGCTCTATAGACAGCTAAAAATATCCGACATACCATCTAAATATTTTATGTCCCACAGCAAGCCTTTGTCCCACGTCCAAGCGACAACAGTCCTCGTCTATTGTGTGATAAGATCAGACGCCCCTTCGACCGAACGGGTTTCCCAATGTCATTTCATGGGACTGTAAAGGTAACTTAAGGTGGCCATCCGAAGAACCATGGAGAGGAAGGCCGAAACAATCCAAGCATATGAAAGAACCGAACAAAGCAGACTCTTATAATGAAGGAGGGTTCTAGAGCAAGATTGGAATACGACCTGTTCATGAGAACAAACCAGCTCTAAACCTATAATGTGTAGTAGCAGTCAACAAAGGGAACAAACAAGACAGCAGCAACAATAGCAATATGGCCGCTACCAATCCTTCTGCAGACTACTGGGAATAGTTTTGGAAATATGTCAACAAAAACAAATATTTTAAAACCAAATTTTTTGTTATAAAATCGATCCTTTCGCCATCAATTTTCAGGCGTGTTCGCAACATTGCGTAAAGCGACTATTATCTTCGTCATGTCTGTCTGTCAGTCCCTTTGTCCGCATGGAACAACTCGCTACTACTGGACGTATTTTCATGAAATTTGATATTTGAGTATTTTCGAAAATCTGTTCAGAAAATTCAAGTTTCATTAAAATCTGACAAGAGTAACATGTACTTTATATGAAGACGCATGTACGTCTGTGATAATATCTCGCTCAATGCTTCGTAGAATGAGAAATGTTTCAGACAAAAGTTGTAGAGAAAATCAAAACACATATTTTATGTGCAATAACTTTTTTCCGAAAATCCTGCCGTTTATGAGATAATGTAAAAAAAATATGGTACAGCCAGACAGGCCACAGATGACAATATAATACGGCGCATGCGCTTTGCATGCTGGGTAACTAAGGCTACAACACACACACTCAGAATATGTAATACTTATTGCTTTTCCACGGCAACAATGGTTACGCGAACGCGCCTCAATGTTACATTATACGTACATTGCCCGTCTTGTTTATTGTGAGAAAATTTTTTTCCCCGTTAACGTCGCTTCACAAGTGGGCCTTCTAGACATGAAGCGATTCGTGAAAAAGCGCATTCATTACTTCTCTCTACAGTGTATTTAACGACGCTGTCAGTTGAGACTTGCCCATACCACGTCCAATGACTGCACACTGCATTACGAACTTAACTCTGTCATGTAGGAGATACACGCTTCGAGTGTTGTTTAAGTGCACTATGAATTGGAGAAGATGTGGAATGATGTGGTCGTGGCCTGATCTAAGGTATTTAATATCAGTAATGTTATTCAAGGGGGCGCGCGGTGGCGCAGTTGGTTAAGGCACTACGCTACAAACCGGAACGTCGCGGGATCGATTCCCTATGGTGTCACTGGAATTAATTCCTTGACATAATCGCTTCGGTCGCACTATGGCTCTGGGGTCGACTCAGCCTCTAACAGAAATGAGTACCAGCAATATTTCCTGGGGGGTGAAGGCGGCCGGTGCGTAGGGCTGACAACCTTACCACCTTCATGTGCCGATTGTCTACAAATCTGGGAGCCTCAACCTCCTGGACCCCTCAGGGCCTGTCTAGGCCTGTAATGGGATTGCTTTACCTTTACGTTTAATGCTATTCAAGGACCGAGGAAAACTACAAAGAAGTCACACAAGATTGTCGGTATTCCAAGCAAGGTTCGAACCGGTCACCTTCCGAACACCACTTGAATCAATTTGATGGTCCGTGTTGGCGCTGACAAACAGCTGTTTGGAATATCAAGAGGGGTGCACTACATTACCTAACCACGGGCTACTTACGAGTGACTTAGCGATCTGACAGATATGACGATTACAGTATTCAACTCAATGTACTAATAACAGGTGTTAATAAAGGCTCCACGGTCCACTACAGGGTTGAGGGCCACAGGATACGCAACAGAAGAAGAGGCCTATAACATTTTTAAACCCCGTTTATCGTGACTGAAAACAAGGGAAGTACGCCTAACAAACAGGCCTACTTTATTACTGGTAACACTTTTTAAAATTTTATCCGAAAAACGTTTCATTTTCCAGAGTCAAATAAAATGTTAAATGGATGTGAAGCGCTGGCTGCCATTAGCTTACAGCATTTCCATTATTAAACATCTCTGAGAGGGACAACTGGACAGACCGAGTGGCAAACAGCATTTACAGGTACATTCAGGTACTGTTTAATGGACTGCACCGTTTCGCCAGTACCACAGTTCGTAACATATTCAGTTAGCATTCACACCCTGTACAAAAATTTGGCGGGTCTAGAAACATCGTGAGAATTGAAATTAGAAATCCAGCCCATTACAGAAATTGGATGACCGTTCAGACAAGAGATCAGCCCCATCCATCCAGCTACGTGTCTTAATTTGGACGACTAGTTTCGGCTCTAAGATCGAGCCACCATGAGGCCACTACACAAGAACAGCTATCAAGATTAAACCAATAAAATTATTAAGCAAAAGACAATCGATGCTAAAAATTAACAAATCCATCACCATCATCATGCCTTAGACATTCTTTCGTAATTACACACTTACTTAAACTTCAGCCATGCTTATGGTCAACCTTTGTTTCTGCCTCGGCCGATTGTAGGCCATAATTTATTTAATAAGGAACAGCTACTGACACCGTTGGTAACAAATGTTTCATAATTAAGCATTTGTCTATAACACATAACATCTTAAAAACCTGTCAAAAATCAGTTGAATTAGGCTAAAACTCTTTATTGCCTTCTGGTAGACGTGTCCTCACGTTCCAGATGAATGTACTCTGAAGCAGGATGCAGCAGGTTTCTCTAAAACGTCGGTATACACGGTCTGTCTGCCAGACTAAACGGCGTCACGTGCAAGAAGACAGGAATTTTAACAAGTAGCCATCTAAAACACTGAAACACTATAAAACCATTCTTAATGGGTTCAGGACTATGTCCACTTTGATGCAGACACGCTGTCACGTTGAGCCAAACAATCAACACTGCTGCTTCTGCCAAGAATTACAGTCCGTACTGTGAATTTACTGCCAGCTAATTTGCATGTACAAAATGCTTCATAAGATATCACTTTTGCAACAACTGAATATGATTCAAACTGAACTGCCATAAACTTAATGTAGGTGTAAATGGTTAGCGAATGGAGAACAGAAAACACTAACACTACGTGTAACGTACCTGTCTAGAAACAAGGAACGTGACGCAGACAAACGTGTGGGGCAGTATTTGTAAGGAATGCGTGAAATAGCCGTCAGCTGGTCGCTTTCAGCTCTGGACAAGTACCCAGCCTAAGTTACACGTACCTTTAAGGCATCACATTGCCACATACTCAATTTCATTCATCTACCACCAACATTACACACTCTTAGCAACTGACAGACACGTTGCTCTGTCACTTCTAAAAATAACTTGCTAACAAGTATAATTTAATGACATTTATGCACTTCATGTAATCACTAAAGTAGCCAGTAGCTGCTGACAACAACATTTTATTTCGTGGAAGCAAAGAAAATAAGTTGGAGCTTCAATAGACAAATGACACAACAGGCCGGTCTTACACTTGCCACTTATTAGTCTCGCCCCATATTTATGGCCACTGCACTCCCCTCTACATGTTATGTTCCATACGAATGGAGCATGGCAGAAACGCCGGCGACTCGGCAAGTCAGATTACACGCGCTGTACGATGACGGCGGCAGCATCCAGTCGCATCACCCGCGAGCCCAATCGAGCAGGTGCCTGCCTGCCAGCCGGCCCGTTATTTTCCGCATCGCCACACTGACAGATCGCTTCATCCAAGCGACGCGATGGACGCCCCATGCGACGCAGGGAACAGCACTCACTCACGTCCATTAGGACTCTCCGTCGTTCAGGGGTGCACAGACTTGTGTGCTGTGACAAGGTAGAGGGTCCAGATGGTCTTCCGGGACGAGCTGGCGTGCAGTTTGGTGATGGCTACACTTGATTTGAGGCTTCCGCCGCGATGTTGATAAGATCTGCGCTCTTCTGGGATATTACGCACCGTAGATTGGTAATCCTTTACCGACGTTTCGGGACAACGTATCGGTTCCATCTTCAAGGATCAAAAAGTCCAAGAAGAAAGGACTTCTTCACCCTTGAACATGGGATACGTTGTCCCGAAACGTCGGTAAAGGGTTACCACTCAACGCTGCGTGGACTTCTTGACCATTTAAGATGGGACCAACACGTTTCCCGAAACGTCGGTAAAGGTTTACCAATCGACGCTGCGTAATATCCAAGAAGAGTGCAGATCTCATGGCTACACTTACTACCGTTTCGAACCAACCTCCTGCCGCCATATTAGAGACACAGAGAAGCATCAGGTTGCTGACATGCTTCTACCAACACACACGGCGTCATATCACTGAATAATGTAAATCTTCACCCACTTACCACAATGACAACGTTAATCTCACAGAACACACTGTCAGATGACAGTGCTAACATGAATCTTCTGACGTACGAAGTGACAAGACAGTGGAGATAACTGCGAGCTCCATATCGGATACTCTTTAGGCAGTACTCTAATGGTGGGTCAAGACTACTCGTAATGGTTGCTCCAGGCTACACAGCACAAAGTGACTAAGGTATCCTGACTGCAATACCAGTCTCTCTCTCTGGCAAATCCCATGAGCTGATCGCGCTGCTCGAGCTCCAGTAACCGTCCACATTTACGGAGTCCGAACACGAGCAATCTAGACGCTCATTTTCAGCGATTAAGTGAAGGTAAATAGATATCACAGCCAAGGACAGCGGGCCTGTCTGCAAAACACACCGGGACAGCTCTTCACAGCACACCTACTCACTGTCAATCATAGGGGTCTCATCTCATCGGGAGCTATATAACCTTCAGTTGATACGGCGTAGTTAAATGGACTAAGAATCAACCTGTGTACCCACTGTGTTCCTGCGCACAATAGTGTGTGTCGTGACATAGAAGTGCTGAAGAACAGACGTCTGCCTCACTGCATCAGCTAGGTGGGCCGGACAACAGGGCTACAGCACGGACGGTGCGAAAGGCAACACACAATTCAGGTTGAAACCCCTTCTGAGGAGAAACAAGTTGGAAGTTTCAAATAGGTCCTAAGTGGTAGGATAATATTCAAACACAATGACCTGCAGCAGTTATGTTCAGTTTTGATGTTCGCAGCATACTACGTTTGAAATACAGAATTAACATTCATAATAGGAGCTACATGTAATTTCGTAACGTCACTTGCTGTACAAGAACACAAAAATACCGTGCAGCTCAAATGATACAGTTCTGACGCACATGTACTATGCCTTTAGAAAGCTTAAGTAAATGCAGTGGTTTCCAAACTTTATACAGCCTGCTGGGGCCCCCTTAGCTTAGAAAATACTTCACCGAAACCCAATTACCTTTCTTAACTCTGTGTGTGTGTGTGTGTGTGTGAAGAACACCATTATCAGTTTTTTATTTTTAAAAATGTATTTGCTTATTTACTTTTATGTAACCATTCTTTTATTTAGAGCCTCACGCCATATTTGGCAAAACCACTGACCTATAGACTACAAACTGTGAAGTGGTTGCAAAAGCAGTCACATGTACGATTCGTGTGATGTGATGAAAAAAAGGTACAGTAATCCCATTACAGGCCTTGACAGGCCCTTAGGGTTCCAGGAGGTTGAGGCTCCCAGATTTCTAAACAATCGGCACATGAAGGTGATAAGGTTGTCAGCCCTACGCACCGGCCGCCTTTACCCCCCAGGAAATATTCCTGGTACTCATTTCTGTTAGAGGCTGAGTCGACCCCAGGACCACAGTGCGGCCGAATGGATTATGTCAATGAAAAATTCCAATGACACCATCGGGAATCGAACCCGCGACCTTCCGGCTTGTTGCGCAGTGCCTCAGCCAACTGCGCCACCACGTTCCCCGTGATGTGATGAAGCTTGCATGAATGTCTTGCCACTGACTGTACATTGGTTCACGGCACACGTTTGTATACTGGAGTGCCCGAGTAAGAGCAGTTTGTATGTCCTGATACGTACATACGGCCACAGGAACTCACATTACGTCAGGTGAGTCACGAGACCGGAGAGAGGGGAGGAGGTGCAATGGTTCAGGGGACTAGTCGCCGTGGAGGCCTAGGTTCAATACCAGGTCAGTCCATGTTGGATTTGAAGCCAACAAAGTGGCGCATAAAGACGTTTTTCTCCACGTACTTCGCTTTCCCCTGTCAGTATCATTGCACCAATGATCTACACTCATTACTTCATCTACGCTATATAACCTTAGCAACAGAAAGCGTCGTTAAACGACACACTTAAAAGATGGCATCGGCGGGCCCCATCTGTCTCGCTGCCATCCCGTCCCCCCGTCACGGTTACAGTACCCCTACGCAAATCTCTGCTGACTGCTACTAGACGCATTTTACACTTGACGACTTCTCTCCCCACACTGCATCCCTTTTAAATAACAATGATGACGGTATTCGCCAGACCTCCGACGCTGTAACCACATCGTCAGGGGACGAAGCGACGTTCCTGTGTGCACATTTGCCACTCAAACGTGACATGATTCATTGTAACAAGGTTCAATCAGATTACAAGTAATGACCATGTTTAATGTCATGGAAGCTGATTGCAATATAAGTGCAAAACAGTACAAGAAGATGCACAAGTCCTGCCACTTGTCCACTGCTCAGGTTCTGAACTGGCAGTCATACATGAAAAACAGCACATCGGTGAAGAAATGCGGGGTTTATGTTATTTATGTAGCAAATATTTTGTATTAAACACATGGGATGAATACATAAACGAGAACAAAACAGAAGACAGGCGATCAGAAGGAACGAATGTCAGGCAGCCGCCCATACCAAGTTTCGTGATAATCTTTTGGCTTCCTCAGAAGTTATTAAATGGACAGACACACACACACACACACACACACACACGGATATGATGACAGCAAAACGCGACAGTTCTTACAAACGCATGTACAGTGGAACCTCGAACTTCGAACACAATCCGTTCCAGAAGAAGGTTCGACTTTCAAGTTGTTCGACTTTAGAGTTAAATTTCCCCATAAGAAATAATGTAAATTGAATTAATCCGTTCCAGACCCCCAAAATTTACCCAATATAAAACATTTTAAGTGCCTATTTCAAAAGATCATATTGGTAAATGATGATAAAACAAGTATATTTAATTTCAATAATTGAATGTTTTTATTTATACATACATAAAAAATATTGTATAATAATCAATGAATAATAATAATAGGAGGGATATTACTGTTCACTGGAAGGTGAATTACCCTTCTTTCATCTGGAATCCACTAGTTGAGAGTTGTGGTTCTTTAACATTACCACCACTTGATTTTTCTTTGGAGAGAAACCTGTCTAATGTCAGTTTTAAAACTTTCGCGGCGACATGATTCAATATAGTCTTCTCGGGCGCACAGCCGCGTCAATTCGTTTGAATACAACGTTTCGGGGACTAGCTCCGTCCCCATCCTCAGGCAAGAAGCAGAGAGAGAGAGAGAGAGAGAGAGAGAGGAGAGAGAGAGAGAGAGAAGGCGACCACGTGATTCTTTGTTCGACTTTCGAGTTTTTGTTCGAGTTTCAAAACCGGAATTTCCTGGAATTTTTTGTTCGAGTTTCAAGTTGTTCGAACATCAAACCGTTCGAAGTTCGAGGGTCCACTGTAGTCTATCTACAGATATTGACACTGCGTTCCCGTAACGTAACTGAGTCACACAACGCACACAAGATCGCAGTCCAGCAGTTAGCTATTCAGACTGCATATGACTGACTCCGACGTTTCTATCCTAACTCGTTATGCATGTGCCATCATCCCTCATCCAACGCACCACTTGCTAAAATATAACAGAAATATGACAACAAACGAGATGTTGTCGCAGCGGCAGACATTAATTACTGCCAAAACACAGGACCCCAAATCTTAAACAGCTGGGCACTACACGTGCGCACACGCACTGTACAGGACACTGAACGAGGCAACGTTCGATGTTTCCATGCCCTAATAACAGTAATACAAATAAGACCAGAAACGTTGGTAGTAAGTAGAAACAAGTCATGATGGTAACGTAGCCATATTATGGAATGAACAAGTGCAAACCGATAAAACCATCACTAACAATAGACAAGATATCATAATCCGTGATAATGAAAAAGGAACATGTATGTTAATAGATGTTGCAATATCAGGAGACAGAAATGTGATCAAGAAAGATGCCGAGAAGATTCTAGAATATGAAGACCTTACAGCAGAAATACAGCGCATGTGCAATGCAAAAACAAAAGTGGTACAAGTAAAATAACAGGGGCAACTAGAACCATTTCACAAATCATTCACAAAATACCTCAGCAACATGCCTGGAAGGCACTATATCAAGGAACTACAGACAACAGCCATACTGACACTGCACACATACTGCGGAAAGTGCCGATGTAAAGTACATAACTTTCAACATGGGAAATAGCATTATATGTACCATAAATTGTAACTACAGAATAGCTGCAACATTATATACCCTAGAAACATGGCTTGTTTCAGGTATAGTTGTAAATACCCTGCATAAAGGCGATAACTAATAATAATAATAATAATAATAATAATAATAATAATAATAATCGCCATCCCGCCTCTCGCTATGTACGTTCGCAGCTGCAGTTTGTGTACTTATGAATACGAGCAGAATATGACAGCAATAAACGGCAATGGACGGTATGCTTGAGCCGGTAGTGCAGCGCGCACCTTTGCCGTAACATCACTGCGTACCTCCACGCAGTAGCAGCATAACAGTAGCCTATGCGTATAAACGCAGCTCACCCCCAAAATGTTGCACGTGCACAGACATTGTCTCCTCGACTTTGGCGATATTCCCGACTCCGTACCGACCTTAACATCCGGTTCCAAACGTTCGTAAGTACAGCAACAGATAACGGCGAGTCATTAACCTCACGCCCCGTCCGCTTTAATCACAGGACAATGGCACTCAGTCCCCCTAGTTATGAAGCTGTGGGCTGCTCATACAGCCTGGGTGCCGTGAACAACGGAACACGACCTTCGGTCCTCCGAGCCGAATAGCAGCGACCACGCGGACTCGGCTACCCTGGCTCCAACAGGAACACTTCATCAAAAGACGTCGATAGGACAATGCGTGCATGCCTCTCGGGAGCCAGGTCGCCGTGGCGACGCAAATTTTGTACGTTGACGCCTAATAGTCTGTTCGTCCTCAGTATGGAGCTTCATATCACCCTTCTGGCGCCTAAAATTTTGAAATGGCTCCTAGATTTTTGGAGAAGTTTTGCACACATGCGCTGCATTTTACTGCATGTTTAGCAGTTCTTTGCTTAGGGCTACTTAGCAACGTTATTCCCATTTTTGGGATTCCAAGGTATAGGGTTCAAACTTGGAGACCGGCAGTCCTGATGTCTTTCCCAAGTCCCTCCTCACCAATACCGGGACAGTGTTTTAAAATCAGGTCACGACTGCTTATTTCAACATAATTTTCATCCAATTATTAATTAATTAACCATCATTCGACGCTACATAGTCTAAGAAAATGTCATCGTACTTGAATAAAGAACAATCACTTCCATCGCTGCGACCGCTTCAGCAACTCCTCGGTGACTTAACACGAATGCTTCCCACTTCCCACATCACCCTTCGGCGCCGAATGTCGACACTTCAATAAACCATCCAGCCGACGTCACATTACCCGTGAGCCAGCTGGCAATAGCGACTAGACCACGGGATGGAAGAACAAGGTTCAATTCCCGGTAGGATCGAGAGATGCTCATGCACAGACAAGCACTGAGGCACAGCCAGCTTACCTACTGGATATCGAGGGTAAAGCCAGCTGGGCATGAAGCTGACCACTGACCTCAGTCTGGTACCAAGGCTAAGCTACATGTCCACTTCTTGATTCGGCAATGGCGCTTCACTGAAGCACATAGACAGACATATTTTCCCCTGTCAACACGATACAGTATTAACCTCTGAACGTCCGCAGACAAAAACACGTCTCGTACGTTCGCTCACCTACTGTCAAACAAATTTTAAATTTAAAATTATAAATACTTTCAAGCAAAACGCTAAAAATCCGAGCATTTTAAATATGACTTCCCACTCTTTACACTATAAACAGTAGCCTATACGATACAATACCCCAAAAAGATTTACAATCGATCATAATCGATATTTCGTAAGCGTCGAACTATCGTAATCGGGGATATACAACAGATCATGTTCGATTGTTATGTTTGAATCACCAAGTGCTTCTTCGGCCTTAGGTCGCACCTCACAGAGAACACAGTCTCAATTACAAAGACCAATAACGGTGACATGTGGTCACAAAAATACGTAGCTCATCGTGTATACTGTTATTTTTGTCAGATTTTTACCATTCCAAATTGCAAAAATTTCACGAAAATCCGTCCGGTGGGAGTCGCGCTGACCATGCGGCCAGACAGACGTGATGAAGCTAACAGTCGCATTTTGCAACTGTCTTGCGAACGCACCTGAAATGATGCAAAATACAATTTCAGGTGGCAGCCACAAGTCCAGATAGCACTGCAGCCACGTATTTCCAAACATGGTCGCTTCATAACAATGCTTCTGCATGTAGATCCTACTTGTTTCCGTGTCTGTCTGCATGTCTGTGTAACTCAACTCTCGACGAACAAACTTATTAACTACGACAACATAAAGAAATCACGAAAACGCACAGGATGCAGAAAAGATAAAGATTTGGATGAATAAATGAAATTACACAGAGATAAAGAAAGACAGAAAATGGAGAAATAGGAGACGTAAGAAAGGCAGGCTGGAAGAAAATATTGGCTTCAGCGTTTCATGACAAGCACACTTCGTCTAGGTGGCACGCAGATCCAGTCCGGGGGTGAGACACAGTATGGTGGCTGTCAGCGCCGCCGACTGGCCGCCAGTAAGTCATGTGGCGGCAAAATCTCAAAGGAGGTAGAAGCCACACCCATACGCCAGTTAGACACGCCCCTTACACTTAATCACAGCCTCATTAGTCATTAGTTATGATAATGGCGAAAGACATACCTGCTGTGACCAACCGACGAACGCACAGCACCTTCTATAGCGAGGAACAGAAACTGTACTGACGGCACGTAGCTTAATGTTTTATAAACGAATTTCGACGACGACGACGACGACGAGAGTATGGTGGCAGGTAAGCCCCTCTGGTCAATGACGTCTTAAATGCACGCGCAGAAACGTGCAACGGTGTCTGAGTCACTTAACCACAAAACCAGAAACATCACTTTGCCACCTCTTAACATACCACATCCACCTCACGTCTGTTACGTCGATCTTCCACAAAGGACTACTACAGATCGTAGGGAGCTTTACCTCCAGTGGCGCCACTTGTGAGGTCAGATTCCCGATTATGTGTTTTATTTACAAAACCAACATATGCACGCACCGTGTACACAACAGTGCAATTTCTATCCCTCCGACAAGTTTCGGCAATTACATGGCCGCCATCAGGGAGTATAACACACCAAGTTATTTAAAACATGTTAAAATAAGACACAGTTACATTATTAATATACGACTGTATCATCGTGATATTTCTAGTAATATTTATATGCTGCGAGACGCAGTACAACCCAGTACAATAGTGCACGCGTAGTTAAAAGTAACACATATATATTTGGAATGTTGTTGTAGGATTCGCACTGGCATGCAAACATCTACAATTGGTCCTGCTCCATAATGGATCTGTCCATGTATTGCACGACGCAGCTGTCAGTGTAGCTGACTACAACTTTCCTCATATTGGGCTGCAAGCATAATGTAGTTGCGCTTTTTTTCTGCAAGATGGCACAGTGTCCAGTCGTTTGGAAGCACGTTCTAAAGTATCGTCCAGTCTGACCCACTACACTGAATCCTTTTTTTTTTACCGATCTTCCGCCCTGTGCTTCTGTTTGGCTGTTGCGTGACCACAAACGGTTTTACAGAAAATAAAGCAACATACGTCACTGCTATTTAGTTTCTTGGCAACCATCTGATGCACCAAAAATGCATTATCCGGTACCACGGCGGTAAAGAGCAGGCTACAGCACTGGTCAACATATACGCCTATGCTCGTACATAAGTTAATATGAAATTTCATTTCGGCAAGAACGCGTATAGGCCTATGTAAACCAACAGAACATTGTTCAACAAGAATATTGGGTCTATAGGCTTAATTAACATGAATCTGCTTCAACTGCAGTTATTTTTTTCCTTTGCAGGCTTACGTACAGCCAGTTTTCAACGCTTAAATGAATTCTGTGCTATTCCCTGTGAAAACTTCGTCCGATATAAACGCGATATCATATGAGATTTAAGCATACACAGAAACGGCATTCGATACCAACTTTAATATGGAATGTCATATGTGCACCAAATCGTAGCTTATCGGTGAAATAATTTGAGAATAATTCATAGAAATAATCTGGCCCGTTCACATGACATCAGGAGTCAGTCTAAAGAGACGAAGGAACTTATGAAACGAGGTAAAACGATTGATAAACAAAGTGAACTGCCTTGACATTCACCCAACTTCCTACGGACACTTTTGGGAACACAAAAATAAAACAGTGAAAGTCACACTTCATAATCCAGACCTTCTCAAATATGACAAAGAATTCTGAAGACAATGCAGCGGTATACCAAGACGCTCAGGCAACATCCCCCCTTACCCCCAGTATGGTATGCCGCGTTATGTCATCGTACCACCATAGTTCATTTCCAAACAGAATTTTTTTTTTGTATGGAATGGAAATGAATGTGGGAAAAACTAAAGTACTGAAAATCTCAAGGCAACCATCCCCAATGAAAATGATGATAGATCAAAAACAACTGGAGAATGTGGAATATTTCAATTATTTGGGTAGCATGATAACAAGTGATGCAAGGTGTACATGTGAAATTAAATCCAGAATTGCCATGGCAAAAACAGCATTCAACAAGAAGAAAAATCTTTTCACCAGCAAACTGGAATTAAATTTAAGGAAGAAACTAGTAAAGTGCTACATTTGGAGCATAGCTTTGTGTGGTGCTGAAACGTGGACACTTCGGAAAGTAGATCACAAGTATCTGGAAAGTTTTGAAATGTGGTGCTGGAGAAGAATGGAGAAGATCAGTTGGACTGATCGTGTGAGAAATGAAGAAGTATTACACAGAGTCAAGGAGGAGAGGAATATCGTACATACAATAAAAAGAAGAAAGGCTAACTGGATTGGTCACATCTTGCGTAGAAACTGCCTTCTGAAACACGTGATTGAAGGAAAGTTAGAAGGAAGGATAGAAATGACAGGACGACGAGGGAGAAGACGTAAGCAGCTACTGGATGACCTTAAGGAAAAGAAAAGATACTGGAAATTGAAAGAGGAAGCACTAGATCGCACCCTGTGGAGAACTCGCTTTGGAAGAGGCTACGGACCTGTCGTAAGACAGACTACAGAATGAATGAATGAATGGCTCGACAGCCTTATATGGGCCTGGGCCTCCTCGTTTCGTCGAGGTTTCATGGTCACACACATTAGACACACCACAGTCGGTAGGACTCCTCTGGACGAGGGATCAGCCCGTCGCAGAGACCTCTACCTGACTACACACAACACTCACAAGAGACAGACATCCATGCCCCCGGTGCGATTCGAACCCACGATCCTAGTAAGCGAGCGGCCGAAGACCCACGCCTTAGACCGCGCGGCCACTGGGATCGGCTCCAAACAGAATTACAAGAAAATACCAAAACGCCTTAAAACACGAGGATAAGGGGATACGAGGAAGGAAGGGACGTCGTGGTATGCAGGCCGACTTCAGTATAAATTAATACCTGCTGGTCAGCAGAATCGGCATTAATCTCGCGGGTGTTCCAGCCTAGAGCAGAGCAAAGGGCAAATAAAACATCCAGTTTGATGCGGCAACGTTCTGGAAAAGCAAGTTGAAACGGGCCGCTCCCAATGATATTAATGGTGCACGCTAGAACAACCGCATGAATGCAGACAGAGAGACAGGGAGAGAGAGAGAGAGCAGAATGAAACCGTCCAGCATGCAAACTGGATTTTGTACATCACAGAGGCATTTTGCATGTGTATCATGGCAGTACCACATTAGGGCCGACAGCGATGGAAAATAAAATCACCTGCAGGTGACCCACCAAGGTTCCGTGGATGATAGTGGTCAATATCCACTCTAGGTTAGACAAACAACCCATTAACGAATCACTAACAAACGCCAGTCTGGCACCTGAGTCACAAGTTAAGGGACTCACTTGCATCTGTTTACTGCACAGAAATATATGTCATTGTTTTACAAGTATTAGGCCTCCACGTAATGCGACAAATGCCATCAAGGCAGTGAAACAGCATCCATGAATTCAATAACTAACTAACTAACACTCCATGGAGCAGAGTCGTTCTTGAGAAGCTAGCAGGTTGTCAGCTAGTCAAGAAATTCCACGCGGTTTATGGAAACCGAAGGTTCATTACCGCACTCACAAGAGCCCGCCACCTGTCCTTATCAGTCCAGGTCCGAGGCTTTGTATAATGATTCGTAACTTGGTAATTTTTAAGGTGAGGAGTTGTTAGCACCTCGCCCAACCCCCAAGCTGGAGGGCCACCCCTTGTCGGCTCTCCGCGACTGCTTATTCAATGTATTCGCAGCTACCCTCCATATCCAGAGGCCGTTCCTCCATCCACAACCCGAGGACGCGCCATGCCAAGCAGTTATTAAATCTAATATCTACTGGCATTTGTCAGTAGGTTCAGGACCCACGTCGATGAGTAATGCTAGGTCTAGGACTCATATAGACTACGTCTCGTCTCACAACTTGACAGATAGGTCTACCACAAATGTCACATATGGTTTGTTTGCCGGTACGGAATGAGCCTTGAAAGATTTATCTCGTAAGATTTAAAATAAAATTCTTATGCCTATTGCTCATTTCGACACGGCTCTAAGTTGCAAAGCAGAAGCGCCGAACTGGCCAAGAAACTTCCCATTTTTAACAGAAACCGAACTTTCCTAGTTATCAAGTAGGCATATGCTTCTCTCCAAAGGTAAAGCAATCCCATTACAGGCCTGGACAGATCCTTAGGGTTCCAGGAGGTTGAGGCTCCCAGATTTCTAGACAATCGGCACATGAAGATGGTAAGGTTGTCAGCCCTACGCACCGGCCGCCTTTACCTCCCAGGAAACACTCCTGGTACTCACTTCTTTTAGAGGCTGAGTCGACCGCGGCTCTGGCGACCACACAGCCTCCTATTCAATGGTTACCACGGTTCTTTCCCAGGGGTAAAGCGGCGGAGGCGTGACTTAACCACTCACCTCCATCTAGCGACGAGGTCAAGAATGAAGGGAGCTAGGCCTCTACTCCCCTATATGCCTTCATGGAGAGGACAGGAACGATTCTGCCTTTTCTTAAGGCATACAGCAATAGTCACAGCGAGGAATACTGATTACAAGTGGAAGACGTGGGCGTAGGGAGGAGACAATGTATGTTCATGTGACTTAACAAACTTAGAGAAACAGGACTTCCGCCCGCAGACTGAATTCAAATTACTCCGATCAGGACCCAGTGGCGGATTCAGCGAACCCGATAATGAGTCTTCAGGTTCCACAAACTAGGGGCATTTCTTCATTTGCACTGGAACACGCCCTTGTGCCAGCAATCACTAATGCGCCCAATCAACTGTTAACCCTTTACAACACGGGACAACAGCAATGTAAATACCCTCACGGCCATGTAATTTTTAAAAGTTTCTGCCTCTATAATTACACGTCCCTTTTTCACAATATTTGTCTAAAAGGCTTGTACAGACATGAAAGATTGTGTTAAGTTTAATTATAGTTAAAATTATCACTAATGAGGTTTAATTTTTCCTATTAATATCCTCACGATTTTTCAAGCAGTCACGAATTATTTACATACATCTGCAGGCAGTGGTTCCTCATATTGGCGAAGAGAAGCAAATACACACACATACAGGACCTTCCGACAAGTCTCTCTTCCTTCACAGAGCCCCTTCTATAAAATCCACAACCCTTTCACCCCCATTATTTCATCAAGAAGACGCTACTGAAAAATATCAGTTCAGTAATTACAACAGTTATATTTACTTACGTACATGTGTGTGTTCCGCTTTTCAATTTTAGTGTCAGTTGCTCCTCAGAAATGCAGTTTTGTAAGATATATCTCGAAGCATGCGGTAGCACACAACACCATGTTGCATTCTGGACACCTGACTTTCGTTCTTTTTTCTGTGTTTGCGGAACACACACGTCACCGAATTCTCTTACACTGCATAAGCCAGTGTCTTATTTCTCTGATGGTGATTCAAGCGTTTGCACTGCCCGGCTTATCGCTGTTATTGCTAGGATAGGCAGTGGACTGAACTGTTGAGTGGAAGATAGACATAAGCATGAACCTAAAATTCAAAACAGTTACGAAGAAATCCATACAGCAGAATGAAGGACATTTGCCTGTGGTCCCATACTGCACTAACCAGAGCACTGAACGTCTGTATTCATTCCTTTCTCCTCCCACGGATTGCATATGAACTCAGCACCCAGATAAGCCAGCACTAGCACGAAAACTAAACACATTATACGTGTGCAACCTAAACAGCGTCTCAGGAAAATAACGATGACATGTACAGTTAGCTCCAAATTTGATATCACAGTGTCTCCACTTACAGCACGAGATATTTGAAATGAATAAATCTAGAAAATGAAGCTTTAAGTGAAAAATAAACAAAGTAAAAAATGACCAACTAAGCTGCGTAAAAATAGGTGGATCTTCTTGAAACTTGCGTAACCGGTACATGTATTCATTCTCAAGCGTGTACTTCTTATTTGAAGTTTTTATCTTTACAAATGTATTAAATACAACGGATAATATCAGCACGTGCGAAAACGGGCATTTAAAGCGAAAAGAACTCCGACCGTCAGCGGCAACTTTGGGATTTAAATCTCCAGTACTCTTAAAGGTTAATACACACAAGAACTAATTACTTTACTAAACACTTCCTTTCTTAGTCTGACCTCATCTACCTACTCATTGTAGGTGTACAGGGTTATTGTTAAACTTGATCACACTCAGTGACACACACACACATACACACACACCTAGGACTCCTCTGGGTCGCCGAGACCTCTACCTGTACACACAATACTCACAAGAGACAAACATCCATGCCCCCGATCGGATTCGGACCCGCAATCCTAGCAAGTGAGCGGCTGCAGACCTACGCCTTAGACCGCGCGGCCACCGGGATAGGCTTAAACAAGTTCAACCACCACATTTCAAGCAATAATTTCCTGTCAGCTACCGCAGTCCACGTCGTGGCCTGGTTACTTTAATTTAAAAAATTATGTAATTTTGTTTGTAACCCTGAAATCAAATTACAGGTGCACAAAGTTTGTAGGTCATGAACTGAAAACATTACACTGATATGTTCTACAAAAAATTCCTTCTACTGTCAAGTCTCTGTCTCTTGTACCTAGGTGAATGCTATGTTAACGAAGTTTTTGCACTGAAAGCTTGCAAGACCTTTCGCTTTTACTGTTAATAACACATTAAGATGTATTCCTCACATTACACCCAATTACATCCTTATTTTGTACACAGAGTACTTCTACACGCAGCAGTAAATATTGTGTTAGTTGTCTTTTGTCATCTTTGGGGGCAAACTACTGGCTGTGAAACTGACAGTAGCGTAGCTTGCATACTGCGCGCAGCTGTAGATTCTGTGGGTTGTTAGTTCTGTTGTGGTTACGAACGGTCTGTTTGTATCAGAACATTACTCCAGTTATTGGCAAGACCTACACACATATATATCTTTTGTTCTTTTAAATCTCTCTAAACTACCCATCCCATCGAATACCCACAAAATATATTCAACATTCTGAGCACAACCGAAATCCAAACATAAATTCTATACGGTACCAATGACGGTATATTAAACTTAGAATTGCCTGTTTTCTGAACCTTGTCCATCGTCTAGTACTGACAAAAGAACTCAACGTCTTGGAAACTAGATCTGCTCCCGTCTTCAGGTGGCAGAGTGGGGGGTTGGATCTGACAGAAACAGCTATTCATTCCGAATCACTGTCAGTCAAAAGGGATCTTCCGTAAAGATCTAAACAGACCCATCATCGGTTACACTGCAATGAAGTCACGATTTTGTAAATTTGGAGTAACAGCAAGGGGCCGGCCCACACGACATGTTTGATTACTCCAGTCAGCCAACTTAGGACTGAGACACACAACGGACCGGCCCACACGACATGTTTGATTACTCCAGTCAGCCAACTTAGGACTGAGACACACAACGGACCGGCCCACACGACGCGTTTGATTACTCCAGCCAGCCAACTTAGGACTGAGACACACAACGGACCGGCCCACACGACGCGTTTGATTACTCCAGCCAGCCAACTTAGGACTGAGACACACAACGGACCGGCCCACACGACGCGTTTGATTACTCCAGCCAGCCAACTTAGGACTGAGACACACAACGGACCGGCCCACACGACGCGTTTGATTACTCCAGCCAGCCAACTTAGGACTGAGACACACAACGGACCGGCCCACACGACGCGTTTGATTACTCCAGCCAGCCAACTTAGGACTGAGACACACAACGGACCGGCCCACACGACGCGTTTGATTACTCCAGCCAGCCAACTTAGGACTGAGACACACAACGGACCGGCCCACACGGCGTGTTTGATTACTCCATCCAGCCAACTTAGTGAATTTCACCCATATGAATTCCCCTGATCAGCAAAGAGGTTGATAAGTAATCTCGCTGGTTCGTCAACATTTCTTTTGTACGTTACATATTTCTGTCACACCAGGCGACAGCTGTAGTGGGTAATATATACAGTATGTGAGGCAGGGGCAAATTCCGATCCGGAGGTCAGAACATGCAGAGGCGTACAGAACGCCTTTCTTTTAATCCTCCCCTTCCCCCCCCCCCCCCCCAATAAATTGAGAGTCAATCATCCAGCACTGTCCTAGGAAGCAAGAGCAAAATAATAATAATAATAATAATAATAATAATAATAATAAGCGGCAATATAAAAGTGATCACACAACTCTTCCATTATCAGCAAAAGTCAGAAATCCAAAATTCGTACCTCATATAGTTGGGCAATTTAAAATGAAATTCCGCTCTCCTATTATCCTTATGTATACTCTTTAGGTCCTTTATTATCGTAAGTTTTTCTGCTACACTTCTTCATGAGGATGGCAACTCTAATAAGCTCCGAGTCACACTTTTATCAAACTTGCACTCATCCATTCTTCAGTTAGTTCTCTACATCACACTACTACAATCCTGTAAAACCTTACAAGAGAACGCAAAACTCACTTTGTCTGTACTTCAGCGATTACTTGGAAGACAACTGAGATCGTGCACTAATATCGTGACAAAAAGTAATACAGTCTTTCAGCACTGTGTCGTTTCCAGTGGGGTAAGCGGCAAGCATCCCGCCTGACCGAGCCCTTACTTTCACTGTAGTATTCTTTGAAGTATAGCCGTTATTATCGTCGCTTTACAAACATTTAAATGGACGCTGTGGAGAACACACCAAAATGCCTCTCTCTCTCCCCTCTCTCTTTCTCACGCGCGCGCGCTTCAAACGGCAAAGTACAGCAGGATATACTCCGCATCCCTATCCTTTTAGCAAATGCGCTATACACATTGTATATAACTTAACGTTATAATTTCTGGAAAAGGATTTACAAGTGTTCTCTTTTTTTGACGGAAAACGTCTTACACCGCGGGTCCGGTATGAGGGGAAACTATGCGAAAGTCGATGTTACGATTTTGTGTATACCACACAAATCTTAATAAATTTAAAACTATAACGCACATCCAAATAAGCAATACACGGTTTAAAAGAGCAAGGATGAAAGAATGTTACGCGACATTAACCTTGAGCGCGTGACGTCACACGCCGCCACAAAATGGTCGCCAAGTTGGAGTGGAAAACTACCGGTTTGCCGCGCGGCAAAATTAGTATAGCTCGGGAACGCGTAAGCGTAGGACGTTGTGTGAGGTGTCGTTTAATAGAGCTCGACGAGTACTATAAAATAAAACACTAATAGTGACAATAGTGAAAGAACTTGAAAAAATATACAGTGAGAAAGTGTTGAACTTGGACAAATTTTCCCTAAAATTTAAAAAATGTCGAAATATCTTGAAAACAAGAAGGTAAATGCCTATCGTAAACGCTTACAAAGTGAAAGAAGAATAAATGAGGAATCCAAAAACGCCCCTATGACAGCAGCAGAACGAATGCGGAGGATGAGGCAGCGTCGACAAGTTGAGGCGAGCACCAGTCGCGCGGACGCCGCAACGCCTGACGCAAGTTCACAGGCAATGGATGTCGACAGTGAGATAGAACCGATGGAATGCGACGAAATACAAGCAATCGAGATTTAGCGTTTATAACCCATTGGCGTCTGGCGACGGAGCACTTTGAAAAGTCGTCCTGTCTTCAACAAAGTTTACAAATTAGTCAGCATTGTCAGAAATAAATAAAATAAAAGAAATGCAAGTTCCTTGCGCTCATTTCTTTCTTACCAACCCTACAAACACCCCGCCCCGACAACACCGCCTGGGTAAGACGTTTTCCGCCAAAAACCTCAGCGGTAGTGACTCCGACACTACCTACCCCATTTTTAGTAGACAAATGAAGTCATTTCCTCCGGTTCAGTGGACAGCGGCGCAATTTTAGCTCTACCGAAGAATTCGCTACTGATATGATGTTAATTTCTATTTTCCTCCGAATCAGTGTTGGTGGGCTGGGGTACTGTTTCTGAGTTCGTTCTAGGTCATCGTGGGCACTTTGTTACATATTATACATGTGTTTATTACCTATTTCGCATTATTACCCGCTGACCAACCTGATCTGCGCTGCATATAGGCTCTATACACAGCCAGACGACCAAGAATGACTCTTGTCTGTCGGACCCAACTCAGCAGCTTCCGACGTCCTGTTTCAGCTAAGGAGAAGAGCAGATCCGCACTCCGAATGTGTGAAGATGGACAAAGCCCTGAACCAAGTAACTGGCAGCTGATAATAGATGTGAGACGTATAGCACCTCAGCCCTTGTGGCTCTGAGTGTTCAGACATCTTAATTTGAGAGACTGCTCCACTCAATATACCCTGACAGTGTTCGGCCACCTCAATTTGACAGATTTCTCCCCTCAATATATCCTGACAGTGTTCGGCCACCTCAATTTGACAGACTTCTCCCCTCAATATATCCTGACAGTGTTCGGCCACCTCAATTTGACAGACTTCTCCCTCAATATATCCTGACAGTGTTCGGCCACCTCAATTTGACAGACTTCTCCCCTCAATATATCCTGACAGTGTTCGGCCATCTCAATTTGACAGACTGCTTCCCTCAATATATCCTGACAGTGTTCGGCCACCTCAATTTGACAGATTTCTCCCCTCAATATATCCTGACAGTGTTCGGCCATCTCAATTTGACAGACGGCTTCCCTCAACATATCCTGAAAGTGTTCGGCCACCTCAATTTGACAGATTTCTCCCCTCAATATATCCTGACAATGTTCGGCCATCTCAATTTGAGAGACTGCTTCCCTCAATATGTCTTGACAGTGTTCGGCCATCTCAATTTGAGAGACTGCTCCCTCAATATATCCTGACAGTGTTCGGCCATCTCAATTTGAGAGACTGCTCCCCTCAATATATCCTGACAGTGTTCGGCCATCTCAATTTGAGAGACTGCTCCCCTCAATATATCCTGACAGTGTTCGGCCATCTCAATTTGAGAGACTGCTCCCCTCAATATATCCTGACAGTGTTCGACCATCTCAATTTGAGAGACTACTCCCCTCAATATATCCTGACAGTGTTCGGCCATCTCAATTTGAGAGACTGCTCCCCTCAATATATCCTGACAGTGTTCGACCATCTCAATTTGAGAGACTACTCCCCTCAATATATCCTGACAGTGTTCGGCCGTCTCAATTTGAGAGACTACTCCCCTCAATATATCCTGACAGTGTTCGGCCACCTCAATTTGACAGACTTCTCCCCTCAATATATCCTGACAGTGTTCGGCCACCTCAATTTGACAGACTTCTCCCCTCAATATATCCTGACAGTGTTCGGCCATCTCAATTTGACAGACTGCTTCCCTCAATATATCCTGACAGTGTTCGGCCACCTCAATTTGACAGATTTCTCCCTCAATATATCCTGACAGTGTTCGGCCATCTCAATTTGACAGACGGCTTCCCTCAACATATCCTGAAAGTGTTCGGCCACCTCAATTTGACAGATTTCTCCCCTCAATATATCCTGACAGTGTTCGACCATCTCAATTTGAGAGACTACTCCCCTCAATATATCCTGACAGTGTTCGGCCATCTCAATTTGAGAGACTGCTCCCCTCAATATATCCTGACAGTGTTCGACCATCTCAATTTGAGAGACTACTCCCCTCAATATATCCTGACAGTGTTCGGCCGTCTCAATTTGAGAGACTACTCCCCTCAATATATCCTGACAGTGTTCGGCCATCTCAATTTGAGAGACTGCTCCCCTCAATATATCCTGACAGTGTTCGACCATCTCAATTTGAGAGACTACTCCCCTCAATATATCCTGACAGTGTTCGGCCGTCTCAATTTGAGAGACTACTCCCCTCAATATATCCTGACAGTGTTCGGCCATCTCAATTTGAGAGACTGCTCCCCTCAATATATCCTGACAGTGTTCGACCATCTCAATTTGAGAGACTACTCCCCTCAATATATCCTGACAGTGTTCGGCCGTCTCAATTTGAGAGACTACTCCCCTCAATATATCCTGACAGTGATCGGCCATCTCAATTTGAGAGACTGCTCCCCTCAATATATCCTGACAGTGTTCGACCATCTCAATTTGAGAGACTACTCCCCTCAATATATCCTGACAGTGTTCGGCCGTCTCAATTTGAGAGACTACTCCCCTCAATATATCCTGACAGTGTTCGGCCATCTCAATTTGAGAGACTGCTCCCCTCAATATATCCTGACAGTGTTCGACCATCTCAATTTGAGAGACTACTCCCCTCAATATATCCTGACAGTGTTCGGCCGTCTCAATTTGAGAGACTACTCCCCTCAATATATCCTGACAGTGTTCGGCCATCTCAATTTGAAAGACTGCTCCCCTCAATCTGTCCTGACACATATTTATTTCAGGGTATAATTTAACACAATGACTCAACACCTATTTCAGCTTTCGGTTTACCAGTAAGTAGCGGGTGAAGGCGAGGGGGGCGTGGTCAAGACCACCTCCTATCCGAAAGGCAACATGCCTAAATACTTGTCTAAACAAAGACCTCATTTCTGACATGTTGCAAACAGGCCTATTACGTTGCACAATAAACGTAAGTGGGAATACAATACAGACCCTCTAGGAGTACGCGTGTAGCAGAGCAAAGCTGTCATACCCTCTGTGGAAATAAGAGGCCACATTCACATTGCGACCGTTTTAGACCCGGAGAGCAAGTAGCCGATACCCGTTGGATAAGGGGCCGTAAATGACTATTAAAAACGTAGCATTATTTTACAACGACATTTCAACTTACAGAGGTTGGGGCCGATTGTTCACCCTATAACCTGCCATGAAGGCACAGGGGGGAGCAGAGGTATAGCTCTATTATTTTAACCTTGGCGTTAGATGGGTGTGGGTGGGGTTAGTGCCGATACAGAGTCAAAGTAGGATAAATACGGAAGATTCAGTGTGAATGACGAAACAGGGATATGAAAGGAGGCGCCGTGAGCTGTTTGGAAGCCCTACATCGGCGTTCTCCTAAAGGAACTGAACACACATCAACTGCAGGAATTTCGCAGAGTGGAGTAAGATATGACAGTGACTGTGGCTCTCGAAAGATGGTGAAGGAGGTGGTGGTGGCCGATGTTAAGGCATTTACCTGTGTGGAATGATGAAAACCTGAGCCCCTATATTGCGACTCGAAACAGGCGACTCTCGAAAACGAGTCACACGCGCTCGGGACACTGAGTAAGGCATATGAGTATATAAACACGTCACAATTTTCACAACTTGAGTGCTGACCGGGCAGCCGCAGACCTCTTGCACCAAACCCTGTGCTCAGACGGACACCAAATGTGGCTACGACAGACATGTGACGACGCACTTAAGCTGGAATCCAAGTCATGGTAACCCTGTCCCTTTAATAAAGTTCCAGATAGCTCCCAGACTTAGATTTCTGGCATCCTTGGGGTCCAAGAAAAGGAACCAAGATAAGTATGTCTGAGTGTCGCCAAAGCTTCACACTCACACAAAACATGAGCTGAGGTTTCTTCCTCTGCCCTGCACCTCCTACACAAGGAACTATCAGTAAACCCCATTATGTAAAGACTTATTCTCCGGTTTTTATGTCCAGTTACAAGGCCAGTAACCACCCTGGACTGCATGCTATTAAAATACAATAACCTAGTCTTAGCAGTAGGACTAGGGCCCCGAGATCAATTCTGGGGCCTGTCTCTAAGTGCTGGTAAAACCTTGCCACAGTGTCAAGTGCTGTTTAACGAGCCACCACTTGATGTACTCGAAATAATACAGGCAATGGGTTAAAGGGCGAGATAATTCTAAGCACCGAAATTAAACACAAATGGTTTATGTGTAAGTATACATCAGGTCGGGTGCACGCAAGTGAGGGCTTGCGTAACCCGGGGTGGAGTGGGGGGGGGTGCCTGTATTCAATACATTTTATGTACGCACCACGTTCGTAGCCACTTCACACCGTCCTACTGTTGGTATGCTGAGTTAGCCGCTCTTGACCACCGAATGTCATGGCATTCTCTGTAAGCAGGCTCTACGGCCGTTTGAAATATCTCTACCTTAATAAACACACAACGAGCAACTCGCAAAATCACTGAACCCCACGCAACACGAAAAAGAAGTTTGAAATATCGAAGCTAACGGATCCAGAACAGTGATGACAGAAAGCACCAGAGAGGCCACAGCATAAATCAAGGCGCGGCTTTGTCATGTCCACGGTTCGGAGGAGACATCAGATAAAAGCTTGAAGGATGCACGGCCAGCCTTCGTAACGATGTAGCAGCTGCAGTGTTTAGAAACCACAGTCGACAGACGTCTTCAACTGTCTCTTAATATTACACATCAAATGCACTTTAGTTTCCTTGTATTCGGCAGCAACAGGCTACTTCTTTGAAGTCTTACCGAACTACGTAACTTAATTTTGTCTTGCATATTTAGAGCCGGCGTATGTTCAGCACATTTCAGCTGCTGCCTTCCGTTCAAATGTGTTTCACAATGTTATATTTGGTACAATATTCTACAACTCACAGTTGTTTAAATGTCTGTATAGTAAAGGTAAAGTTCACCCCATGGCCTGCCACGAAGGCCCAGAATAGGAGTAGAAGCTCTACTCTTTCTTTAACTCGGCGCTAGATTGGGGTGGGTGGTCAGCGCCACGCTCTCATAGCTTTACCCCTGGGAAAGAGACCCTGCACCCACTGTAGAGGCTGGGTGGTCCCAGGGCCGGTCTGGACGGGTATGGAAAATCTCACCCACACCGGGATTCGATCCCCGAAACGTCCAGCTCGTGACTGTATAGTAGTTACGTATTATTGTTCCTATTATAGTGGCACTTGCGCGATGAAACAATGCACTGTTGCATCGCAAGCGAGAGGGAGGTGGAACAACACTCAATCCCCTACAGACTGAAAGCTGCAAACACAGTTGGGTCACTGAAGCAAGACAAACCCGTTCCTGCCCAGGGTGCTGAGCCCGGGGACCAAGTATCCTGCAGGCACTGAGGCCAATTTCGGCGAAACTGAAGACGCAGGAGCGCGAATCCGCGCAACTAATCACCATCCATCTTGAATGCTTCAGACTTCTTGCGCACCTACTCGCTTTCCAACTGCGGTGCTTAGACACAGGGGCACCTTCACATTTTACACGACCATGCTCACAATACTCCTGGATAAGCCAATTAATATGTTCGTCACATCTGCAACATAATGTATAATGCTAATGCTTCTAGTCTGTAAGACTGTAATAGGCAAAACAATTAACTGACGGCCTTTTGCCTCAATTCCACTCGTAGTTAAGGGAGTAACGTACTATAATAAAGTAACAAGATACGATCTTAATTGCTGTCAGAGTTACAACAGGCAGCGTCAGGTTATCCCCGCTTTCTCTCGCTGATATCAAAACTTAGCATGAGGTCCGTATTCTAAATCTCTAAACTACAGTCGAACCCGCTTATAACGACATCGGTTTATACGACACTTCGCTTACAGAGTCAGATATTCCGTGGTACCAATTAATTCGTCACTGTTAACCATAACATTATGCTCCTCCGTTATGATGACACAAAGTATTCAGTCCCTTTCATGACGTTATAAACGAGTTCGACTGTATTTGGCCAGTGTCTACCACAACAGCCACAGACAGGATACTGGTTCATACCCAAGACAGTTATAGATAATGCGGTAAAGTGAAAATCCCCTTTCCCTAACCGAGGATAGAACACAGGTCCTTCAGCATCTGTTAAAGTCTCTCACTTCAGTTAAGGAATGTACGAGGAAATACGACGTTATGTTTGCACATTACCTCGCACGACTATCCTTACAAGGTCAGGTACCTTGCATACCAATTTACGCGCTGTATTGAACAAATACACACTCAAGAGCCGAGATGGTTGAAGTCAGTGAACTGAATGCCTACAGGTCGGGGTGCAGTTCATGATAGCCAGGGCCTTATGCTCGCCACCTGGTCCACACACAGTACGAGCAGTTAAGTAGTTCACACGATCAACATAACCACACGCCTGCAGTATACATGGAGCGGTTTCGCCTCCTAGGCTGAGTTAAGCTGCACTCTTTTATACCTAAAGCCATGGGGCAGAATCCACCTTCGCAAAATATTATTAGCTCACAAGAAATTCAGCGTATTTTGGAATTAGTACAACAGGGCCCACCAAGTACCCAGTCCCTGTGTAATATTTTGTAACATGCTAGCAATTTACACAGAGGAGTTTTAAGTTTTACATTCAGCCCCAACCTGGAAAACTATCCCCCGCAGGGTAAACGTCACTGATCATTCAGTACGTATGTTCTCAATGATAATAAGATGTGCGGTTTTCACGGTTTTCCGCACTACGTCATTGTTATACAGTACGGGTCTGCATACGACGGCGCATCACAAAGTCGGGCCGAGAACTATAGGTAGTACGTCTTTCTGCCACGAGGTGCCACAGTATCGCTATACTCTGCGTCAATCTAGTGAGTGTTGCGGCCATGACCCTCTGCATTATTTCTTGAGCTTCAGGTAAAGACATGTGGGAGCTCAGGCAGTCCCGCCACAGGTTGCACTAAAGAAGATGTGGCGAATATTTCGCAAAATTGTCAAGGAGGACTGATAAATACCTCTTCGAAGTTCGCTGGCAGGCTACGCCTCTCGTACGGTGCATGCTAGCGAAATCTGCCGATGTCCCCGAAGTCCGTGCCCAGGTGGCTCACGGACAAACAGAAGCAGTGGAAGTGTCTGGTCTATAAAAACATGGTTGTGTCCCCCAACCTAATCAGTCGCCTAATTTGGCCCTCTGTAATTTCTTCTAGTTTCCCACAACGAAATGGCAGCTACGAAGGCACTGTTCTAGAATGTCCCTGAAATTCAAGAGCACTTGCTGGCCGTCCGACACGCGATTTCAGAGTCAGTTTCAGCAGTGCTTACAGCAGTGGTAGAAACGCCGAACCCCGTGCATGATCTCGGAAGGGGAGAACAGTATAGTAGCCAGCATATATTTCATTACCGACTGAGTCCAGGAAATTTTGGTTACGCCATGGTATCCTCTGCCTTATGTTGCGATTCCAAAAGAGCTTTATAATAAGTAAAGACAAACAAACGAAAGGAAAGAGGAAGAAATGACACAACATACAAGAGACACGAAGATATAAAGCGAGAGCCTCGTCTCGTATATCTTACAAACGAACCCTGTCTGAAGAATATGCCCTACACGTGCGTCCAACAACACAGTGGGCTGGACGGAGCCAAGGTAGAACTAAGCAGTGATAAGATCGGTGCTGAAAAGTGACAGGTAGGACTGGGGGGCCACCCTCAGCTGCAGTAAAAAACCGGCCCCTCTCGTGTTTTCCTTTCTTTAGGGCAATAAGCTGATGCAGGGCGACAGATATCAGAGGCAGATACGGGGTTCATACGCTGGGAAGGATTTCCTCAGGACGAGACAGGGAATGCTATCGAGCATTCCTTCGTGCACTTTGAGTGGAACATGGTCATATGTCCCAATCAGCAACTACACACGAGGCTTGCAAACATCCATACGTCACAAACAGACGCATCATTAGGCTTATCAGCACGTATGGCAGGCGAGAAGTCAGCAACGCTGCACGGAAAATACCAATTTGGAAACACAGACGAAGATGGAAGGATAACATTATAATGCATCTTCAGGAGAAAAGACTGGATTCAAGTGGCTCAAGACAGACTCCAGTAATGGGAGTTTCCTAAATATGGCAGGTTGTGTGATTGCTGGCTTCTTAAGGAGTTTCTTGCACGACCATAATTAGTTCACTAATTATGGTCGTGCAAGACGAGTAGGCTACTTAATGACAGTGCCACCTTCAGGTGCGCACAAGATAGTGGCAGTACCGACATACAGTTGCACAATGTAATGTCAGTACCACCATCAGGCGGTGCACAATATAGTGGCAATACCACCATTAGGGGTGTACAACGTAACGTCAATACCACAGTCAAGCTGTGCACAACAAAGTGGCAATACCACCATTAGGGGTGTACAACGTAACGTCAATACCACAGTCAAGCTGTGCACAACAAAGTGGCAATACCACCATAAGGGGTGTACAACGTAACGCCAATACCACAGTCAAGCTGTGCACAAGAAAGTGGCAATATCACCATAAGGGTTGTACAACGTAACGTCAATACCACAGTCAGGCTGTGCACAATAAAGTGGCAATACCACCATAAGGGGTGTACAACGTAACGTCAATACCACAATCAGGCGGTGCACAATATAGTGGCAATACCACCATAAGGGGTGTAAAACGTAACGTCAACACCACAATCAGGCGGTGCACAACAGAGGCAATACCACCATTAGGGGTGTACAACGTACGTCAATACCACAGTCAGGCTGTGCACAATAAAGTGGCAATACCACCATAAGGGGTGTAAAACGTAACGTCAACATCACAGTCAGGCGGTGCACAATAGAGGCAATACCACCATTAGGGGTGTACAACGTAATGTAAATACCACCTTCAGCGGTGCACAATATACTAGCAATACCGACATCTGAGGTGCACAATGTAATGTCAATACCGCCTTCAGGGGTGCACAATATAGTGGCAATACCACCATTTGGGGTATACGACGTAACGTCAATACCACAGTCAGGCTGTGCACAATATAGTGGCAATACCACCATTAGGGGTGTACAACGTAATGTCAATACCACCTTCAGGGGTGCACAATATACTAGCAATACCGACATCTGAGGTGCACAATGTAATGTCAATACCGCCTTCAGGGGTGCACAATATAGTGGCAATACCACCATTTGGGGTATACGACGTAACGTCAATACCACAGTCAGGCTGTGCACAATATAGTGGCAATACCACCATTAGGGGTGTACAACGTAATGTCAATACCACCTTCAGGGGTGCACAATATACTAGCAATACCGACATCTGAGGTGCACAATGTAATGTCAATACCGCCTTCAAGGGTGCACAGTATAGTGGCAATACCGACATTAGAGATGCGCAATGTAATGTCAACAGCACCTTCATTAGGTGCATACTGTAAGTACAACACATCCTTCAGCACAGACCCGCTAAATTCGCAGCTCGAGGGCAACGTGTTGCTCGCGACACAGTGTTACGTTGCCCGCGGAGACATCTGAAATGCGAAACCTTCCTTTAATCCTTTCCCTGGCAAAACCGATATAGAACGCTGAAGCAGGTTTCAAAAAAAAAAAAAAATTGTGAGCTGTTTATTCACGGATACATAAATTCCATTATTTATTCACTTTGCAAAAAGGCCTATGTGCTAAAAATATCGACGTCCTTGTTCATATATTGAAAAGCATTTTTAATATATTTTTCCAATTATTATCAGCACGTTTAATTGCACATGACGTACAGAAAAATAACAGGTAAATTATACATATAATCATACGTGCACTTATGCATTCTTCGTATGTAGCACGTATGGGGGAGGGGAAAGGTGCATACAGGATTTTGGTGGGGAGATCTGAGGGAAGGAGACCACTTGGAAGACCCAGGCGTAGATGGGAGAATATTAAAATGGATCTTCAAGAAGTGGGACGGGGGGGCATGGACTGGATTGATATGGCTCAGGATAGGGACAGGTGGGGGGCTCTTGTGAATGCGGTAATGAACCTTCGGGTTCCATAAAACGCGGGGAATTTCTTGACTAGCTGACGACCTGTTAGCTTGTCAAGAAGGACTCTGCTCCATGGAGTTAGTTAGTTATGCATTCTTCATTCTGTGTATTGAATTTGATGTTGCCCGCATGCAGACCGAATTTTGCGAAACTTGCCCGCACCACATAAAAGACTGCGCACGCCAGCTTTAACAAGTACTCACTGTTCTCCATGACCGCCCAGTAAAGCCGAGGAATTTGTAATAATTTTAAATGGCGGGCTATAACATCAGCTTTGGTAATATTTACAGTCCACACATTATTCGAAAAAAAAAAAACATATTCAAAACTGAAAATGTTCAATCCATGCTCCGATATGTGCAGAGACGACGTTACGATTAGGATAATATTAAATGGAACGGTTTTACACCCAACAAAATCACGTACAGGTCACCCTAAATGCGTTAATTCACTTAACACTAGCCAAAATTATAGCTAACTCATTACTTGCAGGCCACAGAAAGCGCACAGTCTCAACATGTTTTGTCCCTGTCCTAATATATGGCCACGGGTAGGTTTCAAAAAGCTGTCGGGTCTATCAAGCCCGCAAGTCGGCGTCTCCTCACCCCTAGCATATCCATTTGAGTATCAAGTTTCAATTTTTTTACGCCAGTTTTAAGTATGCTTCCTTAACATTTCACTGACTGGCTTCTCTGCTGTGCAGACTGCAGCATAGCATTTGCTGGCCACTACGTCTTGAACAACAGAATGCTGAAGAAAATATTACGCAAGTTAGGAAACGTCCGTTTCTGGCACGTTCGCTGCTGCTGTCCCTTGATTTTAAATTTCTGAACAACTTCACGAATTACATTGAAAATTTGAAAGTGCCTGTCGACATGTTGCGCAACACACACTACACCGCATTTTATTTCCCTGGAAAATGTCACCAGAAATCACTCTGCATGTTACCACCAGATGATCAATTGTACCTTCATCTTCCGGGCCAAGAATTCCAAGAAGTCCGACATTCAGAATCGTTTCCTACACCTGAAGACGGAAGGGCCGCCGGCTTCCGAAACGTTCCTTGAATTGTAAGTCCACGTTGGCTAAAGTTCAAAAAAAGAAGAGTGGTTCGGCACACAAACGTAGTAACTTAATGTAGGTTGGCGAAGGGCTGACAGACACGCTGCAGCTTGTAACAGATCGCGTACTTGTCGGATCTAAGTAACATGCTTATCTTAATTAACACAAGCGATGAGAATTGGTTTATAAGACAACGGTTAATTCGTCAGCTGAAAGCGAATGTCTGTCCTTATCATAAATTACTGGCCAAATGTCAGTCCCACTGCAGTAAGTCAAAACTGACTGCTCTATCACTGACAAAGAACAGCGCGTTACGTAAATCAACCAAAGCAACTGAACACAGCAATGAACCTTCCGGGCCACAAAGGCGATAAACTGCTTCACTCAGCGACTATTAGCTTCTCTCCACGGGTTTAGCTATGTCAGCTACCAGGCTGCTAGCTATCTGTTAGCTACCAATCTGTCAGCCACAAGTCTGTTAGCTAACAACCTGTTAGCCATCAGCGTGCTAGCTATCAGTCTCTTAGCTATGGGTCTGTTAACTATAAGTCTGTTTGCTACCAATGTGTCAGCTATCAGCCTCTTAGCTATGAGTCTGTTAGCTACCAATCTGTTAGCCATCAGACTGCTATCAGTATCTTAGCTATGAGTCTGTTAGCTATGAGCCTGTTATCTACTAATGTGTTAGCCATCAGACTACTAGCTATCAGTATCTTAGCTATGAGTCTGTTAGTTACCAATCTGTTAGCCATCAGACTGCTAGCTATCAGTCTATTAGCTGTCAGACTCTTAACTCAGTCAAGCTACAGTTTACCAGTAAGTGATATGTCGACTACTTAAACGAAAGATACAGTAATCAGTTCACAGTTACACAGCACCGATAGGGCGACTAAATAAGGGATAATGACGATGATAACAGCAGAGGGGCACCCGGTAAACGAAAGAATTGGAAGTAGAATTTTCTAGTTACGAACTCTCTGGGGAGGAAAGAGGCTTGGGAAGATATCAGCTGTACATGGACAGATAATACTCACTTCGGTATTAGTGAAAAAGCGTGTAACAGGTGGATTGGATTGATGCGGCTCAGGACACGAGACAATGGTTGTCTTATGTGAATACGGTAACCAACTTAGGACTCTCACAGTGCAAGAAATCTGTTGAATATCTAAGAAACATCAAATTTTCTAGAGATACTCTGTACCTGGGTACGTTTACATGCATATTTCCCTGCGAAAGGAAAGGCAGTATAACTACATCATTAGACCAGAACATGGGAATTTTTTTCCAATGGCGCAACAACCCCTAGCGGGCCAGGGCCTCCTCGCTATCCAGGCTTCACAATCTCTCTCTCTCTCTCTCTCTCTCTCACACACACACACATACACGCCACCATCGGTAGGACTCCTCTGGATGAGTGATCAGGCCGTCGCAGAGACCTTTACAGGACAACACATAACACTCACAATAGACAGACATCCATGTCCCCGGCGGGATTCGAACCAACAATCCCAGCACGTGAACGACCACAGACCCACGCCTTAGACCGCGCGGCCACTGGGATCGGGTCATACATGGGAATAATCACGAAAATGTAAAACTAAAACCCAGAAAGACCTAAAAAACAATAGGATCAACCGGAAGGAAGAAGCAAATCCTCATACACTAACGTATGAGCCGCGGACCGCCAGCGTCACATACTATATGCAAGAAAAATTGGTGGCTGGAAAAGACATTACGAGACTTCAGGATGAAGAAAGTATCAGGTGACTTGCCATAATCTTTGCCGAACAGGCAAATCCAAATGGGCGACATTTCCAAACCAGTCGGCCGACTTTTCGGGTTTATCAAAGGCGCCATACGAGCCGGTTCCATGTATTGCCTATAGGTGCTGTCAGCTACAACTTGCACAATCCTAGCTTCATAACTCATCCGATGTGCTTTTTACATACGTATATAAGCCCAAATACATTTGGCTAGAACAGGGCTCCCCAAACTATGGCCCGCCAAACGCTTCAATCCGGCTTGCGCATACATTTGAATCATAGGCAATATATTGCGTTAGGGATGCCCAAACTTCGTGTCATTTTATAAAATGTAACAAGACGTTTATCTGTGTGTTGTGGCACAGCGACATACTAAATATTGGTCTAATAACTAACTAACGGAGCAGAATCCTTGAGAAGCTAACAGTTCCTCAGCTAACCAAGCAATTCCCCGCATTTTATGAAAACTGGAGGTTCATTACCGCATTCACAAGGGCCCGCCACCTGTCCCTATCCTGAGCCAGAACAATCCAGACCATGACTCCATGACTCCCCATCCAACTTCTTGAAATATCCATTTTAATATTATCCTACCGTCTACGCCTAGGTCTTCCAAGTGGTCTCTTTCCCTCACGTCTCCCCACCAAAACCCTGTATGCACCTCTTCTGCTTCCCATACGTGCCACATGCACATCCCATCTAATTCTTCTTGATTTGATCACCCAAACAACATTTGGTGAGGAGTACAGATCATAAAGCTACTCATTACGTAGTCTTCTCCACTCCGTTACCTCATTCCTCTTAGGCCCAAATATCCTCCTCAGCACCCTATTCTCGAACACACACAGCCTATTTTCCTTTCTCGATGTGACAGGCCAAGTTTCACACCCATACAAAACAACAGGTAAATTTATATTTTTGGATAGCAAACTGGAAGACAAAAGATCCTGCACCGAATGATAGCATGCATTCCCTGGCTTATTAGTCTAACAAGAATATCTAAATTAGGAAAAGTTAGTAGTTAAAGTCTTCATAACTTGCGTCGCAGAGCTACAGCGTACTCGTACGCAATCTACAGACACATTTCCCAGCAAAAGTGCAGACAACATTCTAGCACAGGTCTGATGGCTGGCAAAGCCGGTTTACCACGTCAGTCTGAAATAATCACGTTCTTCTTTATCACCCATTACATTGTATTTGTGAGGTGTAATACTGCGGGCACGATACGAAGGATAAAACTTGACGCCGCTGAGTGTCACGCGGTCAGACAACCGTGGAATTTGGATTATTTTGTTGTTAGATCTACTGACGAAGTGTTGTGCCTTACTGGTCAGGACACCACGACCGTACTGAAGGAAGCAACAACGTTACGCACCGCGAGAGTAAACATGCACCGATATATAATAAATATTCAGGAAAGCTTGTTGCTAATCTACCAGAAGCAATCAAACACCCTCCGGCGTGAAAACAGAATATTTTCAGAGGCAGACAATAAAAAATGAGGCTGTGACAGGACCTAGTCCTCGAGTGGCGATGTACTTGCCCAGGCAGGACAGACATACACTGACAATGAAGTAATAAATTCCTGCAACACTGGAATAAGTCAAGTGACGCGTCCAGAAAAGTTAGAGCTTATAAAAACAGGTAGCCTTTCCGCCAGCACTTGACTTCAGAACTGAACATATCGGTCGACATATAATTTCACGGCCACGCGAAAAGGTGGTCAAAGTTTGAATTCTTATCGTTAGCAGCTGATGAGTTGAAGAGGTGTCACTGACACCTCGCAGCACTATTTTGTTCAAGGAGTGACTTTGAAGTAACAGAATAATGTACATAAATAACACTGTGTATTCCGTCTGACACAATCTGTATTCATTATTATTTTTGTCGAACACTAAATGTTTCGTTCAAGCCGATCATCATCTGGTGTTTGTTTATACAAGAACTTAAAATTCAAGGTAAAAATGTATAATTTTACGAGATCTCACAAATGTCGTAAAATGTATAAAATATAAAATATACATTACAATCGACTTGTAACTTTGTGGTGTCTCATTAAACATGAATGGCGTGGTGCACAACCCAAAAGTTAAAATTTAAAAAATTTAAAGATTTAGGATGCTAGTTCCTAACTAAGTATCAAAATGACGATGAAGAATTCGTCACACAAACACGGACGGGACTATCACGGGCGAAGATATTTGTAAAGCAGCCGAGAACGCAGTTTCTGAATACAGTCTTCAGTAGAAGCGACTGAAATGTGCGACAACAGACGGTGGCTGGTACTGTGACACGGCTACTTGGGCAAATATGCAGGGTGCGTGGCAGTGCAAGTTGTGCCAAGCCTGTGCTTTACAGTCAGTTATTCAGCAACAAGCACTTTACTGAAAGTCTCTGAATTAGCCCTGTGTTATGGACCAAATGGTTTCTACAGTGAATTTTACTCACTCAAGTCGACTGAACCATCGTAAATTTCGCACATTTTTAGCTAATACTGGGTCGGAAACGTGCCATTTGCTGCATCATACTGACATTCAGCGGTGAGGCTATGGCAAGGAACGTGCCATTTGCTGCATCATACTGACATTCAGTGGTGTGGCTATGGCAAGGAACGTGCCATTTGCTGCATCATACTGACATTCAGCGGTGTGGCTATGGCAAGGAACGTGCCATTTGCTGCATCATACTGACATTCAGCGGTGTGGCTATGGCAAGGAACGTGCCATTTGCTGCATCATACTGACATTCAGCGGTGTGGCTATGGCAAGGAACGTGCCATTTGCTGCATCATACTGATATTCAGCGGTGTGGCTATGGCAAGGAACGTGCCATTTGCTGCATCATACTGACATTCAGCGGTGTGGCTATGGCAAGGAACGTGCCATTTGCTGCATCATACTGACATTCAGCGGTGTGGCTATGGCAAGGAACGTGCCATTTGCTGCATCATACTGACATTCAGCGGTGTGGCTATGGCAAGGAACGTGCCATTTGCTGCATCATACTGACATTCAGCGGTGTGGCTATGGCAAGGAACGTGCCATTTGCTGCATCATACTGACATTCAGCGGTGTGGCTATGGCAAGGAACGTGCCATTTGCTGCATCATACTGACATTCAGCGGTGTGGCTATGGCAAGGAACTGTGAAGATTTCTTGCACCCCAGAAGAGAATTTTATAAGAAAAAAAAAACCGACCTCTTTGTGTAATTACCAACACCGAATGACTATGGAAACTGTATTACCTGGCAGGTGTAACAAAGCACATGCATTATTTTAGCACTAGGCTGCAATGTGAAACTCGACTTACATGTCATTTACATACACATTTCAAACCATTCAGACAAGCTAACACTTTTTAAAACTCAGATTGTGAAGAAACATTTTCATTCCCTTTCCACGCTGTGAAAGTTTGATACTATAAAATAAGCATTTCCGACAGATTTTGTCTGAATATAATTCGTGATATAAAGCTACGTGTCAATACCGTTCTGGCGACCTGCATGTGCATAGCAAATAAATAATAAGATTGTTGCGAAACTCATTTGACTGTAAACTAGAGGAAATGCCACCAGCTCTCCAGATGGAACGAATTGATCTTCAGGGTAACAATGCACTCAGAGACCAATTCAAATAAGAAAATATGAAAACATTCTGTTTGTCAGAGGAACACTATCCCCCAGTACAAGCTTTGGTTTGTAGCTACGTTACAGTATTTGGTTGAACGTACACATGTACAAAAATTATAGTATGAAATCCGTTGAGTCTAATCGCAGGCCATCTTTGGTAAATATTTAAAGTGTTTAGTTAGGGTAATTTACAAAGGGAAGGGGTGATCTTAAACAGACCCTACATTAGGGTCAACTTTACATTATACAGACAGCACAAGCATGATCAAAGACGCATACTTTTCATTTGTCAACACAAAAACGCTACGGTCTTTTATTAAATGGCGGCAGTTCACAATTTTTCCATGCTGTATTATGGACAGTTAGGGACATTATATTCATATCAAGTATCACGAAAATCAATCCACTGATTGAAAGTTATTAAGGTGGGACACACACACACACACGCACGATACTATCAAACATATATACACAACAATGGCACCAACAAATGCACACAAATATCTGCATTTGTTGGTGCCATTGTTGTATATATTCGATCAATGCACGGCTCATGGGTCACATAAATCTACGAAACCGTTTTATTATAAATTACGTGTAAATAAAGCAGGTAATCTTATGGAAATACGAAATGAAAATAGTTATATATGTTTTCCTAAGCCAACAAAGAAAGAAACGAGGGATAAAATGAATTTTAGTACGTAATTCAGGGCATAAACAGTGGTACCATCCGTCAAGCTATAAAAATGGGGCAAAGGAGCTTGGTACAGTTTTATAAACTGTATAAATTGATTTACTCAGCTGTACATCTCTTTCGTAAGATATGCATACACTGTGTAATATTTTTTTTATTTTTCTTGTCTGCAAGAAGGACGGTTAATGCTTCAGAATCTTGATGTGAGCTGATGTGAGGCAAAACAGAAAGAACAAACGTGCGTTCAGACATGTGACGTTGTTGTATATAATTAAATATGAGGTTCTGGGGAGGAGATGATTCCTGACTTCTCACAACCAACAACCACTACCGTCATTTCTGGCAGCCAAGTTGCGTGGCAACATGTATACCAAAAACACACATGCTCGTATATGCCCGCCATACAATTTCCTCTCTTTATTTCTTACATAGGTGGGCGAAACGTCACCTGAGGCCCTCTTTATGCCCTCTGTACGTCGTTTCCAGGTACCCACTCTTCTGGGATATGACGCCGTGTTAGTGGATAATTTATTTCCGATGTTTCGACACAACGTAGTGGTCTCATTTCCAATGCAATACTTCTTGGACATTTCTACCCTTGAAGATGAGACCACTACGTTGTCACGAAACGTCGGGAACCAATTACCCTCTGACACAGCGTCACATCGCAGAAGAAAGGATATCTCATCTACACCGCTGCGAAAACCTAAAAAACTCGCAAGTGAGAACTGGTTTTGGAGATCTGCAGGTGAACATGTTTTGTATGGCGTCGTAACCAAATACAGGGTGCAGAATCCTTCTTTAGAAGCTGACAGTTGCTAAAAAAATCAGGGAACCCCAAGATTCATCACCGTATTTACATCCGCCCGCCACTGGGCTATATTCTGAGCCACACGAATCCAGTCCACAGCCTCACAGCCCATTTATTTAAATTAATTTTAATATTATCGCACCATGTACGCCTAGGTCTCCCAATTGCTAATCCTTGAAGTCTTCCGACTAAATGTCTGTACGCATATCTCGCCTCTCCCTCATGTAGGCTACTACAAACCGCACTAAGAACACCCTCTTTCCTTTTATCACTACAATACAAGTAATATTCAGAGAAGCAGAAATCCCGAAGACCTAATTACGCATTTTTCTCACACTTGTTACTTCACCTCTCGGCAACCGTGACTCCCTCTCAGTGCAAGTTCTCACAACGTCCCATTATGGCGTGTCATAAAGCCCTACATCACCGTACACGTACATGCACTTCAGTGTTGCTGCATGCGCTGCAACTTCTTGTGTCTGGCCGGCTCGCGTCCGCACGTAGCCTATTGCTGTTTGCTAATACAGCAACATCGCCGATCCCAGTGGCCGTGCAGTCTAAGGCGTGGGTCTTCGGCCGCTCGCTTACTAGGATCGTGGGTTCGAATCCCACCGGGGGCATGGATGTCTGTCTCTTGTGAGTGTTGTGTGATGTCAGGTAGAGGTCTCTGCGACGGGCTGGTCCTTTGTTCAGAGGAGTCCTACCGACTGTGGTGTGTCTCAAATGTGTGTGACCATGAAACCTCGACGAAACGAGGAGGCCCAGACCCATTTAGGGCTGTCGAGCCATAAAAAAAAATAATAATAAAAAAAACAGCAACATCGGGGTACCCACAATTACACATTTACGGACACAAAGAAATTAAAAGATACTGAAAAGTGGTTGCCGCCGATGATGATGATAATGGCGGCGGCGGCGGCGGCCGAGTTTTATACTTTTCGGGATACCGAAGTCCTGTTCTGATAATTGTAAATCCGACCTAAGGAAGCCAGCAATGTCAGCGCCCTGGACTGTTCCCATCGACCTCAAATTGACAGCACAGTGTAAATTCGCACGAATGTTCGACACGAATGTTTATATACCTAACACCTTCACAATTTCAACCCATTAACCGTCCGTTCAAAACGCAGCCTTAAACATGGAATTGCCGGCATGCTCGCCACTGTGACTCAACTACACTCCTGTTGACGTGTCTAGCAACAAACAGGGAATATTCTCTGGAACAACCACATCGTTGTGTTTGTTCATTTCATAAGAAAGAAACAAGATTAAACAAAAAGTCTGATATCTATATACAGATTACAGCTGTCACATAAAGATTCTGGTTCCTGTTTTCATTCTTGGCAAAGTTCCTCAAAACCTCAATGACAGAACAGCGAAACGCATGACTTTCATCGATATTACAAGAGGTCGACCATACACGGCATATCGTTCGTATCGCGTTATCACCAAAAGCGGCGAAACAGTTTGACACGCAGAGGCCACACGGACATGCGTAAGTGGACGCACTGCACTGTACACGTCATTATCTGCCAGAGCTGTGACGTAGGCCACTCATGCGCTGTAACATGCCTTCACTTCGCCTGGAATGAGACGAATGCAAGGCGTATTGCACTAACAGCATTTAATGAGGAACAACAGCATAAGCTGTCTGCCTATTACAGTAATAAACACACGCCAAGCAGCTTGCTCTGGATTGTTCAAGAAAGTCACCTCATAGTCTCTTCTTTATTCTGACAATACAATTTATGACGCCAGAATGCAGCACCTTCATCGCGAACCGCATTATTTCTTGGGCACGTTCGATGTGTTTCATTTCCAAGAAGAGATAATCACAGAATAAATTATCACGTAAGATGACGTCACGTGTTATTTTACTATGAAGTTACGCTTCGTTAAGGGTAATATTTATGAAATTTCCTAACGAAAGATACACAAACAATACAAACGAAACTAATAATCTAGAGTCTACCGATATTAGATTATGTCACTTAGTGCCGTTGCCCACTTGCGATTTTCTGTCGCGCGATTATTTAGTCGCACAAATAGAACACACTGTTTTCAGTAGGAATGCGCGCACATGCGACTAAATAAAAGCAGCTATTAAAAAGACGCAACCAGCCCTACTTTACTAGCGACGCGACTGTCGCGAATTAAAATGGGTTACATAGACAGGAATGAACCTGCACACACTTGCTTCTGCTGCTGTTCAGTCGCATTTCAATCCTTTCAATACTGAAATATACTAGCGAATTTTTGGTCGCCGTGTGCGGACCACAATACTTTTCGGCGATTGCGACTTTTCAGTCGCGGCGGAAATAAATCGCAAGTGGGCGCCTAGCCTTAAATCAGGCTCTAAATCGAATGGAATACCGAAGGCCCACATAAATACGTTATTTAATAAAAACGATACTGTTGTATTTTAATACTGATATCGAAAGATCAATCGCTAACATTAATGGGTTAACAAACCCACCACGTATGAAAAGTAGCAAAAATGTAGAGCTTATCTATAACCAAGAGGCAAGGAAAGTGTCTCTTGAAGTTTATAGCTAGATGCCAAGTAAGAGATACGAGGAATGGACAGTTTGCAGACATGCGACGGCTCAAGAAGGTAACACTGATACACACGAACGAATTTGATTCGTATTCCGGTCGATTACCGCTTCGAAGATCTCGATATGAAAACGCACGTTGATACAGGCCACAGCTTCCTGCTGTCAAATCCTTGTCGACTCACTGGACACTGTGTGACTTCACTCACAAACAGCGACTGATCTGCTGCAGTGCTGTTAGTGCAGCAGCAGCAGCGCCTCTAAACTTGCTAATTTAATCGCCGTTTTCACCTCATCAGTCAAAAACCGATATATCTGACACACTGCCGAAACCACAGCTTGGCTCTAATGCAAGTTAAAATTAAGCGAAATAAATTAACAGTGTCAAATGTAGGCTTGTGTTCGTCCTCCATCAGAAGTTCTACACAGTGACGGTGTGTACGTGGCACACACCGTCACTGTCACTGTCACTGTCACTGTCACTGTGCGGCGGAAGGTGATCAGGCGCACGAATACAAAGACCGATTCACGGAATCAAAGCAATTTATTGTGTAACGACACTCCACTTAGGACAACTGAATGTTGCCCCACCAGTTCCTCCTTCGCCCCAGCAAGCGTCTTGCTTCCGTCTCCATGCCCATTTAGCGACAGTTACTGCACATAAATATTATTTACGTAGGCTGCATCAAATATTTAGCGTACCCTGTTAACTCAAGAACGGTGCTTACTGTATTGCGCCTAGTGACTAGTGTGAAACACTGACACACGAAGTGAAAACGTAAACAAGACAGGCAATGCACGTATAACGTAACATTGAGGCGCGTTCGCGTAACCACTGTTGCCGTGGAAAAGCAATAAGTATTACATATTCTGAGTGTGTGTCTGTAGCCTTAGTTATCCAGCATGCAAAGCGCATTCGCCGTATTGTATTGTCATCTGCGGCCTGTCTGGGGCTACCATATTTTTCCCACATTATCTCACAAACGGCACAATTTTCGGAAAAATGTTATTGAACATAAAATTGTGTTCTGATTTTCACTACAACGTTTGTCTCAAACATGTCTCATTCTTAGAAGAATTCAGCGAGATATTCTCATAAATGTACTTAGGTCTTCAAGTAAAGTACCCGTTATTCCTGTCAGATTTTAATGACACTTGAATTTTCTTGACGGATTTCCGAAAAAATACTCAGATATCAAATTTAATGAAAATTTGTCGAGTGTGAGCCGAGTTGTTCCATGCGGAAGGACAGACAGACATGACGAAGCTAATAGTCCCTTTCGCAATTTTGTGAACGCGTCTAAAAAAGCGGGAGGCCGATTACGGCAGTTGTATATGTCGGCATACGCCAAGCGCTAAGTTCTGACCGGTCAGTTTTTTAAGTAACTGTGGAAACTAAGAAAACGGACGACCGAAGGCGAGCTGCTGCGTCCAGGAAAGTCGGGCAGTCCTACATTTATACATGTAGCTAAGTTATCAAGATCTGCGAGACGGTCGGTCCATGATGAATCGCCGTCCGACTGACATTTCGCTATCTTAAGACAAGACTGACTCAGTAATATCCGAGATTACACCGCACAGACCTTACTGCAGATTCGCCTTCAACGCTATGCTGTGCCGATCGGTAAATTCGCAGCCACCTACTTAACTCAACGATTCACCAATCGTCACGGTGAACATATCATGGTATCTGGTACTTATAAGACTTGCAAAATTATTCTTCCCCAACCTTGACCTACCGAATCCTTTCAATGCAAGGTCCACTCATTACTACCAGCACAAGCTGCAGAAGGACTGGACTTGATGACAACTCGCCGTCAACTGGCGTCGATCTTCCGGACGACGCCTAATTTAAGCAATTCTTGCTCTGAATCAATATCGGTCGACTGAAAATCAACGAAGCGGCCAGCCTCGAGACTGACAGCGCGCTGATGTCAGGTCTGGGACCTTCGTAAAATCAGTAGGTGTCTGCGACCAGCCAAAAGACAAACCGAGAGTCTCGGGTCATAAAAGTGAATGAACTGGCCTGTATGATGTCGCTGTCGCACTTCTGACTGTACGTCATGCCGTTCAAGGAAGTAACATTAATACGATGCACTCGTGAATGTACCCAAGAGCGTCAGAACTCAGTTCTTGATCACACTGTGAGTGGTTTCAGGAAGAAGGCGGTAGGATTATCAGGTCTTCAGGATAAGCAACACCACATCAACTACGAACCATATCATTAAAAACTTGTTGGCTAGCTTGTACAGTTGATAATTGTTTGAGATGGCTCCGCAAACTAACGAGGGCGGGCGGAGCGCACAAGAATCTGACAGCGCACAGCAACAGCAGCCCGACTGCTGGCCTGTCACTCAAACCGCCTGCCTGCCTACGTACATTTTTTTTTCTTGTTGCCTCTGGACATGAAAGCAAAAAAATGGATTTCGAAATTATGTTTAAGGCAAACCAGAACACGCATACTGCAAATGGCGCCTTTAGAACTACTAAATTTCAGGGACAAAACGCGAAACCCAAAATCGTTTTGGTAATCAAATGACGCTTTGTCATAAGTAAAGATTAACTAGGTAAAGCAATCCCTATACAGGCCTGGACAGGCCCTCAGGGTTCCAGGAGGTTGAGGCTCCCAGATTTCAAGAAAATCGGCACATGAAGGTGGTAAGGTTGTCAGCCCCACGCACCGGCCGCCTCCCCCCCCCCCACTCCCAAGGAAATATTCCTGGTACTCATTATATCAATGAAAAATTCCAATGACACCATGGGGAATCGAACCCGCGACCTTCCGGCTTGAACCGCAGGCAGAAACGTGTTTTTCATAAAGTTTAGTTACAAGCTGCTGCATCTGTGATTCTGTAACACAGCCCACATTTACGAATATAAACTGCGGCGACAATAATCGTTACACTAACAACGTTCTTGCAACTACGGAATAGGATGGGAAGGCGATTATAAACTGTGAGTATAGAATTTAGATGCAAGGAGTGAGGAAGACTATGAAAAAAACCGTCATTAACCAGGTCAAGATTCGAACACAACCCGAGTCGTGTCGTTACCACTACACCAATCTGCTCGTCGTGAATGTTCGGAACAGCGGGTCTGCGGTGACTGACGTTACATGCGCAATGACATCCCGCTCTGCAGCTGCAGGCATTCACAGTGCCTTCCTAATGCACGCAGTACTGCAACACAAAGAATAAACTGGCTACGGCGGACTGGACTGTCCAGGTTCTGCCATCAGCAAAGCAGCTGGGGCCTTCTCTAACGATGCCGCGCCCAACTGCAACCAGTTCGTCTCCTACAGCACCGACTGCTCTTTCAACACAAACAAACCGGTGCAGTGTGAAACCGACCACTCACTTCTAACACCGAAACCTTGAGTACAAGGAGCCAAACCTCCACTCCTACACACCTTTACGATGCAATGCGTAGATACAGCTTCAGCTCCTGCCTGCACTCATTCCACTTGCAGCTGAAGAAGAGGCATTATCATTCCGTAGTTTAAGGGGCGCCTTTAACCGCGACACACATCGTGTCTCTCTCTGTCCCACTGTCTCTGTTTGACTTCACCACTCCATCAGGGCTGGCCCGACCACGTGAGCGTAGTTCTCAGCCTCAAAAGAGCACGATTCCCTCCACGTCGTAGACGTACATTTAGTGACAAATGAGCAGCTCACGCGGCTGGACAAAAGGATAACTCGCATGTCTGAAGCTTCACTTTAATTACATAGTCGAACTGATTTCTGTATACATAAACATGGACAGACCATGTGGATACACGTGACGTAGAAAGCTGTCAGAGGATAGCACGGCTAGCGCTAACATAGGAAACAGAAAGGTAACACTCTGGAAACAGGGCAACGAGTTTGGTACGAGGAAACTGACAAGACAATAACAATCAGTTTCGTCATAAATTGGTGTAAACCGTGCTAGTAACTGCACCTTTGGAGGTACGTGAAAACATTTTCTTGGATCCCATAAAAATGTCAGACACAAACCATGGTGGTAACAGCTGAGGGAGTAAGGATTGCGCGAAATGGTAACTCGGTTCACAGAACGGCCGCGGAGCAGGGTCTCCTTGTCTGGTGTCCAGCAGGAGGTCGGTCCGCCCGGCGCCACCACACAACCCTCACCACCCTCACAGGCCTGTCGCACGCCTGATTTACTGCCGACAAGGCTTGTTGTTCAAACCTCTGGCTTCAATATGAGGCATCATAACGCGTTTAATGATCTGGTGTTACAGTCATTAACAAACAGGTCGCTACATTCCAACACAACTTTTGCGACACTGAATGAATTCACGATGGCTGGCGAGCTTTCGACTTATGGGCAAATACATACTGTGCATGCCGCGATGTGCTGGATAGTTACGCACAGTTCACGCAGGTAGAAATAATACATTCAGCGTGTTGGTCTAAACAGGTCAATTTGACGCTATCATCCCGTTGTGCATATAGACTTACATAAATAACACTACGTATTCCGTCTGACACAACCTTTATTAATTATTATTTTTGTTAAACACTACATGTTTCGACCAAGCCGATCATCATCTGGTATGTGTTTATACAAAAACTTAAAACTCACTGTAAAAATGCAAAATTTTGCGATATCTCACAAATGTTATAAAATATAAAATATAAACAATCGAATTGTAACCTTGGTGCAGTGTAATTAAACAAAAACGGTGTGGTGTATAATTTAAATGCTAAAATTTAAAATTTTAATTTACTATTAAAATTATTTTAAAAGCAGAGAATGGGAGCAATTAACACACGCTACACTTTATACATGCATGGACCAATTAACGACAGAAGCTGATCTGAATAGTACACAGAAATGTGGTTCGACTTCCAAGAAAACACACGACTTGCCCATGCACACACTACTAATTACATTCGACTAAAGACGTTATCACGGTTATTCTGAAAACCAACTAGAACTAACAGTTACCATCTCTGTGCGACATAAGCAGGTCTTAACGTCAAACCATCTGCAGGTCTACACACGACTGCACTGACTATCAAACGAAAAACAAAGTAAAACCTAAGTCACAAGAGTCGCTCGCTGACATGAAAAGTCTCGTGATCAAGCAAGACAAAGAGCTGCACACACGTTTGTTGAAAGGCAAAACAATTGTAGCAAAGAAGTCGAAGAAATTTCTATATAGAAGAAGAACACTATGACCATGACAGTGACGCCGACATCAGCAGGTCCTGTATACGTCAGTCTAGAGCAGGGGTCGGGGAACTTTTTTACCTATTACCCCAAAATATATTTATTTACGCCGACGTTACCCCCTTGATTTGAAAGGGAGAAAATCATAGATTATTTAAATTCAAAAGGTTTATTGAATCTATTTATACGGAGAATACAATTATAAACATAAAAAGTATAAAATAAATGCGATAAAATAAATTAATATCCTCATTATGAAACAAAAGGATTTCTTTGAAAACTTTTTACCTTCAGGTTTTGGAGAAATGATGTTGTTTCATTTTTGATACAATAACATCAAAATTGGGGCATTTTGATGTCAGAGCAATTTGGATACTGTCTTCGAGGTCCAATCGATTTCTCTGCTTTGTTTTTATGCGAATCTGCGAACTCTGCCGGCGTTTTAAGTTTTTTAAAGTTCATTTAAATTTACAATAATTTAATTGGTAAACGTGGCACTAAGACATGTCCTCAAGATGAAGGCAGTATTTAATTATTTTACTGACCATCGAAAATTAATCGAGCAAGGAGAAAATATATTAATCAAATTATCGAACTAACATACAACTAAAATATGGTTAATAAATGAAAATCTTAGACTTAAAATAGAACTATTGAAATAAATTAAATTAAATAACTACTTAAATCGACTTAAACAAAGCAAAAACACATGTGTCAAAAAATAAGGTTAAGGCGGGTAATAGACAACTGACAAATAATATCTGTTTAGCCACTTGACAACGCCTTAGCAACCAAATTGTTTGCAGTTCAACATGGCGTGACGTCTCCTAAACACGTCTATTACATTGGCCAGATGCAGTGTTGCCAGAAGAAAAATTTCTGTCGTAACAAGGAACGCGCTTTTTATATAATTTTATTTATGTCTATTGAGTCCTCATTACCCCCAAGAATTTCATTTTTACCCCACTTGGGGTAATTTACCCCGGTTCGCCGACCCCTAGAGCAACAGCACCTTTCAATGTCTAGCTTCAGGAACTTGCCTACTAACGTACAGATGTGCAGGGAGGGCTCATGCACTGAGGAATCCGAGAGACATGTAAGAGAAGGCTCTGAAAACGGAGCATTTCTTTTTACAGGGGCTCCATAAGGGGAACCGAAAGGCATTTAGCAAGGGAGGGCTGCGCCAATACGCTTATTGGGCCGGAAACTGTACATGATATATTCTTCTGTTATGTGTAACTTAGAAAGTTCCTAGCCTTATGTTTGGCCACAACACTGTAAGAAAGCATATGCATGTGATGGACTTGTGATTATCTCACATGTGGGATTAGGAAAACTCTTCCGAAATCAATCCTGGCCTTTAGTAAGGCTGTAGGACTTCGATAAGGTTCTTTCCTACAGAGAAAAGGGTAGAGAATAAAGGGGTCAGAATGGACCTGTCATAAAAAGGCCTACGTGCATCGGGTCTTTAAGGGCTCGAACCCATTATATATTCTATTCTATTTCTATTCAAACCTACAGCTGAGCGGAACGCAACTACAAGTTGCAAGTCATTATATGGACGCCATAAACCCACCAATACAGCTTTAGTGATTAAGAGTCTCTACTGACCTGCCTCATTCAACGTATTACCAAAATCTGCATTTCAAAATGGCGGCGCAAAATAAACTCATCTTAATAACGAATGTCCTCTCAATGCTACAATCTGCCGCATTCAGCAGTACCGTGCCATGCACAGCAGCACACTGCACTGGGTGCGGCTCGTTTTAATTGTGACTGCAGTCTAACTGCACATCATATACGAACAAACGATATATGTGACCTCTACATATCGAGGCATTAACGACAGGTCTACACAAAAACCACTGCGTCCGTCCGTCACACTCTCGTTTTAGGGGGGGGGGGAACTTAAAGAGGAATATTACTGCTACTTTTACATGATTGGCAACTCGGTCGCTAGAAGAAAAACTAAACTAGCGCCATTGTTAGGACACGGGGAAAACCCGCCGAGGAAAGACGCGACATCCGTTGATAGCGTCGCTGCTAGTATACGAGAAAAACGTAAAACATCGTCTCTCACGGACCGCAGAGAAGAAAACAATTCTGCACCGCACTCTGCGAGACGCTTAAGTAAAATGTCACGAACACTAAGACAATGTTTCAAAAGGAAAAGGAAGGCGAGATTTGAGGTTCTCGCAGCGGTTTACTGAAAATTCGAGTCGTCTGGGATGTGACGCCGTGTCACTGGATAACATCCCAACGAACTGAAACTTTAGTATGCGAGGCTTATGGAACATGAGGCTCACACTGTGCACAGGCCTATGTCAACATCTAGTCCGTCTGTACATTACGCTACAGTGACCTGGCAATGTACTACCAGCAGCCGGGGTGGTGATGGTGGTCGTGGCGGCAGTAGTAAGTAGTAGTAGTAGAAGGAGGAGGAGGAGGAGGAGGAGGAGGAGCAGCAGCAGCTCCACACAGGATTCAACATCTCAGCTCGTTTATTTTTCACTTACGGCCTCAATGCAAAATTGAGAAGTACATACCGAGTTCAAGTTGTCTGTGCAACTTCTACACAATCTGAAGTACGTGTACACAGCTAACATTTCCCTGCGGTTGAGCCTAAATGGAAACAGTGTGAATAAACGCAACGTAATTGCTACATTAACAGGCCTATTACTGCAAAACAGTAAAGCAGTAAGCAGAACGACTTTTGTCAAGTGTTTGGTTTGACAGTATTGTTTAACTCTGACGCACGCACGCGCGCGCACACACACACACACACAACACAAAGGCTATGGACAACTTTAACGAGATATCGTATCCAAATAGTACGAGCCAGTATGGGAGTAATTCCTGTGACAGAATTCAGCACACGAACTTCTTCCTGGCCCAAATACGCCTAAAAAGCATACTGTGTTTATAGCAACCCTACACAAAGGGAGCCATTATAACAATTGGGCAAACTGGCTTCATGGATTTCAAATCACTATTCACAGAAACCACCTCGTTCCGCACTTTTCTGCCGACTCGTAGCTCTGTCTAAACAGAATCGTCACAGGCTCAATCTGCAATCTGCATGACGCAATCTTAATTACAAGTACAACAAACTATAATTAGGCCTACGCCGTAATTTCAATATTGCGCACACAAACACACGTACACTTTAAGAGTTTTACGCGCAATAGCGACCAGGTGTTCAGAATGAACAATGGCCTAATGATTCACGAGTTGATTAGCATATTATTTAACGACACCGTATCACAAAATATTACTCACAGCAGAATGTTAACTGGAAAGGGCAGAAGACGCAGTTGTGGTTTATTTTAAAGTAATGTCTCGCAAATCGTTAAGAAGGACTGAGAAGAACAATGCAAACGGGTTAGTCGGATACCTGACATCCCAGTGAGACACGTTACTGTCAAGTCGGAAGACGCTGTCAGAAATGTGAAACGTCCATTCGATACTTCGAACGTCTAAACAGCACGCACAAAGGCTTTTACCCTTCTCCTAATTTGTCAGTAGGCAACATCGAAATGCCCCAGCACTGTTAGCAGCGCAATTATACGAAACAAGGCTCTCGAAGGGCGGACAATACAGCCTTCCGCCTCTCACTGTGTTCTATCCAAACAAACCTGCCACGTAAATAAAGACGTATCCCGTCTCCTCGCAAGTTCTGGTCAGCACTGCAACAGTACAGACCGCAAACAGTACTGCACATGGGGAGTGGTGGTGCTTTGCATAAAGAAGTGTCACACACAGTGCAGCTTATCCGCAAATATCAGATCGAAAGAGCATGCCTATCGAGACACGACAACAGGACAGAGTCTGCGGAAATGAAATTGATTTTAAAGGAAAAATAGAAGAAAGAATCAGAGTGACGGGAAGACGAGGAAGAAGACTTATGCAGCTACTGGAAGACATCTAGTAAAAGGTAAGATGCTGGGAATTGAAACAGGAAGGGCTAGATTGTACTCTGTGGAGATCTCGCTCTGGAAGAGGCTACGGACCTGTCTCAAGACACACTACGGAATGAATGAAGACCGATCAAAACATGGCTTCTGGGCCTAAGATTCCAAGGCTGTGATTATACTTGTACTTTCAACAACAGCAACCAATCACGAACTCTACAGAGCAGTCCCTAAGAAGCTAACAGCTTCGTCAAGAAATTCTCCACATGTTATGGCACCCGAAGGTTCATTACCGTGGTCACAACAGCCCGACACTTGACTGAATCCTGAGCCAGACAATCCAGTTCACGCCCTCTCATCCTGTTCCTCTGACACCATCTTAATGTTATCCGCCCATCTACGCCTACTAGGCTTTCACGGCGTCTATTTCCTGCAGATTTCCCCACAAAACTCCTGTACGCGTTTCATGTCTCCCCACGCACGCCTGACATTTTATTTCCTTTGATTTGGCGAGCACAAATCATGAAGCTCCCCATTACGCAATTTTTTCCCATTATCCTGCTACTTCCTCCCTTTCAGACCCAAATACGTCACCAGCACCCTCGGCCTATGCTGTTTCCTTAACGTGGAAGACCAAGATAATGAACCGAATGGTAGCACACACGCCCCGAATAAAGGTAACGCAATATCGCCCCTGACCACATGATGAGAACATACAGGGACAGTAGAGGTACAGGTCCGTTCATTCTTAACCTCAGCACTACATAGAGACGAATGGTTAACACAATGCTCCGGCCGCTTTATCCCCGGTAAAGAGCCTCGGTACCCATTTAATAAGAGGTTGGGTGGGCCCCAGAGCCAGTTTGGATCTTTTAAAGAAGAAAAAATCACTTAATTTTAAATTATTATTAGTATGAGACAAAATTAAATTTCAAACGTCGTAACGTACAAACACCGGTCCCTTCCTGAGCGCTGTAGTCTGCCCCACGAGGTCACGGTAAAATTATAAACTGGCCAAGAAGAATGTAGGCCTATCAACGAAACTGGCCCCCCTTCCGGACTTCCCCATTCAAAGAGGCATGTCCAGGCCATTGCATCGTCTCGATTTCACGACAGCTAACACACCGTAATGCTGAATGTGCAACAGATCACTCTTATCGCACCTCCCACGTGTGCAGTCTACAGGCACTCCAGTAGGATAGTCCCACGGCACAGAGTCCTTCTTGAAAACCTTAGCTCCTAGGCTAGTCAAGAAACTTCCGCACTTTATGAAAGCCGGAGGTTCATTACCGCATTCACAAGAGCCTGCCACCTGTCCCTATCTTGAGCCAGATCAATCCATGCATGCCCTTCATCCCACTTTTTGAAGATGCATTTTAATATTGTCTTCCCACCTACTCCTAGGTCCTCCAATTGATCTCTTTCCCTCAGGTCTCCCCCACCAAAACCCTGTATGCACCTCTCCTGTCCACCTTACGTGCCAAATGCCCCGCCCATCTCATTCTTCTTTCTTTGGTCATCCGAATAACATATGGTGAGGAGTACAGATCGCAGTGCACAACACTATGCAGTCTTCTCCACTCCCCTGGTACCTCGTCCCTCTTAGGCCCAAATATCTTCCTCAGCACCCTACTCTCGAAAAGCCTCAGCCTACGTTCCTCCGCCAGTGTCAGAGACCACACCCATACAAAACAGGCTACATTATAGTTATGTATATTTTAAATTTGTATTGTTGGATATCAAATTGGAAGACAAAAGACCCTGCACCGAAAGGCAGCAGGCATGTTGTTCACAAATGTCTGCACTTTGCCACCTGTCTTTATGCTGTGCAGTCGTCGTGCACCCTGGTCAAGACACACGAGCATATGCTTAGCTGTCTATGCCCGTGCTTCTAGACCAGTCTCTTTACTAACGACTAATCATTTTTTTTTTACAAATATGGTGAAATGGGGCAAAACAGACGCTGGCGACCTATATTGTGGCTGTGGAGAGGTACAAGATATGGAGCATCTCCTGTCATGCAAGGACTGCCCCCACCAATGCACCCTCGAGGATTTATGGCTTGCAAGTAAAAAAGGAATTGACGTAGCCCAATCCTGGGCAAAAAACTTTAATTGAAAGGTCCGGACACGATAAAGTAAAGTAAAAAGTATTAACGACTAAAAAACTTGTTTCTGTTTACAGTGTGTACGTTTTCGCCCAACAAATTAACATCATCAGCACAGACCAAAAGCTGAAATGTCCCATTCAATTTCAAACCCTCCTGATTTGCTCGAACTTCCCTAATGGCATAATCTGAAGCGACGTTGAAGAGCAATGGCGACAAAGCGTCTCACTTGGTCTACATATCCCGCTGCGACACGATACATAAAGGGAAATAAAAGAACCGTCAGTCACAACGCAACTTTGACAATTATTTTGTGTCGGATGTACTACATGTTTCGGTCTAAAAATGCCATCATCAGGTGTGTTTATAAAAATATTGAGAAAATTATATACAATTGTCAAAGTTGAGTTGTAACTGACGGTTCTTGTACTTTCCCTTTACAAACTTCTCCTAGTTTCAGGGGATTATGAATCGTGAATGTACCAGACAAATGTCTGCCTAGCCGGCCTTTACTACAGGTTTCATTTGAACACACATCCTTATTAACCTAACTGGTTTCACGGGGATACAAAAGTAAGACCTCCCTCCTAACGAATCATAAGAAGTCTAGACATAGCCGATGCATTGCCCCTTTTTAACCCCCCGGGCCCGAGTATTTCGACGATTTTCGGATTGAGTTGCAGCGAAATTTGCAAAAAGTGTGGCGTCTCTCCCGGAATTACCCTATTTACTGCCGTGACAACTTAGTGTCTCACCAACGCCGTTGACAGACTCCTCTCCTACCTCTCGCGATGGCGGCTAAAAGTCAATCTCTCCAAAACGGACGCTATCATCTTCACAGAAAGACGACCAAACCCTCCTAGGCCAATCCGGCTGGAGGATGTGGACATTCCGTCATCTCCGACAGTAAACTATTTGGGCCTTCGATTGACAAACACTCTGAACCACTCGTCCCACATCCAGCAAGTGACACAAAAGGCGATGGGCATCCTGGTTCAACTCTTCTCGCTCCTAGCAAAGGAGTCTACACTCTCTGTAGACACAAAACTGCATATCTACAAGGCAACTATCTGGGCAACATTGACATATGCGGCTCCTACATGGTGTTCTATAAGTAACTCGACGTACCGACAACTTGAGGTGGTGCAAAATAAATGCTTGAGAGTCATTGCCAACGCCCCGCGCGGAACACCCATCTTCCACCTTCTATCATCCTTGGGTGTTGAACCCCTTCAAACCTATGTCCGACGAATAGCCGCACGATTTTACCCCCACTGTGCCCTACATCCTAATCCGCTTATAGGGTCTATCGGCCATTATAATCTTAGTGATCTGACCAAAATGTACAAACGGTATAAGCACAAACGTTAATTTTCACTACTCCTAATTTTCGCTGTTATGTTATGGTTATAATTAGTGTTCAGGGCGATGTTCCCGCCCGTTTAGAGTCTACTGGAAGCTGGTAATTGGTACGGCTTGAAACAAAGTTTATGTTGTATTTTGTACATGTAGTAAAAGGATAATAAAGCTCCTCTCTTTAAAAAAAATAGTGTCTTATAGTCAGTGGTTTATGTCACACAGTACGCACGGTACGTACGGCCGAAGTGTGTTACCCACACTGCCTTAACACCACTGTACACATACAAACACGAGGATGCAGGAGACGCTGTCTGCTACTCACCCTAGGGAAAGGGATGTACAGATCGCTCGGTGTCCCAACTCCAAGAAATATAGGCCTACTGTGTGACGTTCGGTCAGAAAATAATGTTTACATAACGTCATATCTACACTGTGTCAGATTATATTTATGGAATTCGTCGCCGAGCGATTATCATCTGTTTCCAGCGCTGAAGTAAACTCCTGGCAGCCACAAATTTAAAAATTATCTCGAAATGGGAAGAGTTGTGACAGGCACGATGGCTGCTAATGTGGGCCGGGATAGCTTAGTCGGCATAGCAACTCGCTACAGGCTGGACGGTCCGGGGAATTCGAATTCCGGTGGGGGCGAGATGTTCCGCACCCGTTCGGACAGGCCCTGGGTCCCGGGTCTCTTTCCCGGGTAAAGCGGCCGGGGCATGGCGTTGACCACCCACCCCATTCAGCGCCGAGGTTAAAGAAAGAATACAGCTATACCTCTACTCCAGCTGTAAGCCTTCATGGCCTGTTCTAGCTTTACGATGACTGGTAACACAGGACATGGACTCGTCAAAAGATCCGTTAAACACCTCAGCTGTGGCGGGAACTCAGTGCAGAATAATGGGACAGCAGTACAAGTAAATATGAAAGGTCCTGACTTCAGTTCGAAACAAAGAACTCAAAATCTGTGCACTGCAGTCTAATTTTCTGATCGAACATTGCATTATGCGTGAGATGTGCGTAGCCAACACCTGCACATCACTATGGCACTGAAAATGCGCAGTTTAGGTTTTGCCATGAGCCGAAGGATTCTGCTATTCTTTTACGGCACTGGTAGCAATATCTGAAACCATACCTCCGTGGCCGTCAAATGTACGCTTATATCCTCTGCTGAAAATACACAGCATACATTCGTACGGTTGCTGCAGCTCGCGTTACAATACTGTAAATGTATCACAAACATCGTGGAATAAATGATGGGAAGTCAAGTACATAAACAATGCTGAGGCCTGATATATGAAACTGATTCTTCGAAAAACGTGTGTTGTTATTCAGGCTGCAGATATTACGCCTTACAATATGACAACAACTTCGTGAAGACAGAGTGCATTGTGTGCAGCGCTGTTCGAAAAAAGACCTGTCTTCAGTTGAGTCAGACTTCTACATGTTTTTAAGCCTACTTAAACGCTGTCTTGGGAACAGTCGCTGGACCGTTTGCTGGGTAAACTGAAACAGGACGTACAATAGCCAACTACAGCTCACAGAAAGACTGGGAGAAATGAAGGCTCGATTATGTGAGCCTTTTCATGCTGACTTTCATGTAACAAGAATTCCATCCTGTATTTATGTGTAGGACCTATTCACCGTAACTTACATGATATACAGGGTGTATCTAAAATACTTCGACAAATTTCAGGAGTTCCCCACACCAACACACCAATATATGCCCGCGAACAGTTTTCGAAGTATAGCCCCCACGTTCGCCCGACCTCAATCCTTCAGATTTTCATCTGTGGGGACACTTAAAAACCATAGTGTATACAGCTCCAACTGAAAATGAAGAAACACTTCACCAAGGCATTTTTTTATGTCTGTCAAACCATTCCAACACTCCCCCCCCCCCCCCCCGATCTTTGAAATGGTGCGACAGTCCAAGATCAGACATGCCCATGTTTGCATTCATTCGGATGAAAGATATTTTGCGTATTTGTCGTGAATTGTGACTTGATAAACAATAAGAACTCAACAGTTATTAAACTGAGAACGTGTACTGTAAATGTATTATGTCAGCTGTAAGTAGAATGTTGCAAAGTTAAGGTTTTTATTGTTGAATGTGACCTTTCAATCAAAGTAAAAAAAAAACCACTCACTTCCATACATCTGTTTACAAGAGCTATCTACTTCGTTTTTATGGGAAGAATTTGCCCTTGGAAGTTTGTGCAAGAATTTTAGATACGCCCTGTATATAAAATTCCGCGCCAAACGAGTTATATCTATAGCAAAAGACGCAGCTATTATTAAACAACAAAAGTTTTTCAGAGGGGATTTTCATTATTTATAAGTGACTCATATGAGCCCACTTTCCTACTACAAGCAAAGTCATCAAAATTAGTCCTTGGTTTTATCAGCGTTATTTAGTTCGACTCTGTGTTCTCTCTTCTCCAACTTAATTTTTATAGTAATTACTACTAAAGAAAATCCCACCCTGTGATTGATATTTTAATACAGAACAACCAAACTCAACAGTTTTCCACGAACCGGACGGGTCTTATACGCAATCTAACTATGGCGTTTATTTTGGGTTTCCCTGGCCAGAACTCACTAACTTCGCACAGTCGACTCCCAATTCCGCCATGCTGTTGTTACGGATAGTAGGAAATTAAATTTACAGTTTTTCGTAGACTCGAGTGGCGTAACGTTTATATCGAGTTTCGTGATCGTCAGTCGGCTCGTCCAAACAATAAAATAAAAAACCCCCCCACACACAAAACGAATCAGCATGGTGATCCCATAAGCGTACAAAACGCCCTTCTCATGAAACAGTCACACATTCGACGAAGCAATAAACCAGATCGACTAAGCTCATAAGGTAAAAACCGCAAATTGGAATCCACGCGACACGTGCCATCAGAGATTTACACCTGCTTCTACTTGTCCATGCATCACGCTGTAGTGCACGACCTCCACGCCCTACCCACCCAGGCCGTAAGACACAACGACACAGAACACCCACGCCACCACGATCCACCATATTCTTTGAACATCGCTCTATCTTCTGTCCTTTGGCTAATATCAAAAAGCGCCTTCGGCATTCGGTTTTCAGGCATTCCTTTCAAACATCCTGGTACTCCAGTCACGTCACTAAAAGGATGTGCATGCCCTGGATACACTTGCCAAACCATCCGTCTAGCAAGTAACATCTGATAGTTCACTGCGCGCAGACACAAAACAATGCGCCGTGTCTTCGGCCTGTCACTTTGTGCTAAGGTCTTAACGCCAAAAATGTCCAACTTACTGCAACATACAAGTTTATTCAGAAAAAACCTAACTGCGAACTGTCGCATGTAAGCCTGTACATTGCTGAACGCAGTGTGCTATACGCGATATAGTAAAACAGCCAACGTAAAACGTTTAGAGCACAATGCGGTACATTTTTTTGGGATACAGATATGTCAATTTCAACGGTTCTGGAAAACAAATCTGAGAGTTGCGTTTAAGCTGCATGTTCCGGATCAACATACACAAAAATCAAATTCGTCCCAAAGCTTTCGGTGCAGAAAATACCAAATTTCAAAATAAGGAAGGAAATTATGAGAAAAATAAGGATGTGAAGGGCGTTAAGATGACGAAGTACAATGACACACCACTCGGTACGAACGACAACGTGACCAACACGGCCTGTCTTACTGCTGTGCAAGCACATTGCGAGTGGCAGTAGCGCGCGCAACTGTGAGACGCTCTGCCTGTCCAGCTCCGCGAGTGGGCACACAGTCACTAAATAACAACACATGATGCTGGAACCGGTTCCACGTCATACACTACTGACGTCTGCACGGGTCAATACACTAGCATCCATGGTTTTCTTTTTTTCATAAAAGCGATCTACTGTCCGCAAAGTGGTTTTCTGGCATATTTCCTTCAGCTGAATACTGGCTTCAGTTTAAATCACAGTACTCTGGCCGCAATAACACGTCACTTCCGGGAATATGTTTTCGAATGACCAACATTCCTAATGTTATACTGTACAAAATTACAGAAATTACAAACCCGTAAATAAATCTACACTTTTTTTTAACCTCCGTTCCCAAGTGCGGTTGCCAACTTATTTCCGTCGAATGTTGCCAATTCTCGTCTCTAGCTGTGATTTCTACAGTAAAACTCAACTGTCTGTTCGTACATATTACAGCCCATTGAGGGACACCATGAAAACAAAATTTCACTGAATAATCACGCAATGCATTTGAAATGTTCTTATATCACGGCTTCATACGCTCTATCGATACAGCACGACGCTTCAATGCCAACCGAATCATAGGTACGTCTTGACTGCTTCACAACGACAGGTTGTCTTGGGGAACCGCTGCAATCTGGGGGAAGTACTGTAAATTACAACAAATAACCAGAATGTGACTTACAAACCAAGCGCACTACACACTGTGTTTACTCTTGTTAGATTTAACCGTGCATTTAAAAGCACAGTTTTGATACAGTATACATATTACACTGAACTGGTTATAGTAGGTAAAGTACTGCCTTCACCTTCAGCCTGAAACTTCAGACAGGGTAATTACGACATAACGAGTTACCCAGGGTATGGCTCGTTTCTCGAGAACAGCATGCAGGACAAATTAACATAAAGAGGGGCAAAAAAAAAACCTTTGAAAGGGTGGAACAGTTCAGATATTTGGGAACAACCTTAACAAATCGAAATTCCAATCATGACGAAATTAAGAGCAGACTTTAACTCCAGGAACGCCTGCAGTCATTCGGTGCAGGGTCTTTTGTCTTCCAGTCTGATATCCAAATATGTGAAGATCAAGATATACAGAACTATAATTTTGCTTGTTGTTTTGTATGGGTGTGATACTTGGTCTCTCACACTGACGAAGCAACATAAGCTGAGGGTGTTTGACAGTAGAGTGCACAGGAAGACATTTGGGTCTAAGAGGGACAAGGTAACAGGGCAGTGGAGAAGACTACATAAGGAGGAGCTTTATGATCTGTACTGCACCAAATATTATTCGAGTGATTAGATAAAGAAGAATGAGATAGGCAGGCAATGTGACATGTATGGTGGACAGGAGAGGTGCATAGAAGGTTTTTATGGCGAGACTTGATGGAAAGAGACCACTTGGAAGATCTAGGCGTAGATGGGAGGATAATATTAAAATGGATCTTTCAAGAAGTGGGATGGGGAGGCATGGACTGGGCTGGATTGCTGTGGCTGAGGATAGGGACAGGTGGCGGGCGCTTGTGAATGCGGTAATGAACTTACGGGTTGCATAAAATGTGGGGAATTTCTTGACTAGCTGAAGACCTGTTAGCTTCTCAGGAAGAACTCTGCTCCATGGAGTTAGTTCAGAAAGCGGTCATGCCCCGACTTAAGGTACTACATTGTACCGGAAATTGTAACGGGCACTGGGGACAACAAACAAAATGGCTGTCACAGTCTCTGGGCTGAGATTTATTATACTATAATACGGAGTGCTACCCACTTGACAGCGAAATTCCGAATTCTGCGGATTACTGAAACAACGATATACAAGCTGTTGTTACGTATCGACCCAACAGTGTAATTTTCATTTTCTTTAAAAATCTGAATACGGCACGAGGACCGAAATAGCATGGTCTAAGATGCATAAGACAGTCGGTCGGCTGTTCAGACATCGTCAGCTTTTACGCAACGTAACATGTTGTCACGTCTTAAAGCTGCCCTCCGTAACAAAACCAAAATTCCGTCTGTGGCTCCCCTTTTGTTGCGTTAACCATCGCTGTCACCTGCTGACGTCACAGGTCTAGTGTCGCTGACAACGCAAACGGGTACTGGGACGAAGGACTGTCGCGCTGCCGCAATGTCCACCACAAATCCCACACGAACTGTCCTGCAACTGATCCAGCTCGACGGAATGCAACAGCTGTTTCACACGCACACTACGTGGAAATGAACTAATTAGGCACAAAACTACGTAACGGCTCTCACAGCGGTGACTTTCGTGATCTCTTGTCATCCGGTACGTAACGCCGTGCAGTCTGGTAGAAACTGACTGCTTCGGAGAAACGTGCTGCCTCGATGTGCAGGGAAGGATAACGGGAAGATGGAAGCAGTACGTTCCTTCGAAACACTGGCAAATATGCACTAACTGCACGGCGTTAGAGCCCGTAATTATTGGTAACACTGAAATCTTGCGAGAGACTGCGCACTACGCTACTTTGTAACTTGTCACCGCTCGGAAAGATACACTATATTTCGCCTGGCCGCCATGTTGTATATTCCACAGCAAGGAAGTCCACAAACGCTGGAAATTTTTCGGAGTAGTGGTGCAGACGATTGCATCGCTCCAATATCGTCTTGTTGTATGCTATCGGAAAACACAATGGTGCGGAGAGGGGTTGCCAGCAATGACGCGATGTTTATACTGTACCAACGTTCGTGAAAACCAGTCAATTGGTTCAAAATCTATAGTATAGAAGGGGGGCACACATAGCTCTATAGACAGACAGGCACTGGCAAGATTATTTTACCTGATGAAATACAGAAATGAGATAGCTGATTTGTTGAATGTCCTGGGGTCGACTTAGCCTCTAACAGAAGTGAGTACCAGGAATATTTCCTGGGGGGTTAAAGGCGGCCGGTGCCTAGGGCTGCTGACAACTTTACCACCTTCATGTGCCGCCAGTCTACAAATCTGGGAACCTCAACTTCGTGGAACCCCAAGGGCCTGTCCAGGCCTGTATTTTTTTTTTAAGGTTAATTCGTCTCAGAGCAATGGAGCAGGCAAAGATACCCGTAACAAACATGGTTTCTCCCGGTTTGTTATTTATCCTTCTCAGGACTGTAATTCTCGGATCGAAGCAGAAGATGGGCGATGTTACCTGTAAGATGCACCTAAGTGGGGGCTACAAATAAAACAAACCCCTTTGTAAACCCCGTGTTTACCGGACAGGGTGTGCAGGACAAAGGGCAGATCACAAAGGACTGCGGCACAAGAGTGGCCGGCATCTGTATGAATGAACTGCAAAAAGACTTGTTTTCACAACTCCTGGATTACCCCCGACCGCTAGCAGACACGAAGTACATTTTTTTGAAAAGAAAAAAAACTGTGGAGAAAGAGACGAAGTGATTTGAAAATACAGAGTATTACATGGTAAAGGTAAGACTTTTCGCGAGATCTCGTACTATAATGAAGGTAAAAAAATAAGGCAGACGGTGTAAATGGTAAATAAATTTCTATTCGTACTTTCCAAATTTATTGCCCGATTTCGGTGAAATTCGGTATAAGAGGTCTGCACTTAATGCTGTGTCACGCACATGACTGAAGAGAGGTCGTATTGTTCTTACGAGCGTAAAATAAACTGCATTCATGTGCTTACCGTTAAACCATATGACATTTCAAAAGTAAACAACGCCTTAGCAGACTCTCTCTACTACGTCACTGTCCAAACCTGCGATCTTGTACTGTACAAAGCTCGATGTTACACATCGTGCTGCCCAGTTTCGGAAATCCTCGACAGTCCTAGTGGACTTCTGCAGACGGCTCGCAAGCGCAATTAGTGCAGTGAAAGTTGTCAAAATCACTGCGATTATGTAATCTCCGAGCAGGAAAGCCATTCACAATATTATCACAAACAGCATCCATTTTCATATCTTACGTGGCGACCACTTCTGTCCGTCTGTGACCCAGTATAAGCGACCAAACCGTCCGTCAGATTTTCATGACATTCGCTTTCGGAATTATTTACAAGACGTTTCGAGCGAGCAAGAGCTTTGTGAAAACTGGGTCAGTGACAGTGATACTTGACCTAAGGGTCTATATGAATTTCGATCCGGATTTCTCCGATTTGTATAAAAATTACGTACACCAGATAGTCGGTATAGCGACTCCCTACGGGTTGGACGGTCCGGGGATCGAATCCCGGTAGGGGCGAGATTTTTCGCAGCCGTCCAGACCGGCCCTGGGGCCCACCCAGCTTCCTATACAATGGGTACCGGGTGTCTTTCACGGGGGTAAAGCGGCTGGGGCGTGGAGTTGACCACCCAACCACATCTAGTGCCAGGGTTAAAGAAAGAGTAGAGCCATACCTCTACTCCCCCTTCTGGGCCTTCATGGCCTGTTCTAGGGTGAACTTTACCTTTACCTTTACCTTTTACGTCACCAGAGCTCCTCGCAATTCGATTGGGGAATTATAAGTTTCGTGAAAATCTGTGCAGTGAAAGGCATAGAAGATTTACACGAATGTGAAAATGCACGTCTAAACGTAATCTGCAGACTCCTTAACCCACTGAGGTCTCATTCAGCACAGTGAAATCACACACGACGTCACTGAGCAATTACGAGTTTCAAGGAAGCCAGTGCAGCGGAAGACATACTTTGCTTACAGGGTTCAACAAAGCTTTACCCGTATTTCATACATTTTCTTCCAACTTAGGCAATATTCGGTACATAAAACCCACTAGTAATGCCGTTAAGCGCGTGTTGGTTCCGCGAAAATCAGCTCACAGACAGCCACACTTTACTTAAGGGCGTAACTGAATGTCTGTACGTACTGTCAACATTCACTCTCTGAGTTGGGGAAAATTCCGCACAAGTGATTTGCATGCACACAAGGATGTTGGATGTTTTTGAGTTTAGAGAAAATCGGGGCAGAGAAGGCCAAATCTTTCTTAGGGCAGTGAATGGATTATATTTACGCGTTTACCCTTAAACAGTTTGTCATTCTGAATATAAGGAATGCTATTCAATCTTGTTAAGGTATTTCTTCTTTCTCTGAAACTGTTTTTCGGCCACGGTTCAGTGTTACACTTTTTAACGACTCATTGACTAATGGAGCTGTGGCAGTAATGCGTTATGTTCTTTGCACTTTAGCAATGCAATAATGAGGTGTGCTGGCAGTACTCAAAAACCCGACGGAGCTGTTGCAACTGCGAGTTGTGCTGGCTGTACTCTGGAGCACGACGACGCTGTTGCAATAGCAAATTTTGCTAGCAGTACTCAGGAACCCGACGGACCTGTTGCAATAATGAGTTTTGCTGGCAATACTCAGAAAACCGACGGAGCTGTTGCAGCTGCGAGTTTTACTGGCAGTACCCAGCAAACCGACGGAGCTGTTGCAACTGCGAGTTGTGCCAGCAGTACTCAGCAAACCGACGGTGCTGTTGCAACTGCGAGTTGTGCCAGCAGTACTCAGCAAACCGACGGTGCTGTTGCAACAGCGAGTTGTGCCAGCAGTACTTCACGAACATGATGAAGTGGCTTGCTGATGGGTCGGACCTCCCGAATAATGCGCCGGATAATTGCAGTGATTAAGCCTTGACTGGCTTGATTGATGCGCGTGGTCCGGCGTGAACGATACATATTACAGTACAATAAACAGCCCCGGGCACACGCATGCGCGACGATGCCACCACATGTTATTCCTTGCACCGTGTAAGGAACGAAGCACGAATTCGTGTAAGTCTATGCGCTGTAGACACTACATCGAACACCGCTACTGTAATTACCGTCCACTGTCCACAGCCAAACATACAGCTCACAGCCACCCTGAAGTTTAGGGCGCTAAAATACTCTCGTTTTTGGCGAGACAATATTTTACTGAAATACTGTGTGTGTGTGTGTGTGTGTGCGCGCGCGCGTTTGCGTGCGTGCTGCCCACGAATTAAGCACAAATTTAGTTCGACGTCACAGCCACCTATCGGATGGCTGCTCAATATCTACCTAAATGTGACAAACAGCAACTTCTGTTAGTAAGCTACAGTCTACACTTCACAATTTTTTTTCTGAAACACTTTTCTAATCCAATAAATGTTTAGAGACGTATAGGACGAGTTACGGCGTTAGCGCAGTTGGCATAGTGACTAGACCACGGGCTGGACGTCCGAAAAACCGTGGTTCATATCCCAGTAGGGGCAAAGCGCGCAGACCGGCTCTGGGGCCCACTTAGCTTCCTATTCAAGGAGTACCGAGGCCATTTCTCGAGGGTAAAGACATCAGAGCGTGAGGCTAATCACTCACCCACCAATTAGTGCCCAGGTTATAACTGTCTGAAGCTACACCACCACTCTCTCATATGCCTTCGTAGCTTGCACAGGGTCAACTTCACCTTTACCTTACGCCAGTAAACACACGCACAATGTCCGTTACTGCTCTTACTGCTTGTTAGGGTCTTATTTTCAACACTGTCAACTGCTAAGTTGGGAGATGAACACAGTAGGAGTACGGATGGAGTACTTGTGGAATGATATTACTGACAGGAGAGCATCGATGTCCTCGGAGAAAAACCTGATCCACTGCCAGTTTGTTTTCGGATCTTATACAAAATTCGGAATATCTCAACAAATTTTAGTCAGTCTCCCACATTGCACTTTTAAGAAGCAGTGTGAAAAGTTCAGGCGCTGACAGCAGGTCGAAGGAAGTCACGCGGAATGACACGAACGGTACACAAGGTGTCGTTAACAGCGCGTCTGAACACCGCTGACAATGTCACGAAGGTGTGACGAAGACTTGGCTTTATACAGAGGAGAAACACTTGTGGTGCAGACCGAACTGCATACGGTTGGGCCTACATAACGACGGCTGAACAGCTGCGTAGGTTATAGGAGACAGAATTGTGAAGGGATTGCAAATAAAGTGAAATGAACATGTCGTACCCTATCTCCATGACCTAACGAGATTTCGCTTGCAAAGACTGAAGAGAACTGCTATGATATTGTAAAGAGGGAAGGGGGGGGGGGAGATTCGAAATACGGACTGCCGGAATATGAAAAAGTGTCATTATTATACTGAGACACTGCGACGATTAACAGTGAAACAGCCTGTAACGAAATGTTATGATGATAACTGGATTATGCTGGCTAATAATTAGGCCTAAAGAGACCGCCAGTGTTGAAGTCCTTGGTTAGATAATACCACAAGGCTAGTTATAATGACACAAATCAGTTGGAAGGCATGAGTGGTTGTATTAAAAAAGGTGTACGGCTTCACTGTACGATGACGGAGTACCGACAGAAGATGTGCCACTATTCACAGCCAGGAGCCAATTTCTTGGTAACAGTCTGACAGCATCACAGGTGAAGTTAACAAGTTCCTGAGGAACAAACATTCACATAACAGGTGCGCGCGCAGGTCTCGCATCTGGCAAGCGCTGATGCACCATTCGTTGGCATGGCAACACTTTTCTGAAAAGATTAATTGCTTACGATTAAGGTCGACGGGCTACATCCTGACTCAAATCAAAAGACTGATCAAACTTCATCAAAACGAAACTTCTACTTAGACGTTTTAATCAGCTCCTTTTAAAAATTTACGTGATGCGCGAACTTATGTAGAAATGGAACATAAAACTGGGAGGTGCTACACGAAGTTTGTAGGAAAACACTGCGAAGGAATATACACGAATTTTCACCGTCATAAGATTTATTTTACACGAATTTTCACCGTCATAAGATTTAATTTACACGAATTTTCACCGTCATAACATTTATGTTACACGGATCTTACGTTCCACGCAGTTCGTTGTCTCAGGTAACTATACGTGATGCAGGCTCACAGAAAATTCAGGTGGTTTTCCACTACCTTCGGTACGTAATAGGTTTCCATTACACCGAGGCGACGCTTGGAATCGAAGCCGGTACCATTCGAACGTAAGGTCAGTAGGTCAAACATTATAAACACATACAAGAACAGGACGATAGGCCTCCATCAGGACTACCTTTAACTTTAAGATGAGGACATTACGATAACAATATCGCCTGCAAATGTAAAGATTAGCTACTTGAGCCACTTCGTCACAGGAATGTCAACAGAAGAAACAGCAGCAGCTCAGTGACGAAAACACTTTAATAAATCTGAACGAAATGCAAAGCAGAGTGGAAGGTTGAAATGAAAATAGAATAACGGGAAAGGATGACGTGACACGGGAGGGAAATTAGCATTGCAGAAGGAAATGTCTAATAAGGCACGAATACCGTAAAACGTGCTATCATGGAGAAAGGAAAATGTTTAAATCAGTGAAGAATACAAGCAAAAAAAGGTAGTTACATAAAGAAGTGAGAAACGGAGCGAATGAGTAGCATGGAAAATACACTTACACAGGCAAATTAAGCAAATTACGTAAACTAACAAAAGGAAATTAATGTTTCGTTTTATCCAGTCACTTCCTCGTGTTATTCTCGTTGACCTGACACATCGGTTTTCAAGTTGGGGGGTAAATATGACAGCTTGGATTAATGGTTAACAGAAATGCCATGACAATTTTTACGGCATCCACGTGTACTGGCGATAAAGACTTGGGCGGTCCTACAGCTTGCGAATTCTGTGCGTCATAACTGTCATTTGTTACTCTGTAATGCACATCCTTCCTGTGAAGTACGCACCATGTTCACACCAAAAGAAAACACGACAGGTCTTACATGCAGTATGTTTCTGACGTTATATTTTTAATTTCCAACCTCTTTTGCCACAAACCTGCAGTATTCCAAGCGGCAATAATGTTTGTGGCACCCTACTGACCCCCTGAAGTTTGTACGACAAGTGGGTACTTTACAGCCAGCACCAACACCTTGCTTCTGCACATACTTACATGCTAATTACAACTTGCAGGCCTAGAAAGAGGCTCCAGAATCCCCACACATCTACATGACAATACGTACTGGCTAGACAATGAAGCCAACAGAACAGAGAGAAGGAGGAAAGTAGAAAAAAAGACGTCGAAATAATGGACGCTGAGGAATATGCGAAATATGCCCCAACAACGCGGGTTACATTGTTGGGTGGGGACAGCATGAAGAAAGACTGTACTGCCGACGTTTCGAATACACCTACTGTCTCAATCTGCAAAGCCAAGTGACTGCTCCCGCCAAAACTTACTACAGGTCACACAAAGGTCGGCGGGACCATCTGCGTTTGTTTCGTCGAGTAACAATCAGTGCGAAGTAAAGAGACAAATACTCGTAGTTCCTTAAACATCTCCGAAACGTCAGCCATACTGCATAATTCTACACAACGCCGTCACCCATAAACAGAACCAAACTAACACTGAACCCCCATGAAATGTTCCGTAATATTAAAGACAAAACTGAAAACAAAACCGAAGTATGAACGAATCGAATATAACGTGGAGCTCAGCCGGTCAAAATCCTTAGCCGACATCTTAATTACGTCACGTAAACAGGAACGGACTCCGCACAGTAAATGCGATGAGACAATGTGGCGTATTAAGGGGCCTACGTGCGATGAGATAATCTGGCGTATTAGGGGCCTACGTGCGATGAGACAATGTGGCGTATTAAGGGGCCTACGTGCGATGAGATAATCTGGCGTATTAGGGGCCTACGTGCGATGAGACAATGTGGCGTATTAAGGGGCCTACGTGCGATGAGATAATCTGGCGTATTAGGGGGCCTACGTGCGATGAGACAATGTGGCGTATTAAGGGGCCTACGTGCGATGAGATAATCTGGCGTATTAAGGGGCCTACGGGCGATGAGACAATCTGGCGTATTAAGAGGCCTACGTGCGATGAGATAATCTGGCGTATTAAGGGGCTTACGTGCGATGAGACAATCTGGCGCATGAAGGGGCCTACGTGCGATGAAACAATGTGCTGCACTGCACGTCTGATAAGACAATCTGGCGCAGTGTTGGCCGTTACGAGATAATCTGATGAGGACAAGTTAGAACTAGTGCGAGAACACGAGACCTGGTTCATACGTAAGTTCCGAAATAAATAACGCCTACGCTACTGTCTTGAAACGCTTCAGTCAATGCGGCGAGGGTAGCAGAAATTATGTATTAATGATTATAACATTTGACGTCTCATACTTTCTCCAATACGCAGGTCTACTTTACATTCCCTGACAGCCATGTGTGTAATAATCGAGATATAACACAAGACAGGCAATGAACGTATAACTTAACACTGAGACGCGTTCGCGTAACCATTGTTTCTGTGGAAAAGCAATACCTATTACATATTCTGAGTGAGTGTCTGTAGCCTTAGTTATCCAGCATGCAAAGCGCATGCGCTGTATTATATCGTCATCTGTAGCCTGTCCGGCTCTACCATATTTTTTCACATTATCTCACAACCGGCACGATTTTCGGAAAAAAAGTTATTCAACATAAAATGTGTGTTTTGATTTTCTTCCCAACTTTTGTCGGAAACATTTATCATTGTAAGACGAATTCAGCGAGATATTTTCATAAATGTACATACTTCTTCATGTAAAGTACCCGTTATTCTTGTTAGACTTGAATTTTCTCGACAGATTTTACAAAAAAACACTCAAACACCAAATTTCATGAAAATTCGTTCAGTGGGAGCCGAGTTGTTGCATGCGGACGGACAGATATGACGAAGCTATTCGTAATTTTGCGAACGCGCCAAAGAACGGAATTGAATGCGACTTTTCATGACAAAACTTCTGGACCTGAGAGGCTGAAGGATGTAAGTCGAATTTCATATTTGAGATAATACATATTTTTCCTTTGACCAGCATGTGTCTTACTGCTGTTCGATTCTTGGTCCTGCTACACTGGGGCAGTATCTGTACTTACATCGGTCCGCTGCCAAGTCCAGATTTGCCGTCACATTCAGCTAATGAGACGCTAATTTATTAATGAATGATACGATAGTCTGAAATGTAACGTAAGCAAGAAATTTGGAATCTAACTTCATTTGTCAGCATGTGTACACCAGGTACACACTATGACACGGAACTATGGAGCACATGTCGCTGTCGTAAAGAGACACCGAAGTGGCAGGCCATTACAAAGTCATAATCAAACACTCTCATAGCAAGTTCATTCATTCTGTAGTCTGTCTTACGACAGGTCCGTAGCCTCTTCCAAAGCGAGTTCTCCACAGTGTGCGATCCAGTGCTTCCTCTTTCAATTTCCAGTATATTTTCTTTTCCTTAAGGTCATCCAGTAGCTGCTTACGTCTTCTCCGTCGTCTTCCCGTCATTTCTATCCTTCCTTCTAACTTTCCTTCAATCACGTGTTTCAGAAGGCAGTTTCTACGCAAGATGTGACCAATCCAGTTAACCTTTCTTCTTTTATTGTATGTAGGATATTCCTCTCCTCCTTGACTCTGTGTAATACTTCTTCATTTCTCACACGATCGGTCCAACTGATCTTCTCCATTCTTCTCCAGCACCACATTTCAAAACTTTCCAGATACTTCTGATCTACTTTCCGAAGTGTCCACGTTTCAGCACCATACAAAGCTATGCTCCAAATGTAGCACTTTACTAGTTTCTTCCTTAAATTTAAGTCCAGTTTGCTGGTGAAAAGGTTTTTCTTCTTGTTGAATGCTGCTTTTGCCATGGCAATTCTGGATTTTATTTCACGTGTACACCTCCACAGCAAGTAGCATATCCTAATTAATTAGTAGGTCTACAGTGATCAGCTGTCAAGAGACGTGCAAGGTCAACTGACCGTGGGCCAAAGCAGCATGTGATCTCCCATATTGGACTTGGCAATTATTAAAGCAGGGCCAAAGAGATTAGAGATGTATTTCCCCGTATAACTGTAAGCAGATAAGACGGGCCATAATCAGCACTTAAAGCATAACTCTAGGAGTCACTGTGAACTTATACGGGAAGTCTCAGGTGGGCGTTCAGACGACTTCTGTGAAGTGACGCCATGTAGTTTTGTAGATACGTAGGCACCAACGTTTTGGAGGCAGTAGTCGCCTCGTACATGTTGGTGTTTGTCTAGAAAACTGTAAAAGAGTCACATCCTAGAAGAGAGAAAATACAGATATAGACAGAAAGAGACAGCACGGCAAGAGGAATACACACTGTGTATATCTCGTACTCAGAACGCATATCATTATATCATCATCAGCATTCTGCAGTCTGTCTTACGACAGGTCCGTAGTCTCTTCCAAAGCGAGTTCTCTACAGATTGCGATCTAGTGCTTCATCTTGAAATTTCCAGCATCTTCTCGGTACCTTAAGGTCAATCACTAGCTGCTTACGTCTTCTTCCTCGTCTTCCTGTCACGTTTATCTCTTCTTCAATAACATGTTTCAGCAGGACGTTTCTTCGCAAGATGTGACCAATCCAGTTAGCCTTCCTTCGCTTCATTGTATATAGTACGTTCCTTTCCTCCTTGAATATTTGTAATATTTCTTCATTTTTCATAAGATCGGTCCAACTGACCTTCTCCAGCACCACATTTCAAAACTTTCCAGGTATTTCTGATCTACTTTCCGGAAGTGTCCAGGTTTCAGCACCATACAAAGCCACGCTCCGAATGTAGAATTTCACTAGTTTTTTCTTTAGATTTAGGTCTACTGCATAGCACATGCAATGGGAATTCGGGTGACGAATTCACGCGGCACATTCACATAATCAGTAGGGTACAATGCCCTTATGTCAGATGTAAGATTTAAAAACGAATCGCCGATGTTACCAGGCCCTCCTGGAGATTATGCTACCCAAACTGTGTCACAGACATTCCTGTACGACTGTACTGAGCGCTGCTTCCAGAATAACAAAAGCACATACTTGGCAGCTATAATGTTATGTGCGCTGCGATCGAAACACGTGATAGCCTGTCTATTGGTCTGAAACAGCAAATGCGTTACGCCGAGGATCAACAAAACGAAGTGTAGCAAATTATACATCAACAAATCATCACAGTTATTACAGAGTGGAGCATGCGATTATCATCAGACTCGTGCTTTGGAAGATAAATTTCAAATTCATTATTACAAGGCATATGCTGTGTACTACAGGATAAACTGTTGGATTAATGTTTGTAGATGGCAGTCATATCGCGGGTGGTTAGCTGTCTAGGGCCCATTTCTCGGTATTAATGCAAGGTACCCCCCTCAATAATTACACGGCTTGTTGTGTGGGCTTCAACAAATTCTGGCCTTTATTGCAGTAAATTACTGCCATTAACATAAGACATGCTAGATTTACGTTAGGATACGTTAACTGACAGTCTCCAATTTTGTATAACAGCACGCTAACCAATGGAGTTGTGGGGATGTCACCAGATACCCTACATTCCGCAACCACTATTACGGCACTGAGATATCGAAGGCCGACATTTTAAAGTTTCGGAAGGGCCGCTTAATGTGGTGGTCAGTGACGTCATCACCCGCAGCCAACACAATTCGCAGTGATGTGAATGACTCCAACACTCGCTGTGCACGCGCCTTAGTATTTCCTGTTTCGGAAACGGCTGTGACAGTTTGTACATGTGCGTGGTCACTGTGTCGGACATTGTACGGCTGTGACAGTTTGTACATGTGTGTGGTCACTGTGTCGGACATTGTACGGCTGTGACAGTTTGTACATGTGCGTGGTCACTGTGTCGGACATTGTACGGCTGTGACAGTTTGTACATGTGCGTGGTCACTGTGTCGGACATTGTACGGCTGTGACAGTTTGTATATGTGCGTGGTCACTGTGTCGGACATTGTACGGCTGTGACAGTTTGTACATGTGCGTGGTCACTGTGTCGGACATTGTACGGCTGTGACAGTTTGTACATGTGCGTGGTCACTGTGTCGGACATTGTACGGCTGTGACAGTTTGTACATGTGCGTGGTCACTGTGTCGGACATTGTACGGCTGTGACAGTTTGTACATGTGCGTGGTCACTGTGTCGGACATTGTACGGCTGTGACAGTTTGTACATGTGCGTGGTCACTGTGTCGGACATTGTACGGCTGTGACAGTTTGTACATGTGCGTGGTCACTGTGTCGGACATTGTACGGCTGTGACAGTTTGTACATGTGCGTGGTCACTGTGTCGGACATTGTACGGCTGTGACAGTTTGTACATGTGCGTGGTCACTGTGTCGGACATTGTACGGCTGTGACAGTTTGTACATGTGCGTGGTCACTGTGTCGGACATTGTACGGCTGTGACAGTTTGTACATGTGCGTGGTCAGTACTCGTATGTCGGACAATGTACGTCGTTCGAGTCTAATTACCGACGCTACTGCCAATCACAGTACGTCCTCCCGCTACTACTTCAGCTTGAAGACGGAGACAGATCCACCTGCTGAATCACTGTGGGTCGTTTAGCCTGAGACGATGGACATGACCGAAAGAGCAGCAACGCCTACTGTAAGGCACATAACCAGAATCCTTTAAAGATGGCACTGGTTAACGGTTATGCAGCATGGTTATTTATAGTGACAGACGACTCTACAGTCAGGCAATAAAGAGGCGAACAAAAGAAGCCCTATGTAAACTGCAGAGGTTGACAGCATCTGTAACACTGCAGACTGCAGTGTGCCTGTACCTGTCCACACTGTGTACATCAGGATACAATTACCGACCACGTAGCCTAGGGAGCGCATGACTGTACGTCTTGCCTTCCCGCAAAACAAGGGAAGAACTCGGTATATGGCTACAGGAGCAATGTGGGTGACAAACATAGCTACAGAGGTGCCTCGTCAGGACATAGTACAAGGGATGCTGGTATCTAAGGTCAACCCGAAGAAAACCAGTTCCCGGGGGGTAAAGCGGCCGAGGCGTGGCGCTGACTACCCACCCCCATCTAGCGCCGAGGTTAAGGAAAAAGTAGAGGTATACCTCTACTCCCCCTCTGGGCCTTTATGGCAGGTTCTAGGGTGAACTTTACCTTACCTACGAAATAATATAAATAAACTATCCAGCATAAGTAACACAAACATTTCTGGAACATAAACAAGTACAGTAAACCCCCGACAGAAGGCCACACTCATTTAGCGCTCACGAAAGTCTGTGAACAGAAATTTCCTGTGATACAATAAGTATTTCTATTTACTGCCACCACCGATACGCGGCCACTAAACGCGGTGAACAGTGTCACCACACCACTGCACGAATGTGCCAAGTATACATGATGTGTCTACAGCAGCTACCTATCTCTACATCTTCCTTTCCACGCTGTAGACAAAAGACGACGCATTTCCTCAGGGGCGCGTCTAGTTCGCCAGCAAATTACACTGCACGTGCTGATCGAATCAGAAGGAACTTGGAACGGGTACCAGCGACTACGGAGATTGCTGTGTAAGATCGACATTAGCAAAAATAACTTTCGAGCCCAGGCGAAAGATGGGAAGGTGAAATGGTACATGGTCAGTCATGGAATGTGGTGTGTGGTGGCAGAATGGAGTACGTTTAGTCATGGCATATGGAGGTAAAAGGGAACATGTTGACTTACAGAATGTCGCGGTCAAATGCAACATGCTGATGTTATTCATACCGTGCATATTCTTGTAATTAATACATCAACCAACTTATGCACTTATTAAATACATTTAGAAGTAAATATAAAACTTCTACACGTTTCGGCACCGGGGTGCCATGATCAGGGAGATATTCAGAACAAAGGAGTACAAGGCCAACAGCATCTAGGTATTGTCTCCCCCTTCTTCAAATGATTAAATTATTAAAATTTGGTTGATGTATTAATTTAAACATGCTGGTTCATGGAAGGTGGTGGTGAAGGCGAACATGTTGAGTCAACGTACGTGGTGGCGGAATTAAACACGTTGACTTGAGGAACGTGGCAGAAGGGAACATGTTTATTCATCACCGTACATTATTATTTTCTCCGCATTTGCAGCAACATGGAATTTATTCAGTTGTCGCGAATCGGCTTGTTTCGATTGATATTCGGAATGAATCACGTCTCACACGTGCTACAACATGCGAATGAGCGTATCATGCGTAGCAGCATCTCGAATGAACATTGCTGGACAAATGTTCGGCCACTCTAGTTACTGGGCAAACCAACACGACTGGCTGCTAAAGACATGCAGAGGAACACTAAAAATGATTTCGGGCTTCCGCCGCGATGGAAAAAATGTCCATCTGTCCACTCAATAACCTTATCCCCAATGGGGGCGGTCTAAACTGAAATGGCGCCTCATCTCACACGTTTCTCAGCCTTTATGGAATCCAGGCCTACAGGCCCATAAACACTTTCACATCAACCTGGGAATCAGTACACACCTCCGGTAGGTTTTGGCAAATACCGGCACTGTCATACCATCACATGCACATTTCACATCAACCTGGGAATCAGTACACATCTCCGGTAGGTTTTGGCAAATACCGGCACTGTCATACCATCACATGCACATTTCACATCAACCTGGGAATCAGTACACATCTCCGGTAGGTTTTGGCAAATATCGGCACTGTCATACCATCACATGCACACATCTGATAACACACTGCTGTCACCATGAGAGGTGGCACGTACACACGTGGATCGCTTCATAGCGCTACCTATACCTATTTACGCAAGTTTTATTTAACAACGCTGCTAGTAACTCACGCTACTTGTCGAGTGTTAAGGTGACATGTGAATAATGGGAAAAGTGACAGTGGTCTAATGTGACGGACCATTCCGGCATATGCCTGGAGGGAAGGTGTAGCTTCTTCAGCACGAAAACCGCATGTACAATGTAGGCTCACACAGTCACAACTGCAAAGACTGCACAGTAAAGACACAGTCGGAGATTTGCCAAGTGCCTATTTAGTATATAGTCAAAAGAAAAAAGAACGGGGCACAATGGGACCAGAGTCTCAGAGTAGTAATCTCTTTGAAACTGAACAGTATTGAAGGATTTTGGTAAAACGAGGAAGAGAGTTAGCTACGAGCGAGACTTTCGATCCGGTTATTTGTACTCGAGTTCAAAACGCACAATAAAGAGAAATGGGCAGGGATAGGCGATGACGAACTGAGGACGGACACAAAAGCAAGAAGGTGGGTCAACAGTGGAAAATTAACTGCTGTACCGGCAACAAATACAACATTAGCATACAGACCGTTTGTTTTACAATGTTTTGTAGCGTACAGATGCAAGCCAATCATGCTTATCACAGGCCACGCTCTAATTCGATGTATGACAGTAAACTTTCCACCTAAGGGAGAATCAGAACACCAATTTAATTAACTGCGACTAACAGACTTTTAGTTACCTTTCTTACACCTAATGGAAATCTCTGAGAAAATACCACACCAAATCGGGAAGATGTTGCAAATGCATTTATCGTAGTCAGTGTTTCTTAAATAAGAGCTCACGTTACTGGCAGATCCGGGCAGTACTACGCCTGTCAAGTATGTGCCAATGTGCAGACGGTTCTTTCCTGATGCTTACCAATGCGTGTGAGCATACAAACATCACGATTCACGTAACGTATTGAGATCACTAGTAATCTTAAGCCTATTTAAATTGCCTTTAAACCAGTGAGGTAACCAGCGACCATCTCATCTATATCCACTGGAATGCTGGAATCTTTAGGCAACTGCGCCCGAGCAACGACCCCTTGCTCGGAAACGACCACAGGAAGCCCGGCTCGACAACATATTTACTCCTCCCAAAATTCTACTCATCAATTCCTTTCTTTTCATCCAGTTTATTTCTTTGTCACTTCGCGAAGTCAGTAAAATCGACTAGATCGTGACGACGGCCACTTTAACGTGTATGCCGTGCCAATGTTACGAATACATTTCTAAACCTTCGTGTCACTGGTTGACTGATTACACTAATTTGTCTGCGATACACTCAGTAGGTATAGGCCTACAGTGTTTCGGCAGTTGGTCCAATCTTCAGGTAAGTGGCTACCACTATACTGACGGATTAAGTTTAGAAGTTAGCCGGTACAGCTCAGAAGGCATAGTGACTAGACAACAGACTGACCAACTGAGGAATCGAGGGTACATTTCAGGCACAGATGGGGTATATGTCCCTTCTGTACAGAGTTCAGACCCGTTCTGGAATCCACCCAGCCTCCAACACAGTGTGTACCTTGGGCCCCTTAAGCGGCCGGGGCGTAAAACTGATTATTCACCTTCGTCTAGTGGCGAGATTAAGAATAGGAGGAACTATGCCTCAACTGCCCCACACGTTATCATGGCTTAGTGTTTAATTAAGCATAGAGACGAGTCTTAACTTTAACGCAGGCATACTAACTTAGGTTCGATCCCAACTTTTGTCAATAATCTGAAAAACAAAAAGCACTAAAAGACTTGTCACTCTAATGTCAAGCAATAACCTGAAGGCGACAGCATACCGAACTCACGAAACGTCGCAGGTATCAATACGTCCATATTGGTACAGATATTAATAATGTGTGGATATGTACCTTCACATCGCCCACACAACTGCATAAAAACAGCCCCCATGGTCGCCCGACTTCAACCGTTTATATTTTTATGTGTGGGCACGCTGAAAACCCTAGTGTATTCAGCTCAATTTGGACACGAAGAGACTCTGATGCATGTAAAACCATTCGCAACCACCCCAGGGCCTTTGAAAGGGCGTGACAGCTCTTATCTGATGTGCCTATGTGTGCAATGATTCAGCTGGAGGCCACTTTGAGCATCTATGGTGAACTGTGACTTGACAAACAATAGGAACTCAAGAATTATTAAATTGGGAAGGAGTACTGTGAATGTATTAGGTCAGTTGTAAGTAAAATATGACATACTTAAGGTATTTATTGCTAAATGTAATCTTTCAGTTAAACTCAAAAACCACTCATTTCCATACATATGTTTATATAACCTTTTTTATTTGTGTTGACGTGAAGAACTCACTCTTGAAGATTGTCCAAGCATGCGTGATTTCAGGCTTCCACCGCGGTGTAAATAAGGTCTTCGCTCTTCTGGGATGTTACGCAGCGCAACTGGTAGTTACCGACGTTTCGAGACAACTTATCGGTCCCATCTTCTTGGACTGCTTGACCCTTCAAGATTGGGCCGATATGTTGTCCCCAGCCATCGGTAACTAACTACCAACGTACGCTGCGTAACATCCCATAAGAGCGAAGATACTGTCCAAGCATTTAAGATACACCCGGTATATACACACGTATATGATATGTAAATAGTATGTATGGTATACCTGGAATGTATATGGTATCTTAACCAATTTTACGTCACTGATAGGCCTAATTACATGTCTACTACTGACTTTTCGATCGCTCTGTACTTTCCTCAGTCACCCCGGACCAGGCCATCTGACACTGGCCCATCGCAACATGTATCTGTATTGAACAACACAATGCTACACACATACAGAATGGGAAACGTGTTTATGTCTCCAACGGCATTCGAACACAGGATCTCAATGTTTGTGTAGCACGTTGTAGTATTCTTTCTCCAGACATAATCAACTGATGTCCAGGAACCATTCTACAAGGTAAGCCGGATAACTCATAGCCATAATGGATTACAGGCGAACCAGCTAATTGAATAGGCTAACATAGTCTCTAAAATTATACATCTAAAGAGGGAGTGACGTCACGCTTCGCACATAACTCAGTCTCTCGATGACAAGCCGCCGAGAGCTAAAGGGGTGGAGAAAAACAAACAATGGTGGGTCCCCGGATAACCGTTATTAGAATCATTTACCCGCGACCGCTCGCCCTCTGCAATTACAGCCAATGGTTCAACCTGAGCTATAAGTTATGAGGTACGAGGCCAAGCGGCTATCGGCTTGGAGCAGCAGAAAGGAGAGCCAAACTGAGACACTGCCTCATTCGGCGGCCCGCACACTTGGACCAGACCTGGTTGCAGACCGCAACTGAGTGCACAACGTCCTGTATGAAATGCAGCATGGAAAACACCAGAAACTGGCACAGCCCGTGCCCAGAAAGATCGCAACTGCTGAACAGTGCTGTCTCATCTCATTCACTGGTACAAGGACTGCATTAATCGGAGGCTGGGTCTTAAACCCTGAATTATCTAAGAGGATATGAAGAACCGATTTCTGGGAAGGGCTGTATTTAAACAGAGGGCGATGAAGTAATCCAAGTTTATGATAGCGAAATATGAGACATGAATTCAGGTAATGAAGACAGCTTCCGTTCAGGACACCAGAAATTCAATCACACTCGACTGGAAGGGCTGCTCGAAATTAAAAGACAGGGGCACGCGGTGGCGCAGTTGGTTGAGGCACTACGCTACAAAGCAGAACGTCGCGGGTGGTGTCACTGGAATTTTTCATTGACATAATCGTTTCGGTCGCACTATGGCCCTGGGGTCGACTCAGCCTCTAACAGAAATGAGTACCAGGAATCTTTCCTGGGGGGTAAAGGCGGCCGGTGCGTAGGGCTGACAACCTTACCACCTTCATGTGCCGATTGTCTAAAAACCTGGGAGCCTCGACCTCCTGGAGCCCTAAGGGCCTGTCAAGGCCTGTCATGGGATTGCTTTACCTTTAACCGACTTTCACAGTCAACAACAAATGACTGACATAGTTTACGGCACTGTGTAAGAATTCGTGTGCAGAAAGTGAGGAACATGAAGCTAAACCCCAGCCAGGATAGTTAATATAAGAGGCAGGATCCGAACCGCGCACCTTCACTGCACGAGGATGGTCAAGCTAGCTACCTACGCGGAGAGATGTAATACACAAACTTTATTTTGAAAATGTAATCAAAAACATTCCCGCTGCTGCCATATTGGTACTTTTTTACCACACGACAATTGGGGATGGCGCAAACTTGCTCGCACCGTTTCCGCGCGCCTTATTCAAATTAAGATGCATTCAACGTAGGAGTTTTAAACCCACGTATCCACCAGCAGGTAATATATATGCGATGTACAACTTTCGAATTATACAACACCAGACGAAGCTACGGCATTGTATTCCGGTGTTCAAGTTCACCACACCTTCAACATTATAACGTCTACGACACGTAAACGTAAAGCAATCCCATTACAGGCCTGGACAGGCCCTTAGGGTTCCAGGAGGTTAAGGCTCCCAGGTTCCCAGACAATCGGCACATGAAGGTGGCAAGGTTGTCAGCCCTACGCATCGGCCGCCTTTACCCCCCAGGAAACATTCCTGGTACTCATTTCTGTTAGAGGCTGAGTCGACCCCAGGACCATAGTGCGACCGAAAGGATTATGTCAATGAAAAATTCCAATAACACCATCGGTAATCGAACCCGCGACCTTCCGGCTTGTAATGCAGTGCCTCAACCAGCTGCGCCACCGCGAAAACGTCTACGACACAGGTTTTAACATATTTTCCTTGACTCACGTAGTGACGATACTGCTGCATATGCAAGACGCCTATAGGCCTATAGGCCTATACGTCCGAAAGAGAGGTCCTCCACAAGTAATAGGCTCTCCGCGTGGACAACGTGACGTAGTTGTGCAGATAAGCGTAACAATAAGCTTGCAGAGACCCTCCATCACACTGCGCATGATTAAAGCAGTGGTAACGCATCCGGCAGTTACGGGGTACGAATCTTTACCCTGACGCTTCTGGTCGCTTTACAAATCAAGCAGTCTGTACACAACCTTACTTTATAGGCCAGGAGTGCTGCACAAGCGCAGGGAATTATGGTCCGGTTTGTTCACCCCTAGTCTCATCCTACGAGCCCTGTCCAGCTCTCTGACTATGCAAGCTGATAGTCTGTAATTGGTATTGATGCTTTCCGTTTATGTGTTCTATATAATAGATTTTTATTATATCCGCCCAGTTAATGAGATGTGTAAGCCCAAAACAATGGAATATGTATTACTCGCCTTTACTAATCATGGTAAGGCGAGATAAACAAGACAACATTAGGTGGGATGTTGTTGTCACAGAGCAGGAAGTTCCATAAAATAAAGCTCCAGTTACCTGCAACTCGCAAATATGGTTCGTATACAGTTTAGTACTATGGATTAAATGCCCCCTTTTTCGAATTTGTGTAACCATTTAACATGCATTACCCGCTTGAGTTCACAAATATTTTTTAGTGACGCCATCACCTTGTGTACATGACGCAGGATTAGCGCTTCTTAATTTTAAGAAAAATTCTTTGGATACACATACAATATATTATTACATTTTAAAGCCAGAGATCTCACGCCTGTTGCAGTATTTAGTATCTTTTTCATGTTCTCAAAAAAGACCTGATGATGGCTTAATCAGCCGAAACATCCGTGATTTTGATGAGATCTGCGCTCTTCTAGGACATTACGCAGCGTCGAGTGGTAATCCTTTACTGACGTTTCGGGACAACGTATCGTTCCCATCTTCAAGGGTCAAGTCCCGAAACGTCGGTGGTTACCACTCGACGCTGCGTAATGTCCCAGAAGAGCGCAGATCTCACCAGCCGAAACATGTTGCGCGTTATATCCTGTTTTACATGTTCAGTATGACTGATTTAGAACAAAAAGTATATCTGCAATTGAAAACAGAACGGGGATGTGAGATATCAAAATAATAATGACATCCCTTAACTTTACACCGTCGTTTCCCACCTTGTGTTGCATTTATGCGGCACACGCGAGAACAATCTGCTGCTGTAACGCCAAAGTAAACTGTTCTGCTAAATGCTTCACACCAAACACCTTGCGTGTCTCAGTCAGTCTTCCAACAGCTACGCCAGCAGTAAGTTCAGAGCCGTATCAATTACATGCACGTCTGTCTGGGGTTTAACTAGGAAGAAGTCTGTCATCGCAAAAATAATGAAAATTATCTTACTATAGACGCACTGGCAGACAGACGGAGCAAGCAACGGAACGGCTGAAGACACTGCTCGCATCACCTTGTCACCCTCAAGACATGCATAGGCAACAGCGTCCTACGTCCGTACGTTCGATTATGGCGCATCGTCTTTCATCAATCTAGGCAAATTGAAAATCGTACCCTTTCAACTGGAAACCGCGCAGAATTTTCTGGACTTCCGAGGCGCCAGACAGGCCACGTACGTGGTGCTGCAGGTGAATGAACACGGGATTAGCGGGTTGTTGTTCTGTTCGGGATTAAGTAGGAATTAGCCGCACTGGGGTCGGAAAAGTGAAGGCAGCCGGCGTCAGCCTAGACTACCAGGTATGAATACTAGTTTTAGCGCTAAACTGGAGTTCTCTTATTCGAAGTACAGAACCAATCGCGAACTCAAAATTCAAACTCGGATTCTGCGAACGCTTTCAGCATCGGTGTATAAGGTGGTGTCCAGACACGAGGCGAGTCACTGTGACTACACACCCTAGTCATACTCTGACGTCATGGAACACACCTTCAGACTGTGCGAACATTATATTCCACTTGCAATCATTGTAACAACATACGCAATGTAGTATAACGTAAGTGTTTATACCTCCTCGGCTATCCTAACAGCCTGACACCATTTCACCCGAAGATAGCGCCTTTATGGCGATATAATGTCGGCAACATAAACTAACGTACTTAGATCTTAAGGTAAATTACCCAACATGTTTGCTCGATTTTAACCAAATCTGGATTTTCTCGACAGATTTTCATAAAAGTCCCGAGTATAAAAGTTCACGGAAATCTGTCCAATCGGAAAGCACTGATAAATGCCGACAGACACACATGACCACGCTAATAGGCGCTTTTCGTGACTTTGCGAACGCGCCTAATAAAGAGGTTAAGTCAACACACCACCTGTGTAGTGAACAACTGTACCTGGGACTTGTGACAGCTGGGAAGAACGGCGATATACTATTCCTGGAGATCAGTCTGTGCTGGCTGTACCATGACTGAAACTCCAGAACCCAACCTTGTATCCAAATTATGGTACTGTATTCACTGGGCACCAGAGGACAAGAGCTCGAGTCCAGCCAGAGCAACCCACCATCAGCAGCGGCGATTAAGTGCAAAGAAAGGAGAGCAGTGAGGGGGTGAACATGTAGGTGTATCAGGAGAAGGGCAGTAGGGGGGAAAACAGCAGAGGCACGCAGGATTCAAACCGTTCTCTGCCGGAAAGTTCATGTACTACGGATGCCATTTCCGGGAGGGTGGGGAAATTTTACGTGTGCGGGAAGACGGATATCGAAGATTGAAATAACGGGAACACCCTGTATAACAATAACAATCATGGATGGAGGCCAGTAATGTCAGTAAATAAAATGTAATGGTGCATATCACGAGAATTCATCCATGTTGTAGCACACTGCGACTGTTCACGGAAGTACGATTACTGTAATAGGCTATACCAACACAGCACACTATTAAAAACGCATTTATGTTTTTAGCAGTGCAATATGTTGATATCTTACAGTATCAATTCCCGAAACGCCGTAAACATTAAATTAAACGTCCACCAAACACATTGAAATGTGAAATCAGTGGTATTCTAGGTTATTACACGGCGTCGTGTGGTAATTGTTTACCGACGTTTCGGGACAACGTATCGGTCCCATCCTCACGGGTCAAGAGTCCGAGTGGGACCGATACGTTGTCCCGAAACGTCGGTAAACAATTACCACACGACGCCGTGTAATAACCCAGAAGACCATATATTTCATAAACATCGCGGCGGAAGCCTGAAATCAACATTGAAATATTTTTTTTATTATCTTCACCGTGCATTTTTTAACAAATCACAAATTACACACCAACGAAACGCACTGTATTTTTTAACTTTTTATTCTTTAACCCCTACACATGTAGACTACGAGCCCCCCCCCCCCCTGAAGATGGCCTTGTAAGGGCTGAAACATATATAGGGGTTAAAGAATAAAATGTGAAAAAAATATATATATAATGCATTTGGTTGGTGTGTAATTTGTAACATTGAAATAGTTGTCGAATACTGGTTTATTTAATGACACCTTGTAAACTATCCAAGTTAACTTGCTCTGTGTCCAATGGTAGGCCCATGATGACGCACATTTAAGAGTACTTTTCCAGCACTGGCCTGTACGGACTTAATAAAAGCACAACAAACGTCAGCACATTTCGTATGCAGACCGGTACTGGAACGTGGAATGTCACAGAACCAGCAGTGTTCGGCAATGTAATGTGAAGCATCAGCACATCTTGCGCAGAACCAATGCGACATCGCCTAGCCACATACCAACCTACCAACCAACCGGCCTACACATGGGCTCGCTTCGCATTATGGCCAACAGGTGCGTGGCTGCCCTCCTCTATCTTATTCTGATCACCAGCAATCTTCAGCAACGAGATAATCTGTAATTACAGGTTGTGAGCAAGTTGCTTGGGGTTACTGACTGCCTGCTCAACGAAAACTTTAACTAAAAAAGAAACGCCGGTTAATATAATGCTAAGTTACTGAAAGGAGACTTGCGTGCGTGCCTGTTAGCCTGTCCGTCACTCAATCACAAGCATGATGAGTCAGTATCAGCCCACATGCCTTCTTATCCTGCACACAGTTCTGTTTCCTTACGTCTGCACACTTCGGTGGCAACGCGCTTTAAAACATGCAGCAACAGGAAAACCAAGCGCACTGCTTTTTTCACAACGCGGATAGAGGGTTTATTTTACGTTCTGCTCACTGCGCACTTCGCACTACATTTGGTATTACTAAAGCATTAGTTACTTTCCTACTTTTTATATATTCCCTGTTCTCTTTTTTCTTTCGTGCTTTCATTTTATTTCGTTCTAGTTCTTTCTTACTCTCTCTCTCTATATATATACAGGGCATACACAAAAGAATGGTGCTGTATCAAAAGTGAAACCCTTTGAAACGCACCATTCTTTTGTGTATGCCCTGTATATATCGTCTGCGTCTTTCTGTATTCCTTTTCTCGCCTATTTCTCTTTTCGTCTTTCCACATTCCCTTATTTATATTCGTTCTCTCTGTGACACTGTTTCTCCTCTCTTCGCCCCTTTCTATCTAAACCAATTGGTTTCTTTAGCAGACGTGCGTTTAATAAACGAGAATTAACCGGAAATTAATATCAAAACAAACACGCTTTCTAGACTAGCGGTAAATTAACGGCCCTATCTATTAATTTCTGTATCAACAGACACAATATTCAGACATAATTGGTCGATATTTTACGTGTCTTCAGATCCTCCCCTACTTAATTTTGCCAGCCTTGTGATTCGTCTAATTGCTTGTGGATTCTATCTTCTTATAAATGGAGACTATGGTTAATAAATAAATAATGCCTGCCTAAGGGTATACTGTATATAAGAACTAAGGCCAGTACCGGAAGTGATGCGTTCATGCATATGGATGTGGGCACCGGAGCGTAATTCGATAGATGAAGTTAATTAAAAATCGAATATACGTATAGTTGTGCAACACAAACGACAGACACGATGACAAGCCACAGAATGAAATATTCATGTGCACAACACGGGCCCTTCATTACACACAACAGTTTACTCGAATTCAAAAGGTCCTACGATCGAAACCTACAGTAAGTTGTACAGCGAATTCTGACACAAACCATATTTTTCAAACATAATTTCCTTACGACTCCAAGCCGTGTGCTATCAAATCTCTCACAATTCACATCCTGGTGTGGCAGTAATCTTTCAGATATCCGGACCAATTCAGATACCCGATTAAATGACAAAGATTATCGTGCATTTCTTTAGTCTCTGAGAGTGAAGAACTTCAAATAGACCAGGACAGAATCCTTCCAGATTCTTACCCACTTATGGCTCACAAACACGCATTCACCTCGTTCGATGTCATGCAGTTTCTGTAGTTACCACAGGGTCGTTAATTACCGGATACGAAACACCGTTAGATCTCTACGCCCTTAGCCAAAGTGTTTCGACGGCTGAAAGATGGAAGGGGTGTTTCGTTATTTGAGAATTCATTTCAGCTTGTTCGTCTTCAAAATTTACACTTTGGCAAATAATGCCACTGATTAATACAGTATAAAGGAGACAGCTCATTAACACTGCAAGCAGTCTCAACTTAGCCACGACGTCACGACTGCAACTGACAAGAGGAAGAGGCAGAATGGCAGCGAAAGCGAAAGGCAAAATACATCCAGAATTTTGTAAGGGGTAATCTGGAAAAAAGGTTCTACAACCGTGTTAATGTAACACGCCTTCTGTTTAGCCCCTAAAACTTCCTCCCCACTTCCGTCGCCTTTTCCAACTTCAGAAGGTGACATTTTACCTTTTAAAGCCTAGCAGTTACTTCACGTGGCTTACCAGGCTTAATATTCAAAAATTCTACATGGTGCTCACATTGCGTTGTCTTGTGTACGGATCTCAGAACAAAGAGCAACTTTTACCTTACACATCATTAACCGATTGGTTTTTATAACCGAGGTGGAGAGTGTTTACTGCACGGTAAGCACTCAGTCCTTATATAAAATAGACCACGTTTTTTCTTTAAAGGCTTAATGGTAAGTTATAACCACCCTATTAACCGAATACAGCATACTTTGTTCATAAGTACACACAGATACGTATCATCAGAATGCAGTGTTTTTCTGTATGAATGAAACTTAACAGTGCAGAAAGCACAGAAAAGTTAGGGAGCAAAGGTGGGGAAACGTATTGTGCACATCGTCACACTCACACTAGCATACGCGCATAACTAGACGAAAACAAAAGCACGAATAATACGAACAGCGATATACTGAAAAAGAAAACCTATTACGCATTTCGCTACACACAAACAAAACACACTGCGCACAGCAGTACACTCAAACAAAACACACTGCGCACAGCAGTACACTCAAACAAAACACACTGCGCACAGAAACACACTCAAACAAAACACACTGCGCACAGCAGTACACTCAAACAAAACACTGCGCACAGCAGTACACTCAAACAAAACACATTGCGCACAACAGTACACTCAAACAAAACACACTGCGCACAGCAGTACACTCAAACAAAACACACTGCGCACAGCAGTACATTCAAACAAAACACTGCGCACAGCAGTACACTCAAACAAAACACACTGCGCACAGAAATACACTCAAACAAAACACACTGCGCACAGCAGTACACTCAAACAAAACACACTGCATACAGCAATACACTCAAACAAAACACACTGCGCACAGCAATACATTTAAACAAAACACTGCGCACAGCAGTGCATTAAAAAACACTGCGCACAGCAGTACACTCAAACAAAACACACTGCGCACAGCAATACATTTAAACAAAACACTGCGCACAGCAGTGCATTAAAAAACACTGCGCACAGCAGTACACTCAAACAAAACACACTGCATACAGCAGTACACTCAAACAAAACACACTGCATACAGCAATACACTCAAACAAAACACACTGCGCACAGCAATACATTTAAACAAAACACTGCGCACAGCAGTGCATTAAAAAACACTGCGCACAGCAGTACACTCAAACAAAACACACTGAGTACAGCAATACTCACAAAACATTAAGAAATTCACTGCACTCAAACAACAAACTGCGCATTGCAGGGCGGGGCTATTCTGCTAACATCAAGTTCTGGGTAATGAAAGGCGGACCAGAACGTTACCTCAGTAAAGTACGCCTTGTACATAATGTAGATAACGTATTGCCGTTTGGACTATAGTTTGCATAAAGTGACATGTCTCACTGTGTAGCTATAACGAAATATTATTAAATTACATTATTAAATAAGTGAAGTGCTGAACAGAAACAGCAACAACAGCGAGGCTGTGTCGCTACACGTTCAGTCAAGTTTAAGTCGCGGCATCACAAGCATTTGCCACATACGAACGGTCCCGAAACACACTTATGGCACCTGATCCAGGTTCTGCACTTAAATTGCAGAATCCACAGGGCGTATTTCATCACTGTCTTCGGAGAGGGACTGAAGAGATGTCCTTGAGGCTACGAGATGACGTCCGTTTCTTTTAAGATGGATTTCGCAATGTGTGCCTCACCATCTCCCTTCTCAATTTATCCACTTTTTTATGTATAATCTAAGCCCGACGTCAGTGTTTTGTCTCCTGTCTACTTCGTCATTTCTTCGTACATATTTTCCAGGTTTCGAAATTATGCTTAAACTGTTGTTTTCGGAGGAAAGCATTAACAACAAACCCTGTCTCATCAATACTGAAAATAACACGTGGCTTGGGATGGACATCCAGTTTCGTACACAAATGTTTGTATAAAGCAAAATATCCGGCAACTGCCTTACCCAGTGCCCTTGCTGCCGCTCTCGATAAACTGTGTGGTTTTCTCGGTGCAGTATCTACGTTTCTTTTCACGACACCTGGAAACCAGTCTTTACTAACAGACATTCTGTCGTTAGCCCAAAGATAATTTATATCTGTATTACTGGCTAACACGAATGCCGCTCTACAATATGATCCCAGCTGAAACCTCTTCCCGCTAAATCCTTCAACGTGGCAGCCAAATATGTAGGATTATTTAACCATCATTTCGTTGCTTAACGCGCTCGTCTTTGTTTTAACAACGTCCACTCGATCTTTTAGTGTAGAATACGAAATATGGAAAAGATAATGTATATCATCTACCGTCCCGAATTTACGCTCTGTATACTTTAGATGACAACTTCAAACCAGTCAAGACGCTTCATTATAACGCAGCCACCGGCGCAAGCTCATAACACAGGCAAAGAAATGTTGATATCACATCTTTACGGGAAGTTCATAGTGTAATTCTTCAATAGGCGAACAGAAATAAGGTGTTTACTGACATAGCGTGCTTTCAGTTATTAGAGTCTACCAGAAGTAAATGATGCATGCCGGTCAGCTATCTTGTGGTGGAACTGCTTTATGCCGGTCAGCTATCTTGTGGTGGAACTGCTTTATGCCGGTCAGCTATCTTGTGGTGGAACTGCTTTATGCCGGTCAGCTATCTTGTGGTGGAACTGCTTTATGCCGGTCAGCTATCTTGTGGTGGAACTGCTGCATGCCGGTCAGCTATCTTGTGGTGGAACTGCTGCATGCCGGTCAGCTATCTTGTGGTGGAACTGCTTTATGCCGGTCAGCTATCTTGAGGTGGAACTGCTGCATGCCGGTCAGCTATCTTGTGGTGGAACTGCTGCATGCCGGTCAGCTATCTTGAGGTGGAACTGCTGCATGCCGGTCAGCTATCTTGTGGTGGAACTGCTGCATGCCGGTCAGCTATCTTGAGGTGGAACTGCTGCAAGCCTGTCAGCTATCTTGAGGTGGAACTGCTGCAAGCCGGTCAGCTATCTTGAGGTGGAACTGCTGCAAGCCGGTCAGCTATCTTGAGGTGGAACTGCTGCAAGCCGGTCAGCTATCTTGAGGTGGAACTGCTGCAAGCCGGTCAGCTATCTTGAGGTGGAACTGCTGCAAGCCGGTCAGCTATCTTGAGGTGGAACTGCTGCAAGCCGGTCAGCTATCTTGAGGTGGAACTGCTGCATGCCGGTCAGCTATCTTGAGGTGGAACTGCTGCATGCCGGTCAGCTATCTTGAGGTGGAACTGCTGCAAGCCGGTCAGCTATCTTGAGGTGGAACTGCTGCAAGCCGGTCAGCTATCTTGAGGTGGAACTGCTGCAAGCCGGTCAGCTATCTTGAGGTGGAACTGCTGCAAGCCGGTCAGCTATCTTGAGGTGGAACTGCTCAGCACTGTTACAAATAAAGCTGCTTTAGAAGCACCTTTCTTTGTTTACTATTCGATAACAAAACGTTCCTTCATCGCTGGCTCGACATATAGGCTACCTGAGGTCCATTAATTTATTACCAGCTGTCGTGTCATTTTGTTACGTTAACAGTTCATGAAGGCAATACTGATAAACTGCATTAAACTCAGCACACTGTTTACAATGAAGGACATTCTCCGAAACAAAACAATCGACTAAACACATTTCATGTTTCAAATCCAGTAGCACAGGCTCGTTTCGTCTCGCCCAATAAAGACAGACCCGTTTAACTTACTTTAAGAAATCCTTGCCCTCGCCAGAACATGAACACCGACCGTCCAGTCTTTGTCTATCGTACATACAAACTCCCGCAGATTTCGATAAACAATTGGTTCCTTTGGAAATTCGTCGCATTTTCAGAGACTCTGAACATCTCATTCCTTCTCCTATTTCACACAGCAGATAGAAAGCCTACACATGGTTATGAGTAGACTATTATTTGTACTTTCATGTATGAACCAACTGTGCAGTTACTTAGGGCACTTTTGTTCTATACAGTAAGTTACCACCAGAGTAAAAATTCAACTGCGCTTACCACTAGCAGGCAGTTTCGCAGTTTAAATCTGTCATTCAGTAATCCAGTCCTGTCTGTGGTATTGTGATCGAGTTTCGTCACCACATGCTGCCTACCTTTCACGCCAGTTCTGCCACGGACTAGTCCCAGTACAGATTGAACACGACTCAATTAATCGAGACTTAAGAGAATCGACAAAAAATTAAGAGAAGATGAATCGAATTCGTCTATTCCGTTTCAAACTGGCGTGATTCTCTTGGGTTTCCATGATTGTCCAAAAGTCTACGCCACTGTTGACTAGCCTACACGCCACTGGTGGGGAGGAGTGATAGATGGTACGTTGTGAGCCGTTCTGGCAGTGAGTATCGTTATTATCACGGGATGGCACCCCCCTCTGCCCCCACCTCGTAGTTAACAAGCGGGTAATCACTATTCTTCATTTCAAACTCGCTAACACGAAATAAAGAGGTGGGCCGGGCTGGGGATACAGCCTGGGGCCCCAAAAGGTTAGGTCTGAGGGGAGGAGGCGGGACCCTGCACGGCGGGTGGGCCTCACCATGCAAGTATGTGGACTCTGCTATCCAAACAGCTGTCTAATTCGCTTCCAAAACAAAAATGCCACAAGGGCTTTAATATATATTATATATATATATATATATATATATATAGTGGGAACATCTAGAGAGGTTAACTGCACTACCATAAACTGCACGTGACACTGCGATACGAGACAAACGGCCGTTGTGATGTAAGACGGGGGGTTCCCTGAAGCTTGACACAAATCTCAACTTGTGACAATAGGAGTGTCATGAATTGTACGTCACATTACTGAATGACATTACTGAATGAATCAGTGCCCTACTAAATTAATTCCATTAAGTCTAAAATCACCAACAAACCAAAGAGCTAAGGGCGGAGACCAGACAGAGGCAGCAGTCGACGTCCCGCGCAGCGAACGCAGTGCTGGCACACAACACGGTAGCATTGTACTCACTGCGGCAACTGCGCGCACCCTGACCGATATCCAGCGCGGCTGACGGTCTATACGCGGTCATGCTACGGACTTTGCTACAAATGGTGATACGGTCTTTAGAGGGAAAGTGGAATGTTGGTTTTGAGGAATAAAATAAATCTACAGTACAGGCCTATACACAGTACAGTTCCTACCTCACAGAGAAAAAACTGTGCTTCCATTAAGAAGACCAACCGGTTAATTCTGGTTCTGTAAATAGCGGTGTCTTTTTAGAACCGTACAGAATATACAAGTACACACTGTTGTCGACTCGCGTGAAAAGCTTTGACCTTGGCAGTGGTCGTGTAGTGGACAGTCGGACTCTGAGAACTTTATGACCAGCAAATGACGTATTCCAGTAAAAGAACATTGTACTAAAGTGCGGTTGTGTCTTGTGCTTGCCTGTCAAAATATTATTTTTTTCGTGTTCTATCTGGCTACAGCTGTGCATATTTTTTAATTTAGGCTTGTTACGAACTCAACACACAACAAACATAGTATGTGCAGTCTTATGCTTTTGACAGGACGTGTATGTTTTCTCTGCAATGGTAGTCCGGAGATAATGGGGGTCGTATCCACGTTGCCAAATCACAGTTGTTCTTGTTAGTCGAGGACAGTACGTTGAGTGGGAAGAGGGACGGGGAAACAGATCTTTTAGTGTGAACCCTGACGCTAAATTATATAGGACTGAGCGAGTCCTTACCTCACAAAGAACACAGTCTGTTTCCATTACAAACAGAATTCAGTTCATGCCCTTTAGGGAAATAAACGCTGTGTATTGTAAGCAGGGTACGAAACACATAGAAATTCTGAGTTTTTATTGTTAAACCTGGCGGTACAGTATACCACTGCTTGAAAGTGTCGCGTCACTTTCATCCGAAAGAGTACAACAACCCTTTGAAAACTAAAATCAATCTTCATTTTACGTAATGAATCATTTCGTACGGAACGCAGTAGGCTTCCATTAGACAAGATAATCAGTTGATGATGTTTAGGGAAGCAATGACTATTGTAACAACCGCAAACAACACATAAATGCACTGAGTGGACTAAATTCATATCTGTACTGTTAAACCCGGTGGTACATACAGCAAACACTGTGCTTTGACCGGTTACGCGCTAAGACTTCAAGTACATTTTGTGTCAACACTCACGCTCTGACGTTTACTGTGCAATATGCGCTGGCAAAGGCAGGCTACAGGTAAAACTGTCCTTGACCTCAACCACAAGAAATGCGTTCCAATGGGCACAGAAACAAAGCAGCTCCACGCATTGTGATTGGAGCTGAGTGGTTAGACTTCGGCTAGGCCGCTGTACCCTCAGGCGCGATGCCAATATGGTGATGAATGGCAGAATCTTCAAATTCGCTTAGTTTATCCATTAAATGTGTGTCTTTCAGTCGGAACGCACCTGGGCCGATCCTACTCAGTCACCTCTATCGACAGCCAATGTCGAGTTTTGCAATGTCCTGTACATCTTCATGCCGTGGCGCTTAGGGGCACAGGCACCCTTATCGTTTTACCTCTCATTGGACGGATTTTCATGAAATTTGATATTTGACTATTTTTCGAAAATCTGTCGAACAAATTCAAGTTTCATTAAAATCTGACATGAAGACTTTACATGAAGACGTACGTACATTTGTGATATCTCACTCAATTCTTCTTAGAATGAAAAATGTTTCAGACAAAAGTTGTAGAGAAAATCAAAACACACATTTTATATCCAAAACTTTTTCCTAAAAATTATTATGTTTATAAGATAATGTGGAAAAATATGGTACAGCCAGACAGACCACAGATGATAATATAATACGGCGCATGCGCACTGCATGCTGGATAACTAAGGCTACAGACACACACACTCAAAATATGTAATACTTATTGCTTGTCCACGCCAACAATGGTTTCGCGAACGCGCCTCCATGTTACGTTTATACGTACATTACCTGTCTTGTTAAAAAAAAATGGGGCAGCTACGAATGTCATACAGTTCCTAACTTTACAATATGGGGCTAATTTGTAAATAAAGCAGCGCATAAACTATATACAATGCAACGTCACAGTCTTTCTGCCGGTTTGAACTGAAAAAGTTTACTCCGCTCCTCGTAAGCAAAGTCCAGGTGTGATAGCCTTTATTTTGGTGTCCCTTCATCGTCGGTATCTTAAAGGCATCAGAAATGAGAGGGTCAGTTGATGCAAGCATGCGCAATATACCCTTCTACGCGAACTAAAAGCACGCAGTAACAAACAGGACCTGGCTAGGGTGTCCAGTTTGCACTTATGGAAGTTCGTACACGCAATACGCTTCGACACCGGACAGCCCCACGCGTGTTCACCGCGTCAGCACGGAAGCGCGTGGAATGAAGCGTAGGCGTGCTCGCGCTGGAAGCTGACACGCAAGACGCAGTCGAACACTCAGTTTAATGGCGATTTGAATGCCGGTGCGCACTGCAAACCGAAGTCAACTGTCAATACGAACTGTAGACACTAAGTCTACGTTAGGCGTTAAAGGACATTAATACAGCTCTTACCAAATTCTAATGCGCACTGCTCTGCCACAAGGCAACGAAGAAAACTAGAACAATTAAAACTGTTAGTTGTCATAGCGTCAGCATTCAGTACTGGAAGAAGTCTTATCATGAATGTCAATGTTAGAGTGGCAGAAGATGGAATGGAGGCATAATGCAAGGGGAAGACTCAAACTAATACGGAAGCAACAGATCAGAACTGGAAACGAAATAAGCAGAACAGAGAGATTAAGGGGCAAAAACCGCAGAATAAAGAAGATATGTAAAATTAATATTCAAGGAAATGGAAGCAGAATGACATGAAGAAGCAACAAACACAAGAAGAAAACAGAAGCAAATGAAGAAAGTGAATAAACCGGGACAGAAAGAGGATTAGATTAAGATACCAAGAAGATTAAAAAGAAAAGGAAACATATGAAGCAATAAAAGAAGATGAAAAAAGGGCAACGTAAAAACAGAGAAAAACCAGTCGTACCAACAAGCGTGCGTTATAATGCCACTAACTCTACCGCATGTGTCCCACAGCCTTAGGTGCACACACCGTGCGTTTTAATGCAATAATTGATTATCGTTGGCCGACCGACAGTACCGACACAACGGAAGCACGTAGTTACACTGCACCAACTTATAGAGGAGACGCAAACCTACGCTGTTGTTCTGGGCAGACAGGCAGGAATTTCTTAAAAGTGTACGCGACTGTACAGTGAAACAATAGACATGCACTTGCTATTTAGTTCTGAGGAAAGCGTTTAGGAGAATATTTTGATGTAACAAAGCAATGGATATAATGAAACAATAGAGGTAATTCACAATTAGCGTCCTTCGTCTAGTTGAGGTGGCATGTAGAATGCATGAAGGAATGATGCAACTGTGAAAAGTTGGAAACGCCATGGCAACAAACCAGCTGGTATATCGGGTCAGAGGTCAGACAGACAGACAGACACAGACACACACAAACACAGAGAAAATAAAAGACTCATCAGCACACTGTTTACAAAAGACTCATCAGCACACTGTTTACAAAAGACTCACCAGCACACTGTTTACAAAAGACTCACCAGTACACTGTTTACAAAAGACTCATCAGCACACTGTTTACAAAAGACTCACCAGCACACTGTTTACAAAAGACTCACCAGCACACTGTTTACAAAAGACTCACCAGCACACTGTTCACAAAAGACTCACCAGCACACTGTTTACAAAAGACTCATCAGCACACTGTTTACAAAACTCACCAGCACACTGTTTGCAAAAGACTCACCAGCACACTGTTCACAAAAGACTCACCAGCACACTGTTCACAAAAGACTCACCAGCACACTGTTTACAAAAGACTCACCAGCACACTGTTTACAAAAGACTCACCAGCACACTGTTCACAAAAGACTCACCAGCACACTGTTTACAAAAGACTCACCAGCACACTGTTTACAAAAGACTCATCAGCACACTGTTTACAAAACTCACCAGCACACTGTTTACAAAAGACTCACCAGCACACTGTTTACAAAAGACTCACCAGCACACTGTTTACAAAAGACTCATCAGCACACTGTTTACAAAAGAGGCATCAGACCGACTTCCATGCCCTCTCAAGTCACAACGCAGGGCTTTGAACCGACAAGAATCAAACCACATAATTTTACTGAACTTGACTGACGTCTGAACCGTGAACGTGGACCAACATCTTCTAAAAAAAACCGGTTCACAGCTGCCAAAAAGCATAACTATTGGTAATTTCTGGCAGTTTTTAAATGACCTGCAATACAATATGCACTTATTTAAGATTCTGGACATATCAAAGGGCCCAAATTTCTTCAGGTGTTTCAGACGTAAATATTCTGAAAAGAAAACATGTTAAAGCGATTCACACTGCCAAACGGACTCGTTTTGCGGCATCTCTGCGCAGTCATATTGGCAACAAATGATTTGCGAAGGAGAAACGTCACGTCTTAAAGGACCTACAGGCTGACCAGGCCAAACTGTTTGCAGCTGCGGCTACGTTAAGCTACGTGCATCGTTAATGCAATTATGGCAGTGACGGAGTGCTCTTTATATGCGTTGGCGAGTGCACGTGAGGTAAGTACGTAATTTGTTTGTCCAATGTAAGCACAGCGGAATGCACCAAACATCCTTCAGCAAAGCAAAGGGGTGAAGGCCGTCAGTCACAACAAAGTTTTATGTTATGTTATTATGTAACTAATGCAACATGTTTCGCCCAAGTACAAAGAGTCATCACCAGGCAAAATTGGAGTACCAATAAAAGTTATCACATAATTACATTAAACTACTGTTCATGTCGGTATATGCAGGTCAGATCACAAATCCACATTTTTCGTAAGATAAGCCAAATATGGTGCTGAAACGTGGACACTTCGGAAAGTAGATCAGAAGTATCTGGAAAGTTTTGAAATGTGGTGCTGGAGAAGAATGGAGAAGATCAGTTGGACTGATCGTGTGAGAAATGAAGAAGTATTACACAGAGTCAAGGAGGAGAGGAATATCGTACATACAATAAAGAGAAGAAAGGCTAACTGGATTGGTCACATCTTGCGTAGAAACTGCCTTCTGAAACACGTGATTGAAGGAAAGGTAGAAGGAAGGATAGAAATGACGGGACGACGAGGGAGAAGACGTAAGCAGCTACTGGATGACCTTAAGGAAAAGAAAAGATACTGGAAATTGAAAGAGGAAGCACTAGATCGCACCCTGTGGAGAACTCGCTTTGGAAGAGGCTACGGACCTGTCGTAAGACAGACTACAGAATGAATGAATGAATGAATGAATCCAAATTCATTAAACTTTTTTGAACAGATACAGGTTCCACACAAACTAATAAAATGATGGATTTAAAATTGAACAGTTAAAAGTTAAAATCAATGTCTAGTGCTTCCGGGTGAAAGTGAAGACTGTTTTGTTGTTCGGCCTCGAGGGGACGTCCTGTAATTCTGTAACAATCTGAATTATATTCTGAGTTGGAGTTTTTTATGGACGTCATACCGTTCTTCGTTCGATTTTTATTTTATATTCGTTCTTCCTAATGTCGCGTGAGATAAATGTACGTAAGAGCCATTAAAACCACTCGTTGGACTGTTGAAGCACTTCCCTTACAAGCACGAACTAGTCACCAATAACAATGACCAATATTTTCGTTTAATGTACTAACTAAATGCACTTACAATACATATGACACCACAGTCATTTTACTGCGCCATGTTTCGGCATGACAATGCCATATTCAGGAAGCACATACCAAGCTTAAAACCATTTACAGTATAATGGATTAGGTTTATGAAATTCATAACCTTCGATGAACTCTGCAGTTAATACCACTTTTATATAGATAAAATATGTTAATTTTCTATTGTATTATGGAAATATATTTACAGGCCATATTGTAAAACATTTAAATATGAAATTCACAAAATATATAAATATGATTTGAGGCAATATTCTTCTAATCCATGGCAGTGTATATCCAAACATCTACTGCAGTCCTCGAGCCAATGCGCACCGTGTTTCTGAATGACATGCAGCTGGGTTTGTGCAATAATGAACTGGTTTCCAACAACAATGATCAATATTTAAACTTAACAAGGACCAGGGAGGTTTGTGTAAGTATAAACTGCGTTCCATCAATAACCAACAGTTAAAACTTAATGAAAAAAAGGGTATTGTGCAATAATGAACTGGTTCCCAACAAAAATGATAAACATTTAAACTTAACAAGGAACATAGGGGGCTGTGCAATAGAAACTGGTTTCCAACATAACCAAGGAATAACAGGGTTTTGTGCAATAATGAATTGGTTTCCAAAAACAATGATCATTATTTAAAACCTGAACTGAGTTTCATCACAAATTTCATTCTCAGCTTTGCAGCCACTGTGTTAGGCCTACACTATTTTGTAGCTAATTTAGTTGGCTTCTGGTTCGACAGTGACGAAAAATAGATAGCGTCTGGTATGGAAATCAGTTTCTAGCTGAGGAAATAGATTTATGACACCGACAAATGTCTACACCACAATACATAAGACATACAAAATATAAAGGACAAGTAAGTCCTAATTGGTGTCAAGAGCTTAGCAGTAACACGCCGAAACATATCACGGTCAGTATCAAAATCTTAAGTCCTAGACTTCGTCACTACTTTTGGTCACAATTCTTCTAGATTTCAAGAACGGCCTGAAACAGTTAATTCAGGGGAGATATGCCTCCTGGTAGCAAACTATTAGCAAAATATCAATATAAGAAGAAACAGGAGGCAAGCAAAATTGCAGAGATCATATTTGGAAAATACTTTCGGTCTTGTCAAAAGGCGAGCCCTTTCATAACATTGTTGCTTTACAAACTGTTACATTGTTGCCACCAATGCAAACATAATAATCCCAATGGAAAAGAAGTGTTGCTGCAATCCTTCCATGGCGTTTTTTAGAGAGGACGCTGGTCCGTCTAGCAGCAAGTGGAACTAAAAACAGCCGGATCAAGTTTTCAAACGTCTCGTAGTTCGGCACTATAAACACGCAAGATTGTTCTTTTCATTCTTTTAATGCGCGCACTGGGAGAAAAAGAAGGGGGAAAACAAACAGTGACTGAGACCCCCTGGGGTTAGGACCCCCTTAGGGTCAGCCAATTATCTGGGACCCCGCTGGGGACCGACTCCGGTCTGGCGGGAACTACGCGGCCCTCGACGTTCCTCTCCCCGTCTTCATAAGCCGTTGGACGGTACAAAACACTGCCTAATCACATCACAGCATAATCAATTAACCGCGCGTAAGACAGCAAACCTTTCTGTGATTATTCCGAGTGAAGAGGAATGACAAAAAGCAGTAAACTGTCAGTCGAAAATTAAACGAAAATGTAGACAAATGCCTTCTACAGGTGCGATTTCCTTAGTAAATCTTCCATTGAGCCACTCTTATGTTATAGCCCGTGAAGGACATTCGGACATCACGATTTAACTGAATATGGACGACGTGAAACCGAAAAGTTCCGGAAAGGCTACCTGGCATAATAATAACAATAATAATAATAATAATAGACACCAGCCGCAGCAGGAACAACAACCACAGTCTGTTCATTACTGTCCGGTATAGCGTATACTAATGTTATCCTCTGACAGCACACCAGACGTCTACAGCAGTAAACACGCGTCTTTCAAACAGCTCGCAACAGGCTCCTGGATAGAATCAGCAGTGTTACTGTGCGATCTAAAGGTAAATTCTGTCTGGCAATAATTGACAAAATAACACCGATCACAGCATGCACTGCAATGTGCTTTACTGGTCTCATCTGGTAGTGTAATCGCAACTAACTGCGACTCTCATCTGCTTGCCACGGCACGAACGATGAACCGACAGACAAACATTCCTAAACACAAGAAATGCCCTGCTTACAAACAATTACACAGCAATTTGTTGTTACAGATCCACATAGAAGAGTATTAGCGACACTACAAACACAAGGCCAGAAAAGCGGCCAAGCACTCGTACATCGAGACTGACCAGCTTAACTGTGCATACAGGTCCTTCGATTAGCAGGTTATTTACTGCCACCAGGGAGAATGGCACGGCGTTGGAAGGTCCTGTGTACATTCATTGCTACTACACAGGTACCGTCAGTTCGGAGCTCATTCGCTGACCCCAGTGGCTACCACATCGGAAGTATTTGCTCAACCATATTACTGATGCGGCTATAATGGCTGGTCGCGGTGCGTCGGCGGGGTGACTTCCACCCCCGCCCCTGTGTCCTACAGAATCTGTACAAATTCCCGGATGCTTTTCGAACAGCTAAGCCTCTGATGCAGCGTGGACAGGACTGTGATCGGTGAACTAAAGGAACGTGGACACAACTGGTTCTGGTTTAACTGGAAGTACTACCACGGCATTTTGTTTGATATACCGAAGGAAATCACGGACGCCCGATCCAGACAGCCGGCCTCGAGCCCAGAAATCTTCGAAGAACAGATTAGAAGTGTTGACTAGCAGCTGCGACGCTCGCTAATTCGGAAAATCACAACATGCATGAATGGAAAAACAAGAGAAAGCTACAATTTTAGCCGAAATATGTGAAGTGAAGGAACCAGTGCGTAGATGAAGACGTGGACACGACGGCAGTGAAAACACGAATATTGTACAACTGAGCTGGGAAGGTAGAATGAAGGATGACAGGACAGGAGAGGAATGGAGCATGCTGCTAGAAAAGAGAAATGCATTCAGGACTTTGGTGGTTAAATCGAAAAGAAGAAGGCACCTTGGCAGATCTAGGCATAGGTGGAAGCATAATACTATAACAGACGGAACAGTGGCACCCTTTGTAATTATGGTAACAAATCTTCGGATTCCATAAAGTGCGAGGAAACGAAACTCTGATCCATGGAGTTAGTTAGTTGGTTAGTTAGTTAGTCAGTCAGTCAGTTGTGAAGGCATTAACCAAACTGAAAACTCGGCTTGCGAACCAGTGATCGCTGAGCGTCCTAAACATGGTAACAATGACCAAAAACACAATTTACTGAAAATTAAATGCTTAGAATACACACTGTACCTTGCATTTAGGGCTTCTTCCTGTAAACAATATTCCAGTTCCTACGAAAGAACCTGCAGCGCCAAGTTTGGTAGTAACGAGGCAAATATACGTACTGCTACCACCAATCATTCAATTTGAACTAACATTTTATGGTCTATGAATTCCCTGTTACACCGGGGAAGTAAGAGTCGCGTCCCGTTGTCAAGGAAGTGTATAAGTTGCGTCCCAAAGTGTCTGCTTCAAGTGTTATCATACACAGACACCACCCGACGTCTAACTTTTGCCCCTCTCGACGACATGGAAGGGAACCCGCTGGGGAGGGAACGATACCACCGACACCTGTCACGGACGACTAGGACGAGACAGCAGCGCCGCAGACGGACATCGAACACCCGATTCGACACTAGAGCCGTTCGGTTTGTCCTTAGCAGCCTGGTGCACAACTGTTACATCTGAAACCTGACCGCTGGACGCAACTAGCAAACCCCGGTTATGCCACACGCGTTTCATTTGGAGAGGATTAAATTACTAGCACGTGGCCCAATAAAGGTTGCTCTATGCAAACACAGGATTAGGCAGTACTGACGCACAGGCAACTTCAACTCTGAGAGGAGGCAGTAAGCATCCTCAAGAGGACTGGTGAAACAGCAAAGTATATAAGTTATATGGGACGATGAGAACTCCTTCCCCCTCGTGAACAAACAACACACGGGCCCATAAGTTGTCGTATTGATCACTTAATGTATACAAACAGATTGTTAAATGGTCCATTTACATGCGGTCTAGAGACGTCCAGTACCTAGGGGCGGAATGTTTTTCTCTTTTTTAATGAATGCCCATCGTCAATGAACTTGAAGTTATTCGCTCTCCACCCTGTCCGTAACTCAAGGCAAGGTTTTCATAGCGACGATGAAAATGACGATGGCTGGTGTGGAATGGTAATAGCGTCTGACAAACTGTGCCATAAAACATAATTACCTAAAGAACGATGATTGAAGTAGAACCTTATTGAATATCACGTAATAGAGCAGAGTTAATTAGGAATGCAAGAATGATGCAAATTCTGATGCAATCGAAATAGGCACTAAAGACATTCGCCGCTAGCACAGCGCCTTTTAGCATCCCCAACCACTGGCCAGGCCAGGTCGCAGACAGTGTCGGCACACTATGAAACATCTTACCGTACAAACTTCACATATCGCATTATGATTCGTCCGTTACAGTCCTTGCATCAAAATACTTCACGCAGCTTCATTGTCATTCCTTCTTATTTTCCTGAAAATACCGCAAAAAATTCGCATTTTAAAGATCCATCTGCATATAAAATTTTATACACTACGCTGAATAGCGCTGGTATCATAAGCCACAAGTTCGCTCAATGGCCATGTTGCTACTGATGACAACACGAAGCCGGAAAGTATGAAGATTGAGGGATCAGATGTCGTAACGTTTAGAGCCGTGCAAGTGCCTACGCTATGATGTTCGTGGGATCAGATGTCGTAACGTTTAGAGCCGTGCAAGTGCCTACGCTATGATGTTCGTGGGATCAGATGTAACGTTTAGAGTCGTGCAAGTGCCTACGCTATGATGTTCGTGGGATCAGATGTCGTAACGTTTAGAGCCGTGCAAGTGCCTACGCTATGATGTTCGTGGGATCAGATGTAACGTTTAGAGCCGTGCAAGTGCCTACGCTATGATGTTCGTGGGATCAGATGTCGTAACGTTTAGAGCCGTGCAAGTGCCTACGCTATGATGTTCGTGGGATCAGATGTCGTAACGTTTAGAGCCGTGCAAGTGCCTACGCTATGATGTTCGTGGGATCAGATGTCGTAACGTTTAGAGCCGTGCAAGTGCCTACGCTATGATGTTCGTGGGATCAGATGTCGTAACGTTTAGAGCCGTGCAAGTGCCTACGCTATGATGTTCGTGGGATCAGATGTCGTAACGTTTAGAGCCGTGCAAGTGCCTACGCTATGATGTTCGTGGGATCAGATGTCGTAACGTTTAGAGCCGTGCAAGTGCCTACGCTATGATGTTCGTGGGATCAGATGTCGTAACGTTTAGAGCCGTGCAAGTGCCTACGCTATGATGTTCGTGGGATCAGATGTCGTAACGTTTAGAGCCGTGCAAGTGCCTACGCTATGATGTTCGTGGGATCAGATGTCGTAACGTTTAGAGCCGTGCAAGTGCCTACGCTATGATGTTCGTGGGATCAGATGTCGTAACGTTTAGAGCCGTGCAAGTGCCTACGCTATGATGTTCGTGGGATCAGATGTCATAACGTTTAGAGCCGTGCAAGTGCCTACGCTATGATGTTCGTGGGATCAGATGTAACGTTTAGAGTCGTGCAAGTGCCTACGCTATGATGTTCGTGGGATCAGATGTTGTAACGTTTAGAGCCGTGCAAGTGCCTACGATATGATGTTCGTGGGATCAGATGTTGTAACGTTTAGAGCCGTGCAAGTGCCTACGCTATGATGTTCGTGGGATCAGATGTAACGTTTAGAGCCGTGCAAGTGCCTACGATATGATGTTCGTGGGATCAGATGTCGTAACGTTTAGAGCCGTGCAAGTGCCTACGCTATGATGTTCGTGGGATCAGATGTCATAACGTTTAGAGCCGTGCAAGTGCCTACGCTATGATGTTCGTGGGATCAGATGTAACGTTTAGAGTCGTGCAAGTGCCTACGATATGATGTTCGTGGGATCAGATGTTGTAACGTTTAGAGCCGTGCAAGTGCCTACGATATGATGTTCGTGGGATCAGATGTTGTAACGTTTAGAGCCGTGCAAGTGCCTACGCTATGATGTTCGTGGGATCAGATGTTGTAACGTTTAGAGCCGTGCAAGTGCCTACGCTATGATGTTCGTGGGATCAGATGTAACGTTTAGAGCCGTGCAAGTGCCTACGATATGATGTTCGTGGGATCAGATGTCGTAACGTTTAGAGCCGTGCAAGTGCCTACGCTATGATGTTCGTGGGATCAGATGTCATAACGTTTAGAGCCGTGCAAGTGCCTACGCTATGATGTTCGTGGGATCAGATGTAACGTTTAGAGTCGTGCAAGTGCCTACGATATGATGTTCGTGGGATCAGATGTTGTAACGTTTAGAGCCGTGCAAGTGCCTACGATATGATGTTCGTGGGATCAGATGTTGTAACGTTTAGAGCCGTGCAAGTGCCTACGCTATGATGTTCGTGGGATCAGATGTAACGTTTAGAGCCGTGCAAGTGCCTACGATATGATGTTCGTGGGATCAGATGTTGTAACGTTTAGAGTCGTGCAAGTGCCTACGCTATGATGTTCGTGGGATCAGATGTTGTAACGTTTAGAGTCGTGCAAGTGCCTACGCTATGATGTTCGTGGGATCAGATGTAACGTTTAGAGCCGTGCAAGTGCCTACGATATGATGTTCGTGAAATAATCAAAGACGTTCACGCAGTCTGCTAACAGCGTTCCCAAGACGGAACCCTACAAATACCCATATGAAGCTAATACAGAAAACCATTCCGATTTGACAACTTCCTAGAGCCGCCAGATGGTGGTCCAGAGGAGCTGAATACATGCTTTACTCACCACCGTGACACGAGCAGGGGATAACAAACACACGAAGTGCGCCATTACGAAAATATAGCTTTTATTGCTGATTGACCTACATCCACCCATGTTTAGTCTTATAAATATAATGGCATCACTTGGTTACGGAGCCAAACACGGCATGAAGAGGCTTAAAATGGAAAAAATTGCACAAATTATAAATTTGAGACTCACAGCTGAATACAGGCCATCACACAACTGGACACACGTAATGACTCAAGAAAAAGAAAGACGAGAGGAACGGAACAGCATATAGGTTTCGGAGAAGACAGGCGGCCGAAAATATCGTGAAATTATGAGCGTACATGGCGAAGACAGATGAAGATAGACGGCCGACAATACCATGGAATTATAAGCGTACACGGCGAAGACCGAGATAAAGGTAGACGGCCGACGATAGCGTGAAATTATGAGCGTGTATGGCGAAGACTGAGATGAAGATAGACGGCCGACGATACCATGGAATTATAAGCGTACATGGCGAAGACTGAGATAAAGAAAGACGGCCGACGATAGCGTGAAATTATGAGCGTACATGGCGAAGACTGAGATGAAGATAGACGGCCGACGATACCATGGAATTATAAGCGTACATGGCGAAGACTGAGATGAAGATAGACGGCCGAAAATAGCGTGAAATTAAGAGCGTACATGGCGAAGACTGACATAAAGATAGATGGCCGACGATACCATGGAATTATGTGCGTACATGACGAAGACTGAGATAAAGGTAGACGGCCGACGGTGAAATTATGAGCGTACATGGCGAAGACTGAGATGAAGATAGACGGCCGAAAATAGCGTGAAATTATGAGCGTACATGGCGAAGACTGACATGAAGATAGACGGCCGACGACAGCACGGAATTATGGGCGTACATGGCGAAGACTGAGATAAAGACAGGCGGCCGAAAGTAGCGTGAAATTATGAGCGTACATGGCGAAGACTGACATAAAGATAGACGGGCGACGACAGCACGGAATTATGGGCGTACAAGGCGAAGACTGAGATAAAGCACTAAGAGTCAGAGAACAGGAACAGATATTTTCTGGCGTGTGTGAAAAACGTATTTTCCTCATCGGTGAACACAATGTGAGGTGATTGGGTAGTGACACATTTAACCTGTAATTCCTCATGAAGTAAGGAAAGTTGCAAGTCTCTTCTCATCTTCATCAGAAACAATCCAAACGAGCTGACCACCAACAATGTATCTTCTGGTATATGATAGCGTGCTGATTAGTAGATGGCTACTGAGGTTCCAGAGTTTGTTGCCCCAACTCAGGTAGTGTACAAAAGAGTCCATGTCTGTATTCTGCGTGGACTACCCTGAAGATGGAGGCATCAAGCTCGCCCAAAACGTCGATTAACAGTTACCAGTGGGCACTGTATCGCATCCCAGAAGCTCCGTCTCTTCACCGACACCTCTGAGAGAATCTTCACTCAACTAGGACAAGAGTCAGTAGAACAGATCGCGGTCGTCCGGTGCCGCAGTCCGTTCTATTACAACACTGCACTACAAGTTGGGCAATGAATGCAAAAGTTTTATGATCACACATTCTACATTTCTGGCTGTGCCTCGCTCTTATGTATCTCTTTTTCAGTTTAACAGACTAGTATAATATTTCTGTTGCTTTTCGTCTGTCTTCCACCCCGCCGTGGGGGTTCTGTGGTGCTCCCTGATACCCAGGCACAGACAAACCTGATGGAAGACTCCGATTATTCATTACAGGTAAATTCCTGAGCAGTGTCTTGTACTGTGTAAACAAAAAACGCACCCCATGTCATCCCCCGTCACCTGCTGTGTGTGGCTCGCAACTTATTTAATGCGTCTAATTGATATTCAGGGACTTTTGTTCCTTCAGTAACGGCTGCAAGCGACTCACAGCTAAAACAAAGGCAGTCCCATACTTGTTTTAGCCTTCTTCAATGTATATTCAAGTTTTAGGTCGCGGTTTCGAGTCCCGCCTAAAACACTGCCGTTGGTGTGCCCGTCTCACTCGGCCGTGACCATGAGCCATTGGGCAACTTCCTGAAATGCTACTGCCCTTGTTCGCATAAAAACCGTTGAACAAAGTCATTAAAAAGTCTGACAGATATACGAACTCTACTGACCCTTTAAAGCAGAGTGGTTATTATACATACGGCCTGCTTTACCATTAAAAGATCTACAGTTTGCCCACACAGTGTATTGGTTTTGTATAAAACAACAGACAGCGTGGATGTCCCCCGTCACTACCGCACGCCGCACAATCTCAGTAACTGGTAAGCAGTAAGCAGGCCTACAGCACAATACAGTGGCTGGAGCGCTTCCTTCGTATCCGACAAGTGCCGGGCTCGAGTCCCGCGAACAGCCCATCATGACTTATGATCCTCTGCAGTTTATAATCTGGTCATCATGTGAGTCGACGCTTAACATCAGCTGACTGAGCGTTTTAAACAACGGCCAAACAGGACTAATGAATAAATTCTAAAAGGTTCTGACGACGGCATGTAACTGCGAACTAACAGGTTTCTGAACTTTGTCCATCGTCCGGAAATCTAAAATAACTAGATAGCACGACGGAAGCAGATCCAGTTTCCGAAACATCGTGTTATCTAGTTATTTTAGATTTCCGGACGATGGATAAAATCCAGAAGCCTATTGTTCTCAAGGACTAATGAGTGTTACAGTCTAGGGCTATCTAGAAAGAGCAGGCGCCTGACCGCCATAACACCAGGAACTGCCATGGTCTATTGCGTGTCCACAGCAGTAACCCGGCACCTTACCCTCTGTGTTTATGGGGTGCGTATGTCAAAAACGACGTAACAAGTATCCGTACGGTTCTTATGGCGCAGACTCTGGGGTCCAAGTTCAATCTCTCTCTTGAAAGGTAAAGATAAAGATCACCCTATAAAATGCCATGAAGGCAGAGTGAGAGTAAAGGTATAGCTCTATTCTTTAACCTCAGCTCTCGATGGGTGTCGGTGGTCAACGCCACGCCCCGGCCTCTTTAGTTCCAGGGAAGAGACCCGGTATTCACTATACAGGAGGCTGGGTGGGCCACAGGACCAGTCTGGACGGGTGCGGAAAATCTCGCTCCCACTGGGATTCAATCCCCGGACCGTCCAGCCCGCAGCAAGTCGCTATACCGACTACGCCACCCCAGCCCACTGCAGTCTCTCTTGCAGTACCTTTCTCTAGGATGTTCTCTTTCTATACAGGTCGACGAGCCAATATTGCGTCCTGCAAATTGTGTACAGGTTAGACGTCAATTATGAATCAGACCAGCGTACACAGCTGAAGGGAATTTAATAAATTAAACGGTACCAATTACTAACGACTATCGCATGGCTCTGAGTCGGCTGCTTTCAATTACAGTACAGCATACACAAAAACCTCTCCAGCATTGACACTCGCTAAGAATGTTAATTGTTCCAGACCGTGTCGGCATTACGAACTTCAGTGTAGGACAGTGTAAGAACGTAGCAGGTGCGAAGAGCAAAGCCGAAAACTGGCAACAGAATGTGGGAGAACAAGAAATCGCCTTCGTCAAAGAACAACAAAACGACACGTTAAATCACAAGACGTTACGTACCATGCAAACAAAGTATCACAAACCGTGGATGGGTGTTTCTAGACACAGCTATACGAAATGATAGCGTGACACCACAACTGTTAAAAGATAATTCCCGTTTCTGTGAGAAAAATACGAAGGACACACTCATTGAAGGGTCTGCTGCCTTGCAGGAGCGCACATTTTATGAAGACCAGAGGTTCATTACCACGCTCACAACAGCCCGCAAAGGAACGTTGCCCTGAGTGAAGTGCATCCACACCATATCCCCATATACTTTTTTTTTCAATGGCTCGACAGCCCCTTGGGGGCCTAGGCCGCCTCATTGTTCAACGCTTCACGATCACACTCAGACACACCACACTCGGTAGGACTCCTCTGGACGAGGAATCAGCTCGTCGCAGTGACCTCTACCTGACAACACACAACACTCACAAGAGACAGACGTCCATGCCCCCATTCGAACCCACAATCCCAGTAAGCGAGCGGCCATAGACCCACGCCTTAGACCGCGCGGCCACTGGGATCGGCCACCATTTCTTTATGATGCAATTTAATATTATCCTCCCTATATAAACACAAGATATTCTAAGTGGTCTCTTGCGTTCAGGCTGTCCGACTAAGATCTTACACCCCACGCGTGCTACACGTCCTGTCCACATCAACCTTCTTGATTTGATCACCCTACAAATATTCGGTGAAGAGTAACAGTGAAGAGACGCCGTCGCTGTACACGTCACGACGGTACTGGCGTTGTGGAAGCATAGCTTCACACATCCTTCATGCCCAGACACTTGAACCCCGCCGGAAGTGACCCCCGTACTCATCAAATAGGAGGACCCCAGAGCCGGTCTGGACGTTTTGGAGACGACAAAAATCTCGTGCCCCTGCCTGTGAATTTAAAGATTCCTCTGTTTTACAGCCCGCAGCCTAGTCACTATACCGACTGAGCCATCCGGGTTCTATTTAGTGAACCGTTCGTTATACAAAGTACGGGCACATTAGTGCGACGAGCAACACAATCACACAAGCCCACGGCACACTTAGTGCGACGAGGAACACAAATCATACAGGCCTACGGCACATTAGTGCGATGAGCAACACAAATCACACAGGCCCACGGCACATTAGTGCGACGAGGAACACATATCATACAGGCCTACGGCACATTAGTGCGATGAGCAACACAAATCACACAGGCCCACGGCACATTAGTGCGACGAGGAACACATATCATATAGGCCTACGGCACATTAGTGCGAAGAGCAACACAAATCATACAGCCCACGGCACATTAGTGCGACGAGAAACACAAATCATACAGGCCCACGGCACATTAGTGCGACGAGAAACACAAATCATACAGCACACGGCACATTAGTGCGACGAGAAACACAAATCATACAGCACACGGCACATTAGTGCGACGAGAAACACAAATCATACAGCCCACGGCACATTAGTGCGACGAGAAACACAAATCATACAGGCCCACGGCACATTAGTGCGACGAGAAACACAAATCATACAGCACACGGCACATTAGTGCGACGAGAAACACAAATCATACAGCCCACGGCACATTAGTGCGACGAGCAACATAAATCATACAGCACACGGCACATTAGTGCGACGAGAAATACAAATCATACAGGCCCACGGCACCCTCACACTTGACGCTGTGCACGCAGTTCGATCTTCTGGCTCAGGCTGTGAATTCTGAAATCCGTATAACCGGAGATTCGTTTTATCCCAGGCAGTTCCGAAACCCTGTCACTCAGTATATGACAGACACTACAAAATACAGAAGGAAATAAGTACAGTACTTCGTTTATTTGTCTTCGTACTGTCTTCAATGTGACTGAGTATGACTCAGTCTCGTCACAATTTTTTAAGATTCACAAAAATATGTGACGAGGTGGGGAGACCGGATGGAAAGAGACCATTTGCAAGACCTAGATGGGAGGATAATATTAAAATGGATCTTAAAGGAGTGGGATGGGGAGGCATGAACTCTACTGCTCTGGTTCACGACAAGGACACGTGGTGGGTGTTTGTGAATGCAATAATGAAACTTCGGGTTTCCACAAAATGTGGGGAATTTCTTGATTAGCTGAAGACTGTTAGCTTCTGACGAAGGGCTCTGTTCCAATGGAGTCAGTGAGTTAGTGATATATATACATATATACACACATCACACACACACACGCACGTACGCACTATAGGCCTACGTGATTCAGACACAGCAACACACAAGTCACTGTTGCAGTACCACTCAGTAAGGCTTGTCACACAATCCGTATGTCACATCATACAAAATTATATTCTACTGCAGCTGTAAAATTAAATGCTACTTTCATGGAAACGTGACTTCTCTTCACCAATAAAATGCAATGATATCTCACATCGCTAGAATTCTAACAACCCATAAAACAAGATTCTCTACATTTCAGACCAAGGTGCGTTCCTTTATTGCCAGAAGGGCATTACCAGTAGAATTTAAAATTCTTAACATAATGGCGCAGAAGATATTCCATCAGCTCTTGTTACAGAAGGTATCAAATTCCTTCCCCACGTGTGTACACCACCTGTATAAAGTTGTCCAACAGAAAGGCCTCAATGAAATATCATACGAACATCTCCTAGTAGTTCGACTAGTTTGAGCCCAGTGAACTGTTTCAAACCGCCATAAAATTCAATCAGTACGCGTACCACCTACTTATTTCAGTGGACTTAACAATCGACTCGCTACGGGCTGCACGTTCCGGGGATCCAATCCTGGCGGGGGGCGAGATTTTCAGCACCCGCCCAGGCCGGCCCCAAGACCCACCCACCCTCCTATACAATGGGTACTGGGTCATTCCCGGGGTAAAGCGGCCGAGACGTGGCATTAACCACCCACCCCCTTATAGCGTCGAGGTTAAAGAAAGAATAGAAGTACAGGTAGGTCCCGTTTTACGACGGTCCACTTTACGACTTTTCACATTAACGACTGTTATATATACTATATATACTATTATCTTAAATATTAGTACATACTTGGAAAACTTTTAGGAATTTTGGAACCTATCTCATTCAATTACATTATATTTTGGTCTCGTTTTACGACTTTTCATTTTACGACCCTGTTTTGCTGGAACCTAACCCTGTCGTAAAACGGGTCCTATTTTGGTCTCGTTTTACGACTTTTCATTTTACGACCCTGTTTTGCTGGAACCTAACTTGTCGTAAAACGGGTCCTACCTGTATATATCTACTTCCCCCTCCGCCCTTCATGGTCAGCTATAGGGCGAACTTTACCTTTTACGTTTCAATCAAAAGGTGACTGTTATATCTTACAGGAATGCGCACAGAGAACACGCAGGAGACGTGATAACTGAAACGGAGTCGGATAACTAGAATGACAGGAAACAGTGACGACAATCCGTGGCTCGCAGTAAGCTGAGTGCTGCTAAACACACGCACACGTGTTGGTAGGAGTTACATTCAGGGACTGATATACGTATCTGAACACTGGGTTAGATCTACACAGAGCGAGAAGTAAGGTGTCAGGTGTTCCGAGTCCAAGATCGCAGTGACATAGGCACATTTAGTAAATGCGCAACACAGGCCTACTCATATACAGCATAAACCAAGCAGAAGAGTATTACACAGCATTGAAAACAGAATTAATTTCATACAAGAAGCATTACGTTCCGACAAAACCCGAACGAAAAGCAAAACCGATGAACATAAAAAAACACAAACAATGCCCTGTTCATGCTCATTATGCGGTCATGTCTTGATTCACTCCCACCAACGTACGACTCCACTTGAAATCGCACACAAACAGCGGAACTGGCCGTGTGTTTTGAACTGTTTAATGCCGTGCACTCGTGGGGCATCTGGAGACACTAATCGTTATTAAAGTTGAGCCCTGCAGGTCGATAGGTCGATTAGCTTTTGAGACATCCAGTCTCACAGCTTTAATAATTTGGCAAATTAGTCCAGCTCGCAACTCCTTCCAATTGAGTATATCTGGAATGGTTTAAGACAGAGCTCACTGACAGCTAATATTACGCCCTTTAAAAGAGAACATACCAAGCCCTTGTTTTACGTCCTAGTTGTGTTCTTGAAAAAAATAAAAAACGATATTCCCATAAGAAATAACGGAATAGGTACGGGTTAGCGTAAGAGCGCAGCCCGCCAAAAACCGAAAATGTGAGAACGTAAATTAAGTAGTGGTGTACATTGGCAAGAGGCGTTAAAGCAAACAGCCGTAAGACAAGGGCTACGTGTATACACATTTTAATTACTCCATACACAAACAAGCAATTTAGCGATCTAATATTTGACGCTGATGTTCACTCTGTTTCCCCAACATCGAAAGCAGAGAAAAATACCTCGAAATCGCTATTTCATACTCTCAAAAAATGCCCTTTACAATAAAGTGGGCCGGCGCTCAAAACGTTCCAGAAAGCAGCACGCGCTCTGCGCGCCGTAAGGCGGATAACTGGGCGGCTCTATGCCACATCAGTCAAGTGTTTCGATGGAACTGCATATCAACTGGTACTATCGGTGCACAGTTATATTCCTACGAGTTGTCTTCAGGATGAAAAAGCGTAGATAGGATAAACGCAGACAGAACATAACCAGCCGCTACAAAAGCATTAAGACACAAAATAACCAGCCTCAGCAGTATTCTTGGATCTCATTCATAACATGTTCTGCCGACATTCCACTTACACGTAATTAATTGCCGTATTACAGCATTGTATGATTTACATAAATTATACATATATTTTGACCTAAAAGACAGTTTAACTTTGCGAGAGACTCAAGGAACCCATATCTCCAAGAATCACTCCGTTCTCCCCTCCTCCCCATCAACAGCCGGCCCCACCCAGCCGACATGACCACATGCAAAACCGCGCTTAAAAATCAATTATCCAAATCCAAGACTTTACACAAGAAGCAAATGTAAGAAATTAGGATCTGTATAAAGCACAGCTACATACATTTACAGTGGGCTATGGAACGTTTAGGTCGATCCCAGTGGCTGCGCGGTCTAAGGCGTGGGTCTGCGGCAGCTCGCTTGCTGGGATTGTGGGTTCGAATCCCGCCGTCTGTCTCTTGTGAGTGTTGTGTATTATAAGGTAGAGGTCTCTGCGTCGGGCTGATAACTCGTCCAGAGGAGTCCTACCGAGTGTCGTGTGTCTGACTGAGTAGATAACAAGCCTGGATAACAAGGAGGCCCTGGCCCACTAGAAGCTGTCGCGCCATTGGAAAAAATGGAATGTTTAGAGGCACACACAGCTCTTTCGCCAAGTTAGGTTAATGCGCAGGAATTTACCAGCACTTTCCTTTTTCTCTGGCGCTCCAGTCCAACTCGGGCCTAGACCACCACTGTTGAGGTTTCTAGATCGATCGCACACAATTAGACACACACAGATACCTGGTATGAGTCCTCTGAAAGAGTGATCAGCTCGTCGCTATGGCCGCTACGTACACAACACAAAGACGAACATTCATGCCCTCAGCAGAATTCGAACCCGCAATCCCAGCGTTCAAGCGGCTTCGGACCTACGCCTGAGACCGCACGGCCACCGGGATCGGCCTAGCAGACACTCAGTTGACACAAAATGCAGAATGTCATGACGACAACATTTGGCAGAACAATGAACTGCACTTCCTTCATAGACGCATTTCCAGTATTAATTATTCGATTAATACTGAGTGCAATATTGAAGACAGGCAGAAAGAAAGACCATAGGAGTTTCACAAAACGGATGCAAACACGTAGGACTGCTCCTGGGAAGCCAGATCACTTAGTCTGATAACGTCTACCAGTACTGGACAACGCAAGTGAAGACATTCGTCGCGCAAGATTCGAAGCTCAGCTCCAACACACACAGTCTACACCAGCGGTTCCCAAACTTCTATGTGTGTGGCCCTAAAGCAGCAAACGGTATGTGACCCGCGACCTTGAACCGCGCCTGTTCTTGAACACTACATAACATTGTCACTCATTAAAAAAATATTAAATTTTTAACGTTACTTGTCAAATCCAATATTTATTGGGACAATATTAAATGTACAAAACATGTAAGAAACAAATCTTTATTTAAATAACTCATATATTAATTTAGATACAAATTTTGATTTTTTTTTCATAATTATCGAGTTCTCCATAAAACCCTCTCGCGACCCTACGTCAGAACCCCAGAACAGAATTTCTACGAAACTTAGTATGCGGGTTGGGGACAGGCGGGGTCGAAGACGCTTAATGATGGTTCATATCGGTTCAAAACACACACACACACAAATATTCTTACAACGAGTAAATTTACAAAATGGTAATTACATGTGTATACAAATACAGACACAAGCTCTACATTTTATTTGAAACCATTTTCGAAAAATGAAATATTTAATGAAATACAGGTGGCAAATTTCCGACCTTATGCAACTAGAAAGCCGTGGGAGCTACCTACTACAGACGGGCATCCAGGCCAACGTATTATGCATATCTCACGCATGATATCCAAGGTACCTCAAAACAACGAAAGATGCCATTCATTTTCTACAATACGCCGAAAACAGGCATGGGAAAGATAAAGGTAAAGGTCTCCCCGTAACAAGCGACAGAGGAACAGACAGCGAGCATAGGTATAGTTTTGTTGCTTAAAAGTTTTTGGGTTGTAGCCCGGCGTCAATTTTTGGTGTATAACCAACGTTTCGGGAACACTTGTTTGTCCCATGTTCAGGGTCTTACTCGAAACGTTGGTTATACACCAAAAATTTGACGCCGGGCTACAACCCAAAAACTTTCAAGCAACATTACGACCACGGCGGAAGCCTTCAATTACATATAGAGGTATAGCCGTATCTTAACCTCGGCGCTAGATGGAGGTGGATGGTCAAAGCAACGCCCCGGCCGCTGTAACCCCGAGAAAAGAGAACCGGTATCCACTGTACAGAAGGCTAAGCAGGCACCCAGGGCCGGCCTGGACGAATACTGAGAAGAGAAAGTCCCTTGTTGCCAACGGGGTTCGAACCCCGAACTCTCCAGCCCGTAACGAATCGCTAAACCGACTGATCTATCCAGGCCGCCACACCAATGTGGAAGGATACGCTATTTTGTACCGAAGCTAAACGAAGCAGTGCTATCTAGCATTCACCTGGAGAGACCGAGGAAGGCCTCTGACAGCACAGACGGTCCCCGTTTCCAGACCTGCCACGTACGAATGATACATCACCACAGGATTAGCCTAATTCACGCTTAAGCTTCACTGTGTGGAAGGAGACTTCATAGAGCATAAGGGACATGTAACTGCTTGTCATCGCTCGAAACCACTCGTATTATCAGCCGGATATGGCGAAATAGTGACCTACGTCCTTGAATGCTACATCATCGTAATCAAAATCATTATAGCATGACACATGACAGACGAACATCGGAAAGAAACGCCGTCCTGCAGCAGCCGCACAGCTCCGTACGACGGCGGTAAATTCTGCGGGGCAACCTTCTGCAATGACGAGTGACGTATTTAAGACTGATTTATGCCACAGCAGGTCACAACTGCTTTTGTGTCGGTCCGATAAGGCCATTAAAATATTTCTAATCGCCAAGATTAATGTGACTGGAGTGACAGATGTTGTACGGCACGTCGCAGCGAAATGCAACTGCAAGATGTCAGTCGGCACGGCTGCTGCAGCGTCCACGGCGGTTGTACACCTTCTTTCATACGCGACCGATCTCACAAAACTCTTTAACCCGCGATCCCGCGAAATAGGAATGCCAGTTCTTCAAACATTTAAGACTATTTTAAGTTACAAGGCAAATAGCATTAAACACATCTACACAGAAAAATCAAAGAGATGTTTTTTTTTTATTTCTGCGGTGCAACTCGGGCCTCGGCCGCCTCGTTTTTTGGTTTCTAGATCACACACACCAGCTAGAACTCCTCTAAACGAGTGATCAGGTCGTCGCAGAGGCCGCTACCTACACAACACAAACAAACACAGCGGGATTCAAACCTGCAATCCGAGCAATCGCGCGTCTGCAGACCTATGCGTTAGATCACACGGCCACTTTATCCACATTCTGCTTATTTCTAACTGTAAGTGCAGCAATGCACAAAATACACAACTCACCTGGGAAGCCCTTCTTAGTGTAAAAGATACCTTTGTTTTGCTTCTACTAATTTCATAATCCTCGGAGTGGACATAGAACAACAGTGCGTTGAAGACCTCTTCCACACCGAGTCAACGTTTGTGCGCAGTATTACGCTCTTGCGAATTCCAGAACTTCTTCACACCCGTCAGTAGCTGGGAAGGGCAGAACAGATTGCAAAACCATGTATGCTAGTGCTGAATACTCCACAAATACGCGAACCAAAATTCCAGTTCCCCAAGAGGACGAAAGCTCCAATATCATGCCTGTGTTGTTCACCATTTAGATAAATTCGCCACGTGCAATGCCTGTTGCGTCAGCCAACTGCCAATGGGTGATTTAACGGAAGGGAAGACTTCGTGTGACACATGTGGGGAACACCCTGAAATCGATTCACTGGAACTGAGCAAGCTGACTTTCCTTCACACGTGCGCCAGTTTCCTTCTCTTTCAACGCGAGCAGCAAGAGTTTGAAATATGTACGTCTTATTTCCGTTAACCTTCGGCATCCATACCTTCAGTTTCATTTGAACGCACTTAATCTACAATGTAGGTATACACCGCAACATTGCACTGAAACATCCCACTCATTAAAGAAGTCTCACATATCTGCCAAGTATGCGACTCAGTCAGCTTCTCATCTTGGGTGAAAAAACCCACAAACACTGTTTTCTCTTTTGGGTACAAAAATTCGTTCAGTTCTTCATGCAACTCACACACGCGTTAGAAACTGTGCACCGTTGGCGCACAGCTAATTTCGAAGCATAGCGCGTTACAAATTCTTGAATTAAAGCACTGGATTTCACAACATTCACTACTTGAATAACAAAAGGTACTACCTGTCTCACAGGGCCGGGATAGCTCAGTCGGTATAGCGACTTGCTACGGGCTGGACGGTCCGGGGATCGAAGCCGATCCCAGTGGCCGTGCGGTCTAAGGCGTGGGTCTACGGCCGCTCGCTTACTAGGATCGTGGGTTCGAATCCCACCGGGGGCATGGATGTTTGTGTTGTGTTGTAAAAAGACGGTTGTGGACCGTAAGTGACATGAAAGGACGAAAAACGACTAATACAGAACAAAAATGGATCAAAGGGGAAAACCCAGGAATTAGTAAAAAAAAAAAAAATCCCGGTGGGGGCGAGATTTTTCGCATACGTCCAGACCGGCCCTGGGGCCTACCCAGCCTCCTATACAATGGGTACCGGATCTTTCCCGGGGGTAAAGCGGCCGGGGCGTGGTGCTGACCACCCACCCCCAACTAGCGCCGGGGTCAAGAATGAGCAGAGCTATACCTCTACTCCCCCTTTGGGCCTTCATGGCCTGTTATAGGGTGAACTTTACTTTACTTTTACTACCTGTTTCACACCTGACAGTAAGGTTCCTGCAGTCAACACCTGCCGTTAGATCACAGAATCAGGGTGGAGTGGCGAATGTACCACCTCAGCCTGGGACAAGCCTGAAGTTTTATAAGCAGTACTTAGACATAGCCACGGAAGTAGGCACAAGGTTTACAGCGTTTTGTTAAAGCTATTTTTCTCACACAAGCAACTAGTGACGAGGGAACTTCACCTGTGACAGCCCTGCTTCGGGATGTCGGACGATACCCTGCCTACGTTGGCACGGATCTTCCTCTCCAGGCGGAATTTTGCCGTAACTTCTAAACTGAGGGGACTAGAAAACATTCAAAATTAAGTTCCGATAACCATTCGGATACACTAAGTTATCAGTACGTGAATCGGAGCTGAGCCTGGTCGATTGTTCCGGCCCAACCACAGAAAGTTGTTTGAACTTATATAAACGTACATGTGAAGGCTGGGTGGTAAAATTATAGGGCTTCAGACGAAACAGTTAATTTCAATATTTCTGCTTTTGGTTATTTCGAGTAGCCGATTGCAAAGGTTACAGGGTAGTATGTTGAGAAACTATTGACAATCATGGCAGAAAGTAGTCTTGACCAGTGGTCGACCATAGCATGAACACCAACCAGAAAACACAGGGATATTACCTTTGAATGAAGATGATAAATTTGACAGAGATGTTTGTCGGCAATGGAAGACAAAATATAAGATTTCGAATTGTAAATTTGTTTTAACAGATTAATGTTTGACGCATTTAGCATCTAATTTACAATTTTTTTAGCAATTTAATTACAATTGTATTTAACTACACACGATATCTTTGACAGAATTTCTGTAGCTGTAAGCCTTGTATAAATTCTCCCGATGATGACCTTGTACAGTCGAAACATGTAGAAGTGACAATGAATGTTTATTACTGATCGTGCAGTCTGTTGAATTAAATACGTAATCATCACCGCATGATGGATTACATTACGGACTTTAGCAGCGTGGACCATAGAGTTAGACAGTTCATCGACGCAGCTTATGTTAGATCTGCAGCGCTGTGATCTCACGTCTAGCCCAGATGGGTCAGGTGGATGCATATCATCTCACACCCCGGGTTACGATTTAACTCACCCGGGAAATCCTCGCAGACTGAGGTAGTTGATGACTTATGATAACCCGATTACGCTATTACTGCGAACCTGTAGGAATCTGATGCTGCCACCGAGATCATTAAAATATCTATGTTATTGCTATGCTCTATATTGCGGTAATAAATGCCGACCGGAGCATCGTCCCGTAGCACTATGAGTAACTGGAAGATGCGGCGCAAGGCACAACCATTTACGTAGTTACCGTGGAAACCTCGCGACGCGGGTAGACTAGATACACTCATGTACGTAGTTACCGTGGAAACCTGAGGAATGTGTGTCCGTATATTATAATTTCGTAGTGGTGTCCATAGTTTGCGGGGAAACCCGAATAATGTGTATGCATATTATACTGTAGTATTATGCCTGGCGCCCTTTACATAGTTAACGTGGAAACCTCGGGTTTGCCCTTATACATCATCTGCGCATCCGTGAAACTGAATTCTGTGTACTGGCGTCTCCTGGCATTTGGTGGCACTCGTGCCTGAACACGCGGAAACAAGTTTAAAAGCAAAATGTATGTTTTATCGCAGTGTAGACGCGCTTGTGCAGAAGGTACTGCTCGCGAGCAGGTAAGCCTGTTTCGCAACACGAAGTAGAGGGCGGGATGACAGCTGACTGCATGCAATTATCTTGTGTGTCACGCAAGGGTTCTGCGCCCCGCGCCGTGGCTGCCCCCCCCCCCCATTTCGTCACTGATGCGTAACAAGCAGGGACCTGAAATGGATCAGATTGGATAGATACACATTTACTGAATCTCTTTAATGTCTTCTCTTTATTACAGTATGTCTGAAACATCCGAATCCTGTGGAAAGTGATAATTTACCTTTTCATACCAGCACACTTCTTACCATTTTATTATTCCCAAGGCACACGGTTCGAATCTCGGCCGGCCTATGGTCTAACCTCATGAAGTCTCCCAGATGCTTTCACCCTCTTCCTGCGAATGCCAGATGAGCATCTCCAAACAGGCAATGCAAATTCTTATCCACTCACCATCCTTACCATACTCCAACCAAACCTTAAGATACAGCATTTCCACAGTTTTACTAGCGTCACTGAATAACCTGAGAGTGAATCAATTACTAATGCTTCCCCCAAATCAGTTTTCGAATACAGTATGTCCACAGCATCACAACATGTCATTACCTATGCCAGGTATATAAAATTTTACCGCATTTTTATGTATTCAAGATCACCATACTGTCCATGCACATAACGAATGTGGAGGAAATGCTCATTCCTTAAGAAACATCTCATCCTGTGGTACAAATTAGCAAAAACGAAACAAATCAGTCAGTCCACTTTCACAAAACTTGGTACATAAGGGTTCACACTTCTACAGTTCTTAACAACACACTAACTTAATGCAGATGTTTAAAATTTTCATGTTGTGAAAGATCTTGAAAAAATGAGCAAAACTTTTAAGACCATTTCAAGTAAAATGTACAGGCTACTGACAATACAATGAACACGTCAAATCCACCATTTTCAGACTCCACAGTGATTAATGACAGACAACAGAATGTGTAATTATGGCTGCTGGGGCTTAGTTGCATCATGTGTAGAAGTGACTCCACATTTCAGTAAACATTAAACGTCAGTGTGGCAGGACAAACTAACCAACCAACAAATCAGAAAGCTAACTGTGGGCGGAGAACTGCACATCAGGTAAGTCAACATTCCTCGGTCCCTCTTGCCAATCCTTCGTACAAAACACAGTGCTGGGCTATGACATGGAAACCTTGAGACTACACCAGGGAGTGTGCTTATGGTGTGTCTTGCTTTAGGGCCTCCACATGGGGGAAGAGCTTTTGTTCGATGGATGTTTGGGGTCTAAATCCAGAACAGCTTAGGCACATGGGCCAAGGCCTTTGGGACCTGGGGAGGGGGAGTAACACTGACTGATAGCCTGCATGATAGAGGGGGAATGTTGGCTGTTCCTTGTCCTTTATTTATACCCTGGCATTTGCTTTACAACTGAGGAAAATCAGGGAACAATTCAGTCAGGGTAGCTGAAAAGTGCAAGGCACAGTTTGCTCTTTCGACATGGCCAACAGGCAGCCTTGACTGACCTGATAAATGCAACAAGCCAATTAACGAACCAACCAAGAACTGCCAAGCAGGAGCAGCAATCTATTATTGCAAATAACCCAATAAATAATTTAATGGAGCAGAGTCCTCAGAAAGCTTGCAATTAATCAAACAGTTAAAATGATTTCAGGCTTCCGCCGCGATGTTGATGAAATCTGTGGTCTTCTGGGTTTATTACACGGCGTCGTGTGGTAATTATTTACTGACGTCGGTAAATAATTACCACACGACGCCGTGTAATAACCCAGAAGACCACAGATTTCAAATAGTTAAGATATTATTCTCTTTCACAGACGCTAAGTTTCATCACTGTGTTCTCATAAGGCAACCCCTGGACCAGTCCTGAGCTACATGCATCGTGACTGCACCTTAACACACTGCACCAACTTAAAATCAGTCTTCATGTCATATTTTCATTTATCCCTAGGCCTTCCACATCACCATTTCATTTCTACTCATCATCCCATGTGTTCATCATCATACTGATCTTTGGTGACAAGTAAGAATTAAGACACTTCATCCCCTTTTACACCCCCCCGGGTCCAAATATCCTCAAAACCATATTCTAAACACCCTTCGTCTACGTTATTGCCTTAAAGTGACAGAATAATGTCACGCATACAAAAGAATAGGTAAACTTATCATGTATATTCCTATATTTATATTTTTACACAGAGACAGTAAGGTTAAAGTCCCTGAATGGAAAAGAGAAAGCATTCCCTAGCTTTAATCTGTTCTTATTTTCTTTGTGAATGAAATTCTCTTTTGTTGCCATCATTCCCATTCATCTGAGCTCTGCCACATTTTCTCAGGACGACAAAAGCTGGCTTATCTGGCACCAGATATTCTGGAAAGCTCTGTTAATTGGAAACTTAGAAAGGCCTATCACATTTCACTATTCCATCGCCCAGCAGCACCCAGTACCGATTCCAAGAATTCAAAAAGTAAAACTTCATCAAGAAAGACTATTTACAGGTACGTGAATAGTCAAGATAGTGGCAGCAAAACGTGTCTTGGTGTCTTGTTGGTACTTTTTAGATTATATCTACACCACGTTACGTACGTAGTGATGAAAACTGTGGTGGGAACAACAGGGCAGGACATCAAGAGATAAAATGAATGGTTAGGTCTGTCCATGAGGTTGCCAGGTCCATTAAGATAAACATTAGGGAAAACATTCTAATATCCAGAAACTGAGACATCCGGCGACCCTTTGGTCCCAAAAGTGCTGGATCAGGCAGCTTATACTGAATTTACTTTGAATTTGTTAAGAAATAAATTCTATAATAGCAGAGCTTACAGAAGTAGGGCATGCAGCTGGGGAACGGACTCATCACTTACAACAGAAGACTGCATTCAGAGTTTGGCTCTTCTGAAAACACAACTGAGCCTTCAACTAAAGGAGTGGAATTTCTTGACCAGCTGAGAGACTGTCACACTCTATGCTCTACCAAGCAAGCAGTAATTAATAATGATGATTTAGTAAAATCCTGGAAGTTGTGACCTGATATAAGAATTACACCCATGACAGAATGGATTTCACCACTCTGATATTCCTCCAAATGCATTATTTGCTTGTGAGATTTCAGGATCACACAGCAGTTATAATGAAGATTTGAGTCTTCTGGGCTGTTATGGTATGGTGTTTAATAAACACTTACTGATGTTCCACAGAAGCACAATGCATTCAAAATAGTGAAGACTAAAGTCATGTCTACCTATCTCTGTAACCCAAGCCCAAACAAATCCAAGATTCATCCAATGAGATTTGAGGCCAGGCACAGCAATCTTTGGACTGCACCAGCTAAATCCATTGTCTTGCAACCTACTATAAGGCCAGCCCTGTGGGGGTACATAAGCAGGCGAAGACTGGACGCAAGTCATGCCAGAACCCTGATGACGAAGATGGAACACATCTCTTAGAATGTTTGCGTATCTGAACCACCTGATGTAGCAGTAGGCCTGAGAAGATTTTGTTTAATTGCAGAACCTTAAAGCAAGTTGTGTTATTGGTACTCCCACCAAATAAGTTCATGTGTCTGACATGCTGTTATTACCGAGTACGGCTAATCAACCAGCACGGAATTTGAGCGTCCTTCACTGGCATAATATCCACACAAAGTCTCACAAAAATCAGTCACTCGTAAGATGAAATGAGGGACACAGACATACATCGCCTGGTGACCTCAGCAGTCTGCATGGTTTCTTTTCGGAACAAAAGTACAGCACAAGAAATACAAATTGTAGGTACCTGATGTGTTAACAGAGATTTATGTATAAAATGCAAGCCAATAATGGAAAGCTAAATGCAAAAACTTCAAAACATTTGTGTGAGTGAAAAAGCGTAAGTTATAAAAGTTACATCAATGCAGTCACGATGTGGTCATTACATGACATGCTGTTTTTACCTTTGGGCACCTTCAGGCCCATGTATTTCTTTAATTCTATCTACATAACCAGGTATATCTGGGTTTCAAACACCACACCACTGTGTTCCTTCAAGTGGCAACATTTAGGGAAAATTTGTGCTCCAGGTATCTGGATCTCAGTGTGTTAACACAATATTTGCATATTTATTATTATGTATTACAGCGTCAATATAGCTGCAAACGCAACACCTGCTCTTTCACGCTTTGTGAAGGATGCACATAGCTTTCCATGCAAGCAGACACCAAAATATAAAACTAAGACATGTGGTCCTACCTCTGGGTCGATCCGACGGTATTCTGTATCATCTTCATCAACCTCGAAGTACAGTTCAGTTGAAGTGACAGAGACAGTTCCTGGTGCAACCACTCCTGGTGCCACAAGGCGGGCTTTTGTACTGATATTTACAGGACCTGCACGAAGCAAATGAAGTCAGTACTGATCCATCCTGAGTGGACACACTGTTGCAAAATGCAATCAACGTCAGTTTCAGTTCATTCTAGCTCACCTGTCAGATCGACATCGAGATCACGATCATCAGCTAGAAGCTCGCTGTCATCCATTAAGTCACTGGATTGCATTTGTTGCTGTTGGCCACGTGATGCTGCCAAATGAGCATGGAATTCCTCACGAGCTTGAAGAATTGCATCCTCAGGGGCACCATGTTCAAGAGCAGCTTTCAGTGTTGCTTCTGGATGACTTGAACCAAGAGGATTGTGCACAAAACGTTTTCTCCGTCTGGCATCGTCTTCCCATGCATCCAGTTTCCAAAACTCATTTAACCTGTAGGTAACAGCACATTAAATCTGAAGTCATTGTTTAATCAATCCACAACTTACATAAACTTCTAAATGAATTTAGATGCCAGCTAATGGAAAGGAGCAAAAGCAGCTCACATATACATTATCTCCAAATTTCCATTCATACATGGTCCAGATTAGGGGTCTCAAAACACAGCCTGTTCATTCATTTTATGTGTCCCTTTCACTGATTTTGTTCTGATTACAGAATGTGGCCCACCTCTGTGTCAAATAATTTATTTCACTCTTTTATTTTTAAGATATTTATTTTGTCAGTGGCCAATCGTGTTGAAGATTTACCACCCCTCATCTATGTAATTATAGCTTTTACATTATCATCAGGTAATATGACACACAGAGCATCTCAAACCCTTGCTCTGCAAGAGGTAATTGCTGCAAAGAAGTTGGGCATTTCCCAGAGTTCTCCTCTATGGGGCACTACACTAAAGTGATCTTTACATGGTCATTGTTTAAGAACAGTAGTATTAGCATCAAGAAACTATTGTACAGAAGTGAAAAACAACATTAAAAAGCTGCAATAATATGTTAACTCACCCTACAAACTTTAGGATCACTTCTGTCCATAAATTGACATGAAAAGCACTTGTCCTATTGCAAATTTCATGTCAGAAAAGATTTACACATGCTTAAAATATGACTAAGTACAAATTTACCATGTAAGGTCTACTTTACGAAGGGAAGTTGACTGGAATTGTAGTCTATGCTTTCTGAAGCTATGTGGTATGTGAGAGAAAATCAGACACTTACAGGTGAGACACATTTTCGACACATTACCCAAAATTTCTACGCAATGGGTTAAATTTCCTACAGAAAATTTCTGTTAAAAATAACAACAGCATAAAACTTTAAGATCCTCAGAAAATGTATAACAGAACATAAAATACAACCATGCACGAACACATTATTCTGACATAACACGAGTAAGAATATGAAATTCGATGATTCCAAGGGTTAAAAGACTTACTTGGCTGCATGTGGATCCATATATCCCCAGGCACCATGTTTATTAGACATAATATTACGGACTTTCTCCAGCAGCCGGCTAGCAATCACATTGTCTCTTCGACGTGCTGCAGTGATGAGATGGTCACACATTCGCTCCTCTTCCCTTCTGTCTTGCAAAGTCTGTGCACACTGTGACTGAAATTAAACAATTATACATATGAAAAGGAAAAAGCATGTGCACGCACGCACACGCACGCACACACACATGCATGCACAAACACAGCTTTAACAAACTAACTACCACCAAAGAATTTAAATATTCATTTTGTCACATGGTACTGAAACATGGGGAGAAACACAGTCAGTTAATATGACACTGTGGTAACAGTGGTAAGGTCCATATATAAACAGATGAAAGATGATGTGAAGACATCACAGCAAAGAGACAAATATAAGTTTATTGTAAAAAAGAAACTAAAAACAATCATTGTCTGAACACTTAGAAACAAGGAAAAATGTAAGGACATCAACAAACAAAATGACACGAAATGGAAAAGGAGAGATTCAGTGAAGGCCACGAATAATACAACGTGAAAACAGAACAAGCTTCTAGCCCCTTCCTTCAGGAAGGAATGCATGAATGACATATTCATAACTTTCACACAAGCACACACACTCCCCCATTTGGGTGATGACACAGTAACCCAGCATTGTACTTTTCAGTTCCATTCTAGCTGTTGACTACCCACTGGCTCATAAATGAAAATTTCCATGCAAAGGCAGCCCACAGTAATATCTGTTTTTATTCATCTTGCCACACCTCACGTTAAATAAACATGTGGAATATGTGAAATTAAATCCAGGACTGCCAAGGCATAACAGCATTGAACAACAACAAAAATGGTGTTTGACTCACAAGAGGGGCAGCAGTTTTTCTCTTAGTGGCCACATTGACAGCCGTCTGTCATATGGATACTGCATGCCTCTTACCCTAGCCACAGTGTGAGAATGATAACTGAACCCAGTTCAGTTTCAACAGTTACTTCTTCATGCTGTTGTGATAAGAAACATGGCAAACCTGACCAGCCATCTGTGCATATATGCAATCAACAGCACTTTTCACTTACCTCAAAATCGGCATGTTTTAGAACATCATCTGCTCTCATCCTATTGAGAATGAATTCAGCCTCATTTGCCACCCTGACAATGTGGTCTTTCATTGCATGCGACAGCAGCCTGTATGGAAGAAATAACAAACGTTTGTAATGCAACTGCATGTGACAGCAGCCTGTATGGAAGAAATAACAAATGTATGTAATGCAACTGCATGTGACAGCAGCCTGTATGGAATAAATAACAAATGTCTGTAATGCAACTGCATGTGACAGCAGCCTGTATGGAAGAAATTACAAATGTCTGTAATGCAACTGCATGTGACAGCAGTCTGTATGGAAGAAATAACAAATGTCTGTAATGCAACTGCATGTGACAGCAGCCTGTATGGAATAAATAACAAACGTTTCTAATGCAACTGCATGTGACAGCAGCCTGTATGGAAGAAATAACAAATGTATGTAATGCAACTGCATGTGACAGCAGCCTGTATGGAATAAATAACAAATGTCTGTAATGCAACTGCATGTGACAGCAGCCTGTATGGAAGAAATTACAAATGTCTGTAATGCAACTGCATGTGACAGCAGTCTGTATGGAAGAAATAACAAATGTCTGTAATGCAACTGCATGTGACAGCAGCCTGTATGGAAGAAATAACAAATGTTTGTAATGCAACTGCATGTGACAGCAGTCTGTATGGAAGAAATAACAAACGTTTCTAATGCAACTGCATGTGACAGCAGCCTGTATGGAAGAAATAACAAATGTATGTAATGCAACTGCATGTGACAGCAGCCTGTATGGAAGAAATAACAAACGTTTCTAATGCAACTGCATGTGACAGCAGCCTGTATGGAAGAAATAACAAATGTATGTAATGCAACTGCATGTGACAGCAGCCTGTATGGAATAAATAACAAATGTCTGTAATGCAACTGCATGTGACAGCAGCCTGTATGGAAGAAATTACAAATGTCTGTAATGCAACTGCATGTGACAGCAGTCTGTATGGAAGAAATAACAAATGTCTGTAATGCAACTGCATGTGACAGCAGTCTGTATGGAAGAAATAACAAATGTCTGTAATGCAACTGCATGTGACAGCAGCCTGTATGGAAGAAATAACAAATGTTTGTAATGCAACTGCATGTGACAGCAGCCTGTATGGAAGAAATAACAAATGTATGTAATGCAACTGCATGTGACAGCAGTCTGTATGGAAGGAATAACACAGTATTTCTGTAAAAAGTATAACAGAACTCTTGATAACAAAGCCTCCATGAATGTTTCATTTAAGATAACAATAAATACAGAAACTAAACTAAGAAATTTTTTAACTGAGACAATTCAACAGCAAAACAACTGGCAAATAATACCAGAAATGGAAACCAAATGAGTAAAATCTGAAATTGGGGAATATTAAATAGAAATTACACAGTGTAAAAAAAAAGAATTTAAAATAAAAATATCCGAATATGCATGAAAATTCCTCGTTCTGGAAGATCATTATCATTTCACATGCATTTCTGAGACAAAGAGTGTTAGCCTATATCCTACTGGGGCGCGTATTTAAATTTTAGTGCATGATTTATGAAAAATGCATTACTTGAACATAAAAAGCCAAAGTTATAAAAGAAATGGCATCTGGTGGAAAATAGGAGAGATTGCGCACCTTGTCTTAAAAAAGCAGTAAATTTCCTTATTGCCTAAACATACAAAATAAATTTCTAGGGGTGTCTTCCTGCATGTGTTTGCATATGCAAATGGGGGTGTTTCAAAGTTTAACACACTTTTGAACCGCAAGAGAAATAAAGTAACAAAACACTTTAACATTAACAATAAACATGTAAACCAATATAACATTTTATGTCACATTGTAACAAGACTGAAGAGTAGTATTTGAAAGAAAAATCCCTGATAGGAATCATGCCCCATCCCTGAAATAATAAAGTATCAACCCACAGACAAAAACGCGCTTAGGAAGACCTAACACAGGGTGGAAAGACTCGTTTCCTTCTGCTCGTAACATGGAAACTAGGCCCAATAATTTCTACTTTTCTTCACATTATGCACATCAGGCCTAAATACAGAACATATTGAATTGTTCTGAGCACACAAAATCTGTTAAGGTATCATACAATAGGCACAGTAACAATGAATATATTATATCCTACGCAGCCATGATAGCACAGTCGGTATAGAGACTAGGTTAAGGGCTGGACGATCTGAGGCCCACCAGCCTCCTATTTGATGGGTACCAAGGTTCCTTCCAGGGTGTAAAGTGGCCAGCCCCCCCCCCCCCCTCTCTCTCTCTCTCTCTCTCTCTCTCTCTCTCTCTCTCTCTCTCTCTCTCTCTCTCTTCCCAACATGCTTCATTACAAAGTAATACTACATGCTTAAGTTTTCTTTTAGTTTTACAATTACCTTATTGTTTGAACAATTCATATTTGTTTGTGGCTGGCTTATGTCTAAGGTTAATTATCTAGTTCTTAATACCTTGCATGATTTGACATTCTAGAGCGTCAATTGAATTATGTGATTATAAAGAATGTAATTTTTAGTTGATGCACTTAAAACTACACGTCTAAATTGTAGCATTACCATGTTTACAATTACATTTTTATCCTTCACATTAAATGGGTGTTTCCTGTCTACATATAACAATTACATTTTAATTGAAATTACATCTGTTTCATCTTACTATTGGAGTGCATTAAAGTCGATTGATTTTACAAATCTTAAAAATATAGTCATATGTTTTGCTATAAGGTTCCTGTTTGTAGTTGGCCAGTTTCCTCCATTAGCTGTAATTTGCTGTGTCATGATTTTTCTTTGGTTTTCCAGTATTTTGCATGTGTAAATCAAGTGTTCCGATGTTTGTTCTCCAGGGTTGGCCAGGGCATGATGTTGACCACTGACCTCCACATAGCTCTAAGATTAAGAATGAGTACAGCTAGACCTCTACTCCCCATATATGCCTTCATGATGTGGACACGACAAGTTTACTTTTTTTTTTTACCTTTATGTGCTATGGCTGTGAGAAATATGTGAATATAAAAAGTCTTTATGCTTACTGCTTATCATAAGTTAGTTGTGACACCACAAAGATAAGGATGATGGTGATACTGGTGTTACTCACATAACAACATAATGCACTAAGATATATTACTAGCTCAGTGGGGTGGGAGAAAACCAGACGGACGGACAGACACACAGACAGACACATCCTTTGTCACTATTCAGGTCCTAACAACAACGAAAAAGCACATACCTTCCTTCGTTGATAAGCTCAATGAAGGCAAGACCTGCATGTTTCTGCAGTGAGTTCTGCCACTCCTGTGAGCAAAGCAGCATCACTAATTCCACAACAGAGTTGCTGTTCTTGAATGTTGTCAACCCTACAACAGAAATTCCAGCTCAAATAAAAGTTATGCAAGAGTCATGAAATTATATGCAAGTGGCTCATTTCTTAATTTGACATGAGGTCAACGTCTCCACTTCAGTGAGCCAAAATGCAGAACACAAATCACACAAATTAAAAAACCAACCAAATACACTGTTGTTGGAAAACATCCAAATACTTTTAATGTCTCCATTCTTTTTGCAAAGTTGCGGCCCAGCTGGGCCATTTTTATGGAGTCAAATATAATATAACAGAAAGTATCAAACGTTTTACATGTCACTAACATGATAGTTCAGTTGAAAAATATAAAAAATTGCTGAAGATTTGATAAAAACAGCGTACATTCCTTATTTCAATAAAAATCCTTTACTTCGATAAAAAAAACTACTGAATAATATGTTAAAAATGCTTCTCAAAAATGCTGCTGCTTTGTCAGTAATCTGTGGTAACATGTGTATGACAACGGATGGACATAATTCATTACTCTAATCTCATATACAGAATGCAGCAATAGAATGTGACGATTATCAGGTAGCTGTTTTCATAAATCTGGTTGAATATAAGAAGCAAATAAATTATGGAGTATCAGTAGTAACATGCCAGTTAGTACATGCTTTTTATTTTTCAAAAACTGCATCTCCTAAGTGGTCTTCCTGGCGTGCAGTACGTTCCTGTAATTGTGATTGGAAATTAACCGTAACTTCGCAGCAGACGTTTATCACTGGCTCTAATTTCGGCCCTGACGTGCCATTTTGTTCCTTAACGTGATGATATTCAGAACTCAACTGCAAATAATGTACTGCAACGTCGGGGGAGCAAGTTGTGCACCTTTGTGTAGTTACAGTTAATTTCCGAACATGATTACAGGAATGTATTGCATGCCTGGAAGGCCGATTCAGAGATGTAATTTTAAAGAAGTAAGAGGCAAATATAAGGTGACATTTTACAGCTGGTAGTCCGTAATTTTTTGTTTCTTATATTCAACCCAATTCATCAAAATTGTCACATTCTATTCCCGCACCATGTATATGGATATTGTGTCCAAATATCCAGATGCCATTTTGATAACAATTTTTAGTGTGCATCCCTGATATCAAATTTCATTAAAATCTGTGAAGTAATGCTCTCTTGGTTTACAAATTGCTCCCTCTGAATCAGTACTTCTATCACAGTCACATATAAAAATGCATTCCCACATAATCTATTTGCAAATATTTATATATTTAAAGACCAACAAACTAACTAAACTAACTCCATGGAGCAGAGTCCTTCTTGAGAAGCTAACAGGTCGTCAGCTAGTCAAGAAATTCCCCGCGTTTTATGGAACCCGAAGGTTCATTACCGCACTCACAAGAGCCCGCCACAAAGACCTACAAAAATAATCTATATTACTGTCAACATCAAGTTACATGTGTACTCTCAGCATATACTGGTTACATCTTTTGGCATTAGTTTCCGGTCATGAGACCACGATTGTAAATACACAACTGAGAATTACAAGCACACATATTTGTAGGCATACATTAACATTTTACATAAACATTTTAATAAACAGCATACAACGACTGGAGTTATGGTGTGTTAGATTTCTCTCACACATAGATAAGTAAATGTGAGTGCAATTATGTGTTTTATATATCTAATATTGAAATTCTTCGTTGTTAACACTTCTCACTCTTCACATCCTGTGTATTTACTTGTATTCATTATTCACTCTTCAACTCTGACTTGTTTTTAATGATTTTGTTCTACTGACGTATACTGACTGCCCAAATACAGCACTTCCATTCTAACACACACATACACACACACAGTTGATCAAATGACACCACACTCACAAAATAGTATTACATGACCACATCTACTGAAAATAAGTAACAGCTAAAAGGTGAATAATGAATGCAAAGAAATGAACAGGGCATGAAAAGTGAGAAGTGTTACAACTACGAATTTTAGTACTTGTAACTACTGGAACATTAATTTACATATACCTGTGAAAGACCTCACATACTGTAAATCCAGACACTGTCTACACAACAAAGAAGTCAGAGAAATAGTTACATAAACTAAGATTTTAAGGCATATCTTTTATGCTCTACAGTCCCATATTTTAAACTTAAAATCCATATTTAGATAAAAGTTCATTTATGTATAGTGTGTCAACAAATTAATGATAATGAAATAAAATTAAAAAATGCATAGCAAGAGTACAGTTCCATGACAGGCCACCAGAGATGCATTAAAGTGTGATCTTACGAATCTGGAAGTTCTGACCAGATCATATAGCATTGTTGTAATATATGAACGTGTCTTGTGCAGCGTGTTTTCTCTACCATTAACGACCTCAAACTGGAACAATGTATCAACATCATATTTTGCATAAATTTGGGAGAAACCCCCCACTGAAACACATGAAATGTTACAAACAGGTGATGGGGATAAGGCTCTGTCATCAACACAGAAACATTTTGATGGTTTAAATGCTTTCAAGAGGCACGAAAGGATGTGGAACATGACCCTCACAGTGGATGGCAAAAAGCCTTCAACCCACAAATGGTGGGTAAAGTGCACAATTTACTTGCAAGACACCAATGAATGACATGCAGAATTATGCCAAGGGAACTAAACTTCAATAAGGAATTAGTATGATCTGTAATTACCAAAACTTAACATAAGAGATAAAATTTTATGAAGGAGAAAAAATTCAGATCACTGGATGCCTGCAGTGCTCACTCACCAGCCGCCAACCACACTGCACCCCCCCCCCTCTCCCCCAACCACTGAACTGGCTCTGTGACACTTTTTTCTGTTTCTCAAGTTGAAATTAAAATGGACAGGTCGCCAACGTGGCCCCTTGGGGACTGTTTTGACAGAAATAATAAATAAAAAACTGCCCTATACTTCACTGTTTCTATTATATTTTTAGTCCCAGTACTGTCTTGTCACACCATGTATACACTGAAAATATGCTCACACAGATACACACCAAAAATGTTACAAATGTATGATAATGTACACATACATACAGATGCGCTGACAGTCACAATCCAATGATGATGAACTGCTGCAAAACCATGTAACCAGTATATCATGAAAATATGCATGTAAGTTATTACTGACAGAAAATATCACTATCTGCTATTCTTATACTTAATACAACAGTATATTAGAACTGAATTTATTATTGCAAGTCTGATTAAAGGTCGGCACATTCCCACCCAGATGCAGAAACAACTAAAAACAATACACTTCTCAAATAAACCTTACCTTTCCCCTCCATCAGGAGTTCCTGTCCATGTGAGCCAACCAGTGTTTTGGAAAGGAAAGGGGCAAAATCAACCATGATTTCCCTCAGCAACGGACACACTGATCCAAGTGCCATCTCAAGTTTCTGAGTGAGCGACGCTTCACGTGAAGGTGTGGGTACAGCCAGGTGTTCTACAAGAGGTTTGATGGGCAGCTCATCAGGTCGGGCCTGAGTAGGAGCAGGACACAGGCCATCAGGGATTCTCACCACAGAGATTTCTCCTACTGGCTTCTCTCCTCTTTCTACATTCCCATGACCACCCTCCATGTTGCCCTCAGCATCCACCATACTACCTGAAACACAAGGGTAGTCCTGCCTTAATAACACCAAGCACTTTCTACAGTACCACACAAGGGATAAAATTTTAACCAAAATAATATTGATACAACATAAAATAGATGTCAAACTTTATACATGAATAAACACTTCTTAACCAACAGTTGCACTATTAACATAGATTGTCACTTAAAATCACTTAAAATGCCCTACATATGTTTCGGTCGTCAAGCGACCATTATCAGGGGCTTCTATATTTGTACAAGCTTCACTACGCATTTTCACTTATCATTGCTGGTTCGTTGATGTACGCTGGGGGGTTCCTTGTACGCGCTGTATTTATGTAGGGGGCGGCATTAGTTTTTCGGTGATGATCGTATGTTGAGCTGCTTTGCTGTGGGAATACGTTATGGTGTTAGTTTAGCCCTCTTAAAATCTTACTTTCATTGTAAAATGAGATCTCATTTTGATTCAAAACATGTACAGTTGGATTAATTGTTCTAAGTATTTTTGGTATTGTGTATTTCCGGATGATGGCCCATTCTGGCAGAAATGTATTGCAAGACCAAATTATATGTACATAACAAACATTTTTAGTTGTTACTGATGGTCTTCTACTCTTGTCATTATTGGTATGGTGTCTGGATAATTTTGAACGATAAACACTTCCTGCAAAATTTTATCACAGCTGGTCACAGCATGCATGAACTCACTGTTGACACTGTTTAACAGTTTGGCACCAGAATTCAGCGCCCTGTGCACTCTGCTAAAGACCGGGATTTAAATGGCCTACCCATTACTTTGCATGTTATTGCTCGATCACTATAGTGGTCGTTCAGTTTTCCTGGCATTACACCGAGGGATGATTATAGACATCCCTTGGCACTAAAGGGTTAATAAGGATATTATAAAATTATATCCTGTTGAACTCTAATGACCTGCTGTTTTAGTGGCTTTCATTAAAATTGGTTAACCCATTCAAGAGATACGGAATACACATGCAGACACTGTGGAATGTCATACAAGACTGCGAAAACCAACTTCATAAAGCAAGACTCGCACTCACATCTAAATACATGACTAGATCGGTCGGCAAACTAAATGTAGTAAATTATGTATTACAAATGCAGCAGTCAATAATACAGACCTCTAGAATGAGACATGTTATGCATATTCCTGTGCTCCTCTTTGCTTGTTACTGGATCACCATCTTCGTTGAGGTTCACGTCAGTCCAGCTGTCATCATTTGAGGCAGGTTTATTGTCATCTAAGAGAATCTCATTGTCTATACTGTTCTCTATTGTACAATTCAGGTTGATGGAATTCACCTCCTCAACTGAATCACCGCTCTGTTAACAAAAGTTCAAACATGAAGCAATTAACTTCCACTCAGAAGCAAAACCAGCAAGCAAGCTCCTAAACACAACAGGAATGACAATGGCTAAAGTATCATATTGTTAAATATACTTACATAATACAACAGCTAACAACTCCTTCTAACAACAGTAAAGTTTACAGAAATTAAGGTCAGCTGCAGATCACATAATGGCAAGGAGAAGATAGCACAGAATAATTAAACGGTTCTGTTCATCAGTTAGCTTCCTAACTACAGCAGGTGGAAAAAAATGTATCTGGAGACACAAGAGTAGAAAGAAAGCAGCTTGAATCTTAGAAGTCTTTCACTGATACATACAGGGTAATACAAGATCAGAATGAGATCTGAGAGGAAAAGGCATGTCAGATAAATCAATAATGCAATTTATGCTACCCCTTCATATAATGAAATGCTGACTGCTCCTAACCCTTCTTCTGTCTACAGAAGTGATTCACAGCAAGAAAACATGCAGAGTAAACATGAATGTTACTGCATTGTAGTCACTGACTATGCTACAAGCTGGGTAATATTTGATTTGAATATCAGAATGGGCAAGTGATTTTTGTCTTCTCCAAATGTTCAGACTGGCTCTGGGCCCCACTGAGGAACCTATGCAGTAGGTACAGGGGCTCTTTCCCCAGCGATAGAGGGGCTGGGATGTGAGGCTAACTACTCACTTCTACTACTATATATTACAATTACAAATTGTTTAGTGTGTCAATAGACAGTTATGGGATTAACAATACACATATGCATACCACGTGAATAAATAAAATTATACACAGGTATCTCCTGCTACAGTGCGCTTCACTTAGCAGCGTCACTATAATGGTCTTAACAACAACTTTTTTTTTTTTTTTACTCTGCACAGAAATGTTACATGGTTGAACTAGTTTCTGAGCACTTGCATTTGAGTTTACTGCCATCACTGTGTGTTAACTGACAGCTGGTGAGCATTAACAGTTCCGTGTGGGGATTATCACATTTCTCAAGGGGGGCTGTGAGAAACCACAAAAGCACACAACCATAACTTAGTTCTGTGTTCTAAGTTGTGGTATAAGTTGTGTCTCATCTTGTGCGTTTAGTGTGTTGTGGTCATTTTCCATATTCTCTTGGCCATAATTATTTATGAGTCAAAAGTGCAAAAAACACATGCGTGAATAAAAAGGCTTCTGTAAAGATGCACAGGAAAGGCTTGCCATTAGCAGTGAGGCTGAATGTCATTAGACATACTAAAGCAGAACACCAGCTCAATATTTGCAAAGTGTTAGACATAGCAGGATTAACAGTGCAACCTACTGTAAAAAATAATGACAAACTCAAGGAATGTTGAAAAATAGCAACTCATTAGGTGCTTCATAATTAAATACTACTCTGTGTACTTATAATTGTTAATATGATTTCAGTACTCAAGATACCTGACATTTGGAATTAATTATCACTGAAGTGTATGCCAAGAGCACAAATTAGATCTATAAACATTAATTCTTATGAGGAAAGTTCCCTCCTCACTTCATGCTGTTTCACTGGAACCAATTAAGAGCACTACATGCAGGATGCCTACATATATTCCAACATACACAAAATTCAAGTTATGAAAACGTTTGTGAAATGGAACCCTTGGGCAAGTCGGGGAGTGCTTTGTAACATAAAACAAATGGAAGAAATTTCTACAGCAAACTGGTAATTTTTTCAGCAACTAAACACTTTGTGTTGAACATCTGTACTTCTTTTCATGCCATTTGTCGTGTAACTGGCCAACTTTTGAGGAAGAAAGCACAAAGTTTCGGCATCAGTAGCTGCAACCTTCTCAAAAGGAAAGGTCCAGGGCAATGTTACAAAACCAAATTCATCACACCATTTCTTATACTATACTGAGTTGCTTTTAACTGAAGAAATTCAATGGCTGATGATGCTGCCTCATATCAGGTGTTAATTACATTGTGAACAAACATTTTCTGACATGACAGTAATAATTATATACAGAGGCTATTATGAGAATTTTGATTGTACTACATTAAACACATAAGGCATGCTGCTCAGAAAACCAACTGCTGTTTACCAATCCACGAATCTGGAAAGGCTGAAAATCACAAATGTTCACCACTTTGCGATAAAGTTCTGGAGTACACAGCTTACCAGTATAGGTACTGGACATCGGCTACGTTTTCTACTGTTCTGGTGAAAAGTTGGAGTTCCTTTATGTATTGATACTTCTATGGTAGCAGTTTGTTTAATTTTTAAGACAAATTTTTACATTAAATTTTTGTTTGTTTTCCTGCAGAGTGTAGAGGTTTACAAAACATTAGATCACATATGATTACATCTGTTAGTGACTGATTAAAATTAAATTACTGTGAAGGAATGATTGTTGTCACTTTTCAGACACAGTCCTATCATGGGGAAATCTGCAGCACTACAAAATTATTTAAATGATAACAGTTTACCCAAATTTAACCTCGAAAGACCTTCTTACTGGTATTTGGTAATCATGAGCTTCTCTTCAATTGTACATCTAGCAGAACATTCCAGATAAATTCTGTACCACAAACCAGTAACCACTTAACATGTCATATATACATGTAATATTGTTCACAAGCAAAACAAGTTACAAGCTCTCACTAGCACGCAGATAACTATGAAGCTATGGTTACCTTATTACAATGCAGGTTAGAGGGTGGCAGTCTGGCATACCTCTGCACCCCATCACTTGGATCTACATCGTAAGGATGATTTAGTGAAGACGCATGCGAGGAAGTCCGTGACCTTGTGCTACCCTACAGTATTAGTAACAATTCCCTCTATTAGACAACTATAAACTACTGAAATTGCAGAAAAACAGATGGATAACTTTTTACTGAATGGTATTGGGCCTCGGTTCCATTAATCTGAAAGACAAGTTCTTGGGTGTGTCTTTGGTGGGCACAGCGTTTCCCACTGATTTGTAGGTTTTTTCTGTTACAAGTGTTTGCTTATTACCAAGCCAATTTAGAACCATCACAGAGTGGTTACTGAAGAACTCTGTGTGATACATTCAAAACATACACAAAATACAGGATAGGAAATACTGGGTGTCCAATGTAAAGCAGAACCCACTCAGAAGCTACATTAACAAGCTGTATTATATGACATAACTTACTATACGATAAAACACATGTTGGAAATTACATCCTTCAGCTCGCAGATACACGACACCTAGTAAACAAACTATTAAAAATCTGTGTGATGTTCTTGTCTAGATATTGCCTATCCTGCTCACCTGATGATTTCTTTAAGATTGTCCTGTGTGTGTGTGGACTGTTTTCATATGCACTGTTTTTCAAACTTCCACACAGATACTCAGATCAGATAAACGAGGAAGCCAAAAGGATAAATAATTCGATTCCCAAAAATATTACGTAAGGCATCCACTGAATTATTGGCTGTACAGGTAGTTGCACTGTCTTGCTCACAGAACATGTATTCTTTCTCCTCATCACGTACATTCTCAAAAAATGTTGCAAAACTTTATTCATTGTAAATTTCTGAATTTACTGCACCCAAAAAGATGCTGGGTTCAATTATTCTTGTTGCACTGACAGCACACCACACTCCAAATTAACCTTTTAAAGCCTTGCAGTTAGTATATGCACCACCAGGTTTAAGACTAAAAGCTCTGCATTTCGTCCACGCAGCGTACTTATGCATCCCGTATGATAAAATAAACAGTTATTATTTTTCCCTATGTGGCACTGGCCGGTTGGTCTTTCTAACAGAAATACATGGCGTTCTCTGTGAGGTACAAGCTGAATGTTTATATACATTTCAGATCAATCAGTTAGTCACCAGCCTCTCACAGCGGAGGTTCAGGTTCAATTCTTGGTCAATCCATGTGAACCTTACGGTGGACAAATTGGCACTGGGACAGGTCTTTCTCCAAGTACTTCAGTTTTTTCCTGTCAGTATCATTTGTGATGGACTCTGAGGAGACATATTTACATTGCATGCTAATGACACTGTGTACCCAGATGTGAACCTGCTTCAGCACAAAAAGCATTGAAGTATTGAACAAAGATTACTATAGAACTGCAGCCAATATGTGAAAGGACCACTAACTCCATTTTTGTCCATCAGTTACCAATTAGTGCAATATTACCCGCCATTATTTTCTCAGACACAAACTGTGTCAAACCTTGACCTTGGGCATCACATCATTTCTATTGATAAGGTTTACTTATTTCTTTAAACTACGTGGTATATCATCATTTTAAACATGCAATTTGTCCAAAAATATATGTTGTTTATAATATATAACAGGCCAGAAGATTCTTTGAACTATACCACAATGAGGTAATGATTTCAGGACAGCCACATATTCAGTAAGGCACATCTCTACATACAATAACTGTGCTTAGTTGAGATACTAAGGATGCCAGGAGCAAGACTGGAGGATGAAAAGACAAAATGTCTTAATTTTCATAAATATGAACTAGAAATTGTAATCAGTGTGAATACAGTGACTTCATGAAATATACCCGATATTAAGCATTCATATGGCCAGCAAGTTCCCTTTTTACAATGCCTACAGCTTCAGCTCCATAATCTTTAAATTCCTACCACCAGATAAACCCTGCTCCAGCCAGTTAAGTCCAGCTCACATCCATAAAATTTATTGTGACAAGATGCACATTATACTGTCTTCCCATCCACATTTTATATCATCTATGATCTATTTCCAACTAAATTACAGTACACATTTCTTGTTTCACAAGTGTGTACTTCACATCATGCCTACTTTAACCTTCCTGGTTGAAGATTATTAATTATGAAGTTCACTGTAATATGACACTCTCCATTCCCCTCTTCCATTGGCACAAGCAAAGGGGGGACTGCCGCGCTGCAGCCCCCCACCGCCAAAGCAAAATTTAAAAGAAACATGGATTTTGTAGACACGACGATATCAAGGTTTTACGTGATTTATGCTTCAGTCTAAATCAGCCACTGACATCGGCGGATGACTAGTACACTGGAATATTGAAAAATACAATAAGAACTTACAAATATGTAGCTATTTTTTTTTTCCTTTTTGGTTAGTTTTAATTTTCTCTGTAACCTAACTAGATGTCGGCTCAGAGATTTTGACATGGTTTTCATAATATAGTTTTTAAAATCAAACATACATTATGTATAGCCTCAGGGTCGGCACCGCCCCCCCCCCCCCCCCCAAAGAAAACTTCTGGGTGCGCCTATGCCCTTTTCAATCCATTATTCTCTTCAGCTCTTCATTTTCACACAGTTAATCTTTGTTATTTTCTAATAAAGATTGATCAACTTTTATATCTACTAAAAACAAGAAGATGAACCAAATTTCATAAATCTTAATTTCACATTATATTCACCGTGCATCATGATAACAAATCACAAGATTAAAACCAAAATATGTACTGTATTTTCATACACAGAGTCAACTGCCCCTACATATGTTTCGGCTTCAAGAAGCCATCATCAGGGGTCCCAAGTTTACACGTACTACACATCCATTAGTTCATCTAATAACGTCTCTTATATCGCACATAATACCAGTATTTAAGCATATGTATGATATAAGAGACGTTATTAGTTGAACTAGTGGTTGTGTAGTACGTGTAAACTTGGGACCCCATGATGATGGTTTCTTGAAGCCGAAACATATGTAGGGGTAATTGACTCTGTGTATGAAAATACAGTGAATATGTTGGTTTTAATCTTGTGATAAATTTTAATATTCAGTTTTTCAGACAGTGGGAAAGGTATATTCTACACAACAGGATGCATTTTGCTCACTTCACAATGAAAATCATTTTGATGCATTCACAACTATAAGGTGTAAAATGCACCTATTACATTAATCCTGTCTCCTTACCTGCCTGCCTGAATATACTGACCCAAGAACCGCTTCACAGATTTTTCATAAAATCTAATATTGGGGAGTTTTACTAAACTGTGTCAGTACATTCCAGTTTTTATTACATCACACAAAAATGTTATGTGAAGACCTACATGTGTGTCTGGGCATAACTCTTGAACATAATTCAATAAACACTTATTCAAGCACAAAATACCGTATATTCTCGAATCTAAACCGCACCCGAATCTAATCCGCACCCAGTTTTTGGCGACTTCTTAAACGAAAAAAAGTTAGTTCGCGATTCTAATCCGCACCTTTCCTTCAACCACCCCTTGCCCACGGGGCGACTGATTGAATAATATTGGATGTTACCAATGCGTTAAAATCCGACGCTACGCCTGTGGCCGATGAGTCATACCGATAGAGGCGGGGCCTTTCTCAACAGACGTGCGCAATCTCGTCTGAAGCCAGCTGATCTTTAGTTGTTGAAACGTGGGAGGTGCTTGTTCCAATTTGTCGTGTACCGTAGTTATGGAAGAGGGACACCTGAAATCTAAACGACTCTCATATACGGCAAAGTTCAAACGTGAAGTTATTCGGTGCGCAGAGGAGAATGGAAACCGCAAAGCCGCTGCAATTTTTGGAGTTGATGAAAGCAACGTTCGACTATGGCGGAAACACAAGGCAGCGATCAGCGGGTGTGAGGCGTCACGAAGGAAATTCACTGGACCCAAGAAAGGACGATTTCCTGAAATTGATGATGCAGTCTTCACGTTTTTTCAAGAGAGACGCAAGACTGGACTGTTTGTGAGTTATGATCTACTCGCGAGGAGGCGATAAAGAAGGCCAGATCTTTGAACATTCCTCGAATTATGAGTGATGACGGCGAGTCTGATGAATAATAAATTATAATAATAAATAATAAAATAATAGATTATTGTATTGTATTGTTCTTACGTTGTTTATTAATTACGTTAATTACGTTATTGTTATATTGTACAGCAGCTCAATCATTTTTCCAAAATCCAGCTCTAGACCGCGAATCTAATCCGCACGCGAATCTAATCCGCATCTGATTTTTAGCCCTCTAAAACTGTAAAAAAAGTGCGGATTAGATTCGAGAATATACGGTATTTCAAAATGCTGCAGATAAAAATCAAATGCAATTTTAAGTCCAACATAATTTTCCTGTAAGTCTTCCTGTTTTTAAGATAATTAAATAAAAGAATCTCTATGCTGCAACACATTACACCTTAAGACCACGGACTAATTTTGACCACATTTTATATTGTAGGCCCTGCACAAATCTGTCAATCTCAAATTTCACAAAGACTAGCAGAATAGGAGGCACGCTTTACATAACAACCTAAACACTACAAACAATACCAGATGCCTTTATGGCAATCCATCCTTGTGCCTATAAGCATTAAAAGTCTGTATTTACAAACTGAAAATGTAGGAGTATTAACACAGCACATATGCCATAACTGTTATGTCATGTATGTTTCCTAACCTGTTACTTATTACTGTCATTAGAAAGTAATTTCACTGCACTACAGCCTCAAAGGATTTCTTTACCAATTGTTCTACCAACCGAAGCCCATGAGAATATGAAATTATGGATCCAGATCCAACAGCAATGATGACAGCTAAGGTTGAGAAGAGATGCTAGTTAAGAGACAGCCATTTCAAACAGGCCTACAGCAGAAGATGCAATCACTAAAAGATGACAGAACCTCAACCATGATTTGCAAGCAGTAACATCACAATGGCTAACAAGCAACTGGTTTTCTTCCTACCTTAAGTGAAGGTGGTCCACTAGAATGAGCATCAGGATCTGCTAGAATAGATGAGTTGTTCTCATCTACAACAATCACCTCATATTCTCCATCTTCCTGAGACAACTGCTGACATGGGCCTCTTGCTTGGGCTGCAAACACATATTGACATTTATGAACATTTATAGGTAAACTATTTCTTGAAATCTAAAAGTTCAAATTAATCTTACAATATTTTAGATTTGAAACTCCATTACCATATTCACTAATCACAGTACACACTTTTTCTCCATAAATAATTAAAAAAATGACTGCCTTATATTCACATACATATAAGTCTATACCACATTCAGCTAGAAGCTAGCACCAAAAATATCGCTACTCAATAAAATAAGAACATTCTCTTCTGTTTCTGTGTGAATAATAAAAACACTTGCATCACACTAACTAGAAATTTTGAAAAAAAAAAAAAAAAAAAAAAAAAAATGCATCCTTTAAGTAAACAGCATGTACTGAACAATACATAAGTTTCTGTCTGTAAAGACGATTTAATATTGTAAAGAGCAATACTAAAGTACAAACACTCAGACTCAATACCAGTAACATTTAATGTACTGAGAGCTGTTTATGAATTTAGCAACTATTTATATATTATGATAAACAAACTTCAATTTAACCTTTAAAAATCTCAGACACATATCTGGAGCCAAATTAACTTTGCTCAAATATGGTGCATTGTTTACAAATACAGTATACTGTTTAGAAATAAGATACACAGTTTACAAATTTTTCAAGAAATGCAACATAAAACTAATACAAAAGACATAATGTACAATATTTCAAAGGAGAGGTAAAACTTCAGTGTCATTCAGACTGCTCAGCCAGGATAATACAATATAATACAGTACAACAGTTCAAATATGATACTATAAGGTGTTTGCAAAATTAACTGGAAGTCTGTCAACACAGAACACTACAAGGTAATGCTAATGGTTATGGAGGTGTTTTGAGTCTCATGCCAGGCAAACATTGGGTTTCAGGTTCACATCCTACCCACGGAATTTTTTTTTGCCATCAATAATAACCCTACGTATCACAGGAATGTCAGCAAGTTTGGAGTTCTATCATGAACTGATTGTCCCTACAGCTGAAAAACCGTAGGATTCCAAACTGAAGACAGTATGTGAAAATTGCTCTTAAGGAGAATGGCATACAGCCATTTATAGGTTAGTTCATTATTCTGTCAAACTTTTGGTACATCAGATTACAACAAGACAGGCAATGTATGTATAAACGTAACACTGAAGCGCGTTCGCATAACCACTGTTGTTGTGGAAAAAGAATACGTATTGTATTACATATTCTGAATGTGTATCTGTGCTCTTGCCTTAATTATCCAGCATGCAAAGTGCATGTGCCGTATTATACTGTCATCTGTGACCTGTCTGAGTCTACCATATTTTTCCACATTATCTCATAAACAGCATGATCTTCAGAAAAAAATTATTGAACATAAAATGTGTGTTTTGATTTTCTCTATAACTTTTGTCATTCCAAGAGAATTTAGGGAGATATTATCATAAATGTACATAGGTCTTCATTTAAAGCACTCGTTATTCTTGTCCGATTTTAATGAAACTTGAATTTTCTCAACAGATTTTCGAAAAATACTCAAATCACATTTCATGAAAATCTTTCCAGTGGGAGCCGAGTTGTTCCACGTGGACGGACACATGATGAAGTTAACAGTAGCTTTTCACAATTTTGCGAATGCGCCTAAAAACGTGTCACGTTCTTGGGTCAGGTTTGCTACATGGACGCGAATGGTGAAGGGGTGGTGAAAGGATATGAATGGATTATAACAGAAAAATATTCAGTCAGGATTTGACTGATGCAGAATAGACTGTAACAATAAGAGAGGAAATTTAACACTCTGGTTATTGAAACTTACATGCAAAAGTTTTCAAGAGAGGTACAATCACACAGGGTTGGTTCCCATTTTTATTCAATTAACTGAAACCAAAGATGATCCTCCCTCAACGTGTCACTACAATATCCAATCTATCCACATCAAATTCAGTACAAGATGACTGTAATCTCAAATACATTTTTGTGCCCAGTGCCTGCAGTCATTGTCTTTATCAGCTTTCCTAGCTTCTGCCCACATTACCAACAATGAACAAATAATTTCTGAGCTGGAAACAACCATGAGAACAGCTCCACACCCCCTCCCAACCAAATAACAGAATGATGGCTGGCAGACACGACCTACAGGCTAATGTGAGATTTGAATCATGACAAAAGGCTCATACACTCCACATAAAATAAAAAGCAATGAAGCAGAAGACGGAAATATACACATGGAGTCTGCACAGGTCTGCATCTTGCAGACTACTGGATGTAAAGGGCAAAAAGAGACAATCAGGCACTTCTTTTGGTATAAAAGGCAGTTTTCTCTCTTTTCTTAACAAAGCTCTCAACCATAAGCTGTTTTTATTCTTAACATTCCTACGCATGCTTTACCTCCATTCCCCCTGTATTCTATTATTTGCACACTGTGCTTAACACAGGAACATACCTTTACCATAGCAAGCCTTGCTAACAGCCTGACATATTACAGCATAAAATGATCAGCATATGGTATTTATAAACTTTTAACACTGTAATCATATTGCCATGCTCTGAAAAACTACACTAAATGTCACAGGAAAAAAGTCTACTGAAAATGTAAACTAAATGAAAATTAGGTATAAATATAAATAAAACCAAATCATATGCACAGATAGGCCTACATCAACATATATACATAACTTCTGTACACAACTTTCTCTTGAGTGAACAAACCACAACTGCACTCTGAAATGCTCAACGGCAAAATACGCATAAAAAGCAAAATTCAGTACTTGACTCCATCAGTTAGAAGCTGTTCATAGCACATGATAAGAGTAAAAGCTTGTTACATGGTGTCACAGGCAATGTTTTGCAAGAAACATGACTGGTAAATTTAACAGCAAATCATATAACCTATTTTCTGCAGTAATTTTGAAAGTAAAGTCATACCTTCCCTAATGTTAACAAAGAATTTTCCTTTGATTTTCTTCAAAAGTAACAGACAAACAAGAAGAACACATAGTGGTAGCACATGAAAAGTGAAAAAAAAAAGTGCAAAATAACACTGCAGTCAATATGAAGTTATACACTGCATCACAGTTTTATAGACTGTAATGGCATCAACAGTCGACCTCGGTGGACTAGTGGTTAGCGTTCTCGCCACTGGACCCAAGGTTCGCGGGTTCGATCCCGACCGAGGTCGATGGATTTTTAAGGGTGATAAAAATCCGGAGCACCACTTCCTTCGGAGGGGAAGTAAAGCCGTCGGTCCCATGTCGTAGATTTACGACATGTAAAAGAACCTTACGGGCATGAATAGAAATGTTTCGTAAGCAAAATTCAACCCCAATTTCTCACCCAAGTCTCCTGACTGCCTGCCAGATGGCTCTGGCGGTCACATCAGGATCGACAGAACAGCAGTGCTGCCAGTTGGCCAGTCACCAACTGCCACGAATGCGGAAAGAGAAGGCCTGAGCCCATATAGGGCTGTTGGTTATTATATTATTATAATGGCATCAACAAAAAATAATAAAACCTCAAACAGATTGTAATAAACAGCAGATCATGGTGTGTTGCACTTTGCTCAAGCTTACATCAGATGATGGACGTAATTATTTTAACCTTGACTGAACCTGGACTGAAAGCATACACAAAGCCAGAGGAATTCATGTCCATGAAAGGGTTAAAATCAGTAACATCCTGCACAGACATTTTTCACAACTTTTAAAACTGTAACAAATTGCACTGATACTCTGGTAATTATATAACTATGTTTTACTCACAGTTAAAATACAAAAATATAGGTCTAGAATATTAGTTATGTAATATATTATGTATAAACAGCATTTTGGATTGGTACCCTGAAGCATTATTTCAAATAAAGGTCATGTAACTTTCAAGACATCGAAAATACATACTTCATAAATAACCAGGAAATAGCAAATGTCATATCCATGGTAAGATTCATTTTCAGAGTCAAAATAATATTCTTATCTGGAACTGTAAGAGATACACATGTTACAAGTGATGAAATACATATAATAAAAAAATTACATACTCATTGATAAATATACACTCCATATAGACAAAATATTTCTTAATTGTACTGATTTTATTAATAATTTAATATTCGTAACTGCTGTAATATGAACACTTAAAACAGCGAAACAATATTCAGTACATAATATTGATTTCTTCACACAGGCCCATGATGTTGTTCCCTGCAAAGACTGTTTTGCTCACCACCATTTAAATCTGCCATCAGTCAGGTCTGTGCCTTTCAGATCAATGAATTGCAGTTATACTAGGTTTCAACTCATCTGAATAAGGCACACAAAGTTTTAATTCAATGCACTGCAGTTAATGTTACATTTTTACTCATCATACATAAACAGGGCACTGGAAATGGTTCCCTTAAACTAACAGACACATGTACACATATAACAAATAGATTTTTAATTAAGTGATATGTTGTGTCATGGAGGTACGATCTTCAATTAACTCAAAATTTAACAAGTGGTAAAGAATAAAAACATTCAAAAATGCTGACAGCTGAAGAAAGGCACAGGTTCTCTTGTAACCAGACTGGTATTTAAAACCAGTGCCAGAAATTGTGTAAGATATTTGTGTGAACTTATGGCCTCGGAAGAAAGACAGACCCATAATGCACTCATAGCACACTACACACAAACAACAACATAATGTAAAGGCACTTTATTTACTAACAGGGGAAAACTGTTACTGTATTCCATGCATTCACCTGTCCACTGAAATGAAACATCGCTTCATCACTAAACAGTTTCAGTGTGGGCTATATTTCTCCATCATGCACCACATAAAGGTAACAGTTCACAAAATTTGATCTTGCTTCGCAATCTGTGTCATAGAGTTCATGAACCACAGTTGTCTTACATGGTGTAAATGCTGCAGTTTTGTTGCCATTTGTGGTGATGGTGGACATGCACCCTTGCAGTGCAAGTCAAACTAACGCTTTTCTTGGAGATGTCTCCGATCTAGCGCCACCTCATATATAGTTTTTCTTTACTTAGCATGTGTCTTCTGTGTGTGCTCTTGCTGTGTGGAATGGAACCTGCTGTTTAAAGCCTTCTGATGTATTTGTAAACTGCTGTTGTGTTGGAGAAGGCACATCACAAAATTTTCACCTGAATTTATGATGACACTTCTTATATGACTGGTATTTAGCATACATATATGTATCAAACAGAAGCACTATGTTCAAATGGTATTCCCACTGTTAATGAAGACTGTCTGTCGATAACCATAGACAATAAACGCCTCTCTGCAACAGTGCAGGTGCAGCTGCCAAGCTCAGTCAGGCAAGTACAATGCAATAAGGAAGTCAACACGAGGAAGTGACCAACAATATGGGCCATGTATTATTTGCACATAGTAAATAACATAATATAATACTACACCAAACTGACAATTCCAAGAACAGTGTTTCTAAAGACATTGCAAGATATTCTCGTTATTATGCATCTAGCAAAGTACTGGACAGACCTGGTTCCCCAGATATAGAATTCAGTTGTGTGTCGTATCATGCTGGCTCAATAAATCAGTTCACATCACTGGCAGTGATGGATAAGTACAGAGCACTAGTGGTGCAATGATAGCTGGTACAAGAAAACTGGAGTGAGGAAAACTTTCCTGTCCCATTTTTCCTACCATAAATCCCATAAATTATGTCCTCAAATTGGACACAATCAGGCTGAAAGGCCAGTATCCAGGCACCTGCACTATGACACTGTCATATATTTATACCAAATGCAAGATAGGAAATTAATACTTATAAACCACACAGTAAAATGGTGACATTTTATTAGATGTAAATGCTGTGCTTCCTTTCAAAATGTATGTTCATTTGCAACATACAATGGAACAACACAAAAAGGCTTAAATCAAGAAGGGAATCTGTACTCTGGCTTACAACACTGTACAGATCACATGGTATGGTGTCATAGACACTGGAGATTTATATGGTGATTTACGTTCTTTATAGAGTCTTCTGTGCCAAAACAGTAAACATTACCAGCTTCGGCCTGCAAAATGGAGGCAGAAAGTCCCTCTATAACATTAGTAATCTTTACGACTTCTACACAGCGCTTTACCTAGACAGCTCTACAAGGAAATGATGTACTGTTTTATGACACTTTGCTCAAATCCTCAGCTAATATTTTATTTTTATGGTGCATAAACTCAGTACTGAAATGGGATATGACACTGTTGTTTAATAGATAGGCACTAAAGTTCCTCCACAGCATTGCTCCCCTCTCCACAAAACTACACAGTGTCACATACCAAAGCTGTCTTCATAATCACTGCTGTGAGAACCTCCAAGATCGCTCAGTACCTAAACACTTTTGCACATTCGACAACTGAAACTTCTCACATATTTTGGAATGTGTACATAATATCAACAGTGTATACAGCAAACGTTTGCTTCAGAATGGCCAATTTGTATAAATAAAAGGAAAGATAACTTGGTTTGTACAAAAAAAAAAAACCTTGGGTGGCGCATAATTCACATTCACAAAACAACAGCAAATGCAGAGGCCCAAAATACACAGATAAATTAAGCAAAAATTTGCATAATGCAATGCATTATCCACATGCAATCAAAATGCAAGAGTCAACACATTCAAGTCTGCAACACAGATGAGGAATGCAAGGAGATCAAAGGCACATTTACTAGCATCCCGTTTTCTTAGCAATGTTCCTCTTAATTCAGGATAAAACGTTCAGCAACAGAGAAATTCCATGTAACTGCATCAGTATTAATGGATATCAATTCTTTACTTAGTGCACTATCCTTCTCTTTTAGAGGCACAAAATAGTGGGTGTGAGATGCTAGCATGACGTACAGCTGCAATAAACATTCATGGCTATATGGAAACAACCTTACTCATTACATCAGTTACCTTGATGACCAAGAGTTGAGTTTCTATGGTATCTAGTTGGCACATTATTGTTGTTGTTGTTGTTGTTGATGTTGTTGTTGTTGATGATGATGTGGTTGTTGTTGTTGTAATTTTTGAACAAAGGGTTTCGATGTCGCAGGAAGGGTTGATGCTGGGCGTTGGGGTGCGACGCAGGTAGGAACTGGGGGTATACGTGATGCGACCACTGGGGGAACAAAGGCCGCGCTCCCCCCTCTATGTGTCAGCGTTCCAGAGAAACAACATATACGCACACACCATTAGCAATTATAAGGTACAGCAGCACAACTAACAGGCATCTTTGTTATACTTCATGATAAACTATGTTCTTCTTAAAACACCACAGCTGTCATTTTAAAACATCCAATAATATGTGCTTCACTGAATCAAAACATCCTGATTACTCAAGGTGTTTCATTATAAAAACAGATGATGGACAGAAGTGATGTTCCTAATACTCTATACTCTTGAATTTCATCACAAATGATATCTTCTATATCTGTGTTTCATTATTCAGTTTCAATGACAATTCAAGGGAGAACTTCCACTGTGTTACAATTTTAAAAATGTCAAGGGGACCATAAGCATAAAATCTCTTAAAGACTATATGTACTGTATTCACTATATCAATAATGTGTGTCACTGCCGTACCAATATAGTACCTGACAATCGCAATGAAAATACTCTTCAGTGAATAGTATATTCCCACTACATATACCTCCATGCAAGTATGTTTTCATTCAACACTGAAGAGTTAAAACTATTACAAGTTATAAATTACACTGATATTTTCACAAATTGAACTTCCTGAAATACAAACATGAAACCAAAGAACTGTAACATGGGATCAAGGTCTTTTGGGATGTGATACTGTGTCACTGGGTGAGTGGTTCCTGACATTTCAAAGGGCTGTGGGGCCATCATCATACTCTGAAACGTCATAAATCACTGACCCAATGTCAGAGTGTAACACCCCTGGTGGTGACAGCACCATACAAACATTGGGAACCACTCACCCAATGACAGGGAATCACATCTGAGAAGACCCCAATCATCAGCAACACTGCTGTGAGAACTTTTGATCTTGCAAAGTATATCACATAAAAAATATTCAGCACATAATAGAACAGTAATATAATTGTCTGGTGATCCTAAAGGCTTTGTACAACTAACTTATAAGCCCATACATACAGATTTTTACTGCCAAATGATGTAAGGACTACTGATTAAAAAAGATGACTCATGTGTATGTTGGTGTAGTTCTGACACAAGTACTGTAGGTTACCACACTGTTAGAGTCAGAGCATAGCTAATTGATCAAAAGACAATTGTACATGGTCAAAAAACATCTGCAAGAAAAGTTTAGTACACCAGTTTTCTCAAAACCTTAACACAGTGTCTTAGAAATTAACGCATCACGAATAAAATATTTTTCACAGTAAAATACACTGCTGTTGCAAAGAATACCATCAAATCAGTCCAGAAAACGTGCACTGGGAATTGCTGCACACTAATACTGAAAGTTCACCAACAGATGAGACATGTCCATCAATTACTGCCTACATAAAACTACACAGTAAAACCCCTATTTAATGAATTACTGGGGCATTAGAATATATTTCAATAAATCGAGGTTTTCATTAAATGGAGGTTTTCAATTAATATGGAGCTACTGTCAGGACATGAAAAAATCATCACTAAATCCGGGATTTCACTAAATGCGGGAACATTAAATCGGGGTTTTACTGTATATGGAAATAGAGAGGTGACTAAATTATGAAGAAGATGGTTTACTATGCCTACTGACACTCTATTAGGAACTATGGAATAATATTTTTTCGGGATATCTCCATACAGTTTAAAAATTTTTAAAATACAAAAGAATAAAATTAGAACTATTACAGGATGCAGAAGCAGAGACTCATGTAGAGATTTATTGAAGACCTTGAAAGTTTTACCTCTTCAATGACAATGTATATTTTCTCTTCTTTCATTTCTGGCTAACAACAAAAATAAATTCAAAATAAATTCCAATGTTTATAACATGAATACTAGACAAAAATCTAATTTTCACCAACCTTTTATTTATCTCTATACCAAAAAGGAATCTATGGTTTTGGCACAAAGACGTTGTAACAATCTACCACCAAGTACCAAAAGTCTGAATGATAATATTAAACAATTCAAATCAGCGTCAAAAAATTATCCACATGCTCATTCATTCTGTTCTGTAGATGAACATTTTAATGTAAACAGAGAATGTTAAAATTAATATTTTATAAATTCTGAAGCTAATATTGTATAGCATTAACAAAATACTGTATGTAATATTTTAATGTGACTTGTTCTGTATGCAAAGGTATTACCCTGTTCTGGGTTAAAATTCTGTTCAATTATAACCACATGTCCTTACATTGGAACAAAATAAAATGACAGGTTCGTGTTAAACAACGAAAAAGAAACAAACTCACAATCAATTAATTATTTTATTCCAACAAATGCACTACACTATTTTAGTGTTTTCTTGTCCCTACATATGTTTCGGCACTCCTTGTGCCATCCTCAGGGGTGTCGTCAAGAGTTCACAGTTTTCAAATGCGTCCAATTCACTTTCACAACATAAATTCACTATCACAGAACATCACTTATCTTCTTGTCCATGGTGGTCAGCTTGTCTTCTTTGGTGTTTTATTAAAATTGAATAATTAAAACTTCATAAATGAAGATATTTATAAAGTTTTAATTATTCAATTTTAATAAAACAGAACTTATGTTGTGAAAGTGAATTGGATGCATTTGAAAACTGTGAACTCTCGATGACACCCTGAGGATGGCACAAGGAGTGCCGAAACATATGTAGCGACAAGAAAACACTACAATAGTGTAGTGCATTTGTTGGAATAAAATAATTAATTGATTATTAAAATGCACGGTATATATAATATAAAACTCACTATGTCTACTTCATACAAAAGACTGTCATTTTACATGTACAGCCTGTTTTAGTAGTACCTTCTTGGTAAATTCTCGAGAATTTCAATGCTGTCCAATACAATGTCCCAAACTACTGTCCTGGTCATTACAACACGTCGAAGATTTCGTGCCATGTTGGTTGTTTCCGTACTATTACTGAGAAACTAGACAAATAACTCACGTGACAGTATGTAAATCTTATGGTAATTCATCCCCTTAGTGTTACACACGCGAAAGAAGATTGATCAGCAAATTGTACATGGAACAGAGTGTCAAAATATGACTGGACCAAGGGGAGACGAGGAGTGTGAAGATTGGAAGAGAAGTTAGACAAGGTTGCTGTTTGTCGCCGATTCTGTTCAACTTATACAGCGAGTACCTTACCAAGGAAGCTCTTGAAGGGTTTGGAGACTTCAAAATAGGAGGACAAGTAATTCGCACTGTGAAATATGCAGATGACCTTGTGCTACTGGCTAGGGAAGAAAACGTGCTACAGGGCATGATTGATAGACTAACTGAAATTGGAAGATGTTATGGGATGGAAATGAATGTGGAAAAAACTAAGGTAATGAGAATCTCAAGGCAACCTGCCCCAATTAAAATTATGATAGATCAAAAGCAATTGGAGAACGTGGAATATTTCAATTATTTGGGTAGCATGATAACAAATGCTGCAAGGTGTAAATGTGAAATTAAATCCAGAATTGCCATGGCTAAAGCAGCATTCAATAAGAAGGAGAATCTTTTCAGCAGCAAACTGGACTTAAATTTAAGGAGGAAACTAGCAATATGCTACATTTGGAGCACTGCTTTGTATGGTGCTGAAACGTGAACACTTCAGAAAGTAGATCAGAAGTATCTGGAAAGTTTTAAAATGTCATGCTGGAGAAGAATGGAGAAGATCAGTTGGACCGATTGTGAGAGAAATGAAGAAGTATTACACAGAGTCAAGGAGGAGAGGAATATCGTACATACAATAAAAAGAAGAAAGGCTAACTGGATTGGTCACATCTTGTGTAGAAACTGCCTTCTGTAATACGTGATTGAAGGAAAGTTAGAAGGAAGGATACAAATGATGGGAAGATGAGGGGAAGACGTAAGCAGCTACTGGATGACCTTAAGGAATAGAGAAGATACTGCAAATTGAAAGAAGCAGCACTGGATCGCACCCTGTGGAGAACTCACTTTGGAAGAGGCTACGGACCTGTCTTAAGACAGACTACAGAATGAATGAGTGTTACACATATTCCATGCAGTAGCCTTACACTTACAAGTTTTATTTACAACCATCGCACAAAAGTATTTGGGGGGGGGGGGGGGGGGGGGGAATAAAATCTGTGTGATTCATCCCTGTTGTGTTTTATTCAAATGTTACATTATATAACACAGTCGTACACAACACATATACAAGTTTTTCAGGTTACTTGTTTTGGCCTTGTTAATAAGCCATCATCAGACCTTTTTTTATCCTTGCATATAGGACTCAGATCTCATTCCTTTACAGCATTCGTCATAAAATTTATTGAAATAAATATATAAAATATGGATAAAATTATGGAGTATAGGAAGGTTTTTAGTGCTATAGTCTTAAATATAAATAAATAAATCACTTCCAGTCGTGAAGTTCATTTCTGCGGTTATTCCGTGCAATGCAATTTATACTTTCTCATTTCAAAAATTAATAACCAAACAGACAAATAATCTGCAGGACAGCTGAAAGAGTTGAAAATGCGTATGTTTACACAGGTGAAGCAGTCGTTTGGCAACAATGGAATCAAATGAACAAGTCTTTACCGCAAATGAAGAGGAAAGCTCGCCGACTGACCGCACTGTTCATGTGGCTAAAGTCATGCGATCCACCAATGTAAGTGCGCCTTCCGTGACGCTGTTCTGCGGTAGCAGGTTCGAATGTCTTGCTTGGTTGGAACCCATAAGTTGCGGCTGAGACAGGGGATGGGTTTTATACGTGGGAATGCTGCCACAAAATACTGTGGTCGTGACCATAGTGTGCATCCTTGTAGCTCTCGGTAACGACCACAACTTCCCGATTTTTGTAACTTGTTTCTCCTTCCCCCGTCATCTGTCTTGCACTTGAAGTAGCAGAGTATGTAAAGTGTGCGTGGTATTGTTTAATTATTTCTTTCTTATAAACACCCTTACACTGATTATTTTATATAGTGGGATGGATTTTTATTGCATGAAACTGATACTTTTGTTACAATGGTATTTGTTAATGGGAAACTTTTTACACAAATACAATATTGGGGTTATGAAGAAATTTCGTTTTACTGAATGTTTCGTTACTCTGGTGTTCGTTAAAAACACACACACACACACACACACACACACATACGCAAGTATATAATCAGATTTGTGGGCTGTTAGTATAACAGAAACGCGCATGTTGTAATTACAAATCTAAAATAATACATATTTCATGCGGAACAAAACACGAGAAGATGACAAGCAGCAAGTACTAACACTCTCCCTTCATAATGTCTTATTTTGTAAAACTCTTCCCTTCTACAGTATACTTTATCAATACTACAAATACACACGCACGCACACAAATAGAGGCCCTACATGTAGAAGACACTGCATTAACCATGAAAGATGTGTAGACAACAGTGAAGAGACATCGTAACACAAAATTTGACTACAAAATGCTAACAAGTGTTCACATAAGGGCAATCGGTTTGCTTGTTCTGAAGTTTCAGAGGAATGTACTGCCGCCATGCTCAGGGTGACTAAACTGTTCTAGGTGGATGAAGTTAAGTGATGGAAGAAACTGTGTTGGTTAAGCAGGCAGGCACAACAGAATCTGGCCAATTGGATCAGACACGGCACAAAATGATACCACTACATTTCACAAGCACTGAATGACACTACTGGCAAAACATGGATGTATCAATAATCAGTAATTAATAATGAAAATGATCCTCTTCCATACATTAGTAATTACTGACAATTATATCACCATAATGTTACCAATTGTACTAAATATACTGTATTTATCTCCCATTCCACCACAAGTGTCAGTTAAGTTACAAGGATTGTAACTCCATACCTTGGAGGTACCAGGTTCGATCCTTAGCTCAGAGGCTGGCTATCCTAATAAACATTTTCTATGATTGTCACCTGTCACAGAAGTCAAATGTTGGGAGACTACCTCAAATGAGCCCATGAGCCCATCCTTTTACATTCCCATAATTCACATGTTGATCCTATAGAACCCATGCACTTGAGAAGGCATCTTCAAAAAGGCCAAGATACAATGAACAGACCTCTGCCTCTATCTCACCACATTCCTCAACAACAGGCCATCAATCATGGTAAAAGGAATATGTAACACAGACGGTGCGAGAGAAGACAAGTACCTGTGTTTTGGGCAACATGCATCTCTATAAACCTCACCAATAAACAATACAAATGAAAGGGAAAAAAATAATCACACCTATCTGAGATTTATGGCTCCCAGTGCAGTGTTACTGAAGATTAAAGTCTTCTGGGATGTTACACTGTGTCACTGCGGAAACAGTTCCTGATGTTTTGGAGGGTTACAGTGCCTTCCTCTTCACGGTCAAGCAGTCTAAGAAGAGAACTTCTTGACTCTGAAGATAAGGCATTATGATCCTTTGACACATTGAAAACTTGCCTAATGATGCAGTGTAACATCTCACAAGACTTTAATCTTCAGTCACACACATAACCCACATACATATTACAAAGAATTTATTACTATATTTATCATAAGCAGCACGCTCAGCTTCACTCTTCAGTGATACATAAATCATTTCAACATCATACAGTCTGAGCTCCCGAGAGTGTTATTAAATAAATTATATGTATATAAATAAATAAATAAAAATAAGTTCATCAGTTATTGCCAAAAAACTAAATGCTAAACAATCAATATGTTTAATACAAAGTTTCACTGAAATCCATTTCCTGGTTCAGAAGATTTAAACTGATGGAACAACAGACACACATCATGTCAGCATCAGCCCTTCTCTCCACGCAGAATATGGCAAGTAGGCTAAAATAGGACGGAGTGTAGGGACACAATCATAACATAAACATGGCTAATAAATCCTTAAGAAATATGACAAGTCAAAAACATTTGCACAAAAGTAACAAATCAAAATTTCATTCACAAAGGCATGAAGAACATATTAAATTTGCAAAATGCTTGCTAGCATTTGGTCCTGAAACTTCTTCCTCCTAATTTGCTGTTTAAAAGTCGTAAAGATCAAAAGGCACCTATTGTTTTGCATGGGTGTAGAACTTTGTTTCATATACCGTATATTCTCGAATCTAATCCGCACCCAGTTTTTGGCGACTTCTTAAACGAAAAAAAGTTAGTTCGCGATTCTAATCCGCACCTTTCCTTCAACCACCCCTTGCCCACGGGGCGACTGATTGAATAATATTGGATGTTACCAATGCGTTAAAATCCGACGCTACGCCTGTGGCCGATGAGTCATACCGATAGAGGCGGGGCCTTTCTCAACAGACGTGCGCAATCTCGTCTGAAGCCAGCTGAGCCTTAGTTGTTGAAACGTGGGAGGTGTTTGTTCCAATTTGTCGTGTACCGTAGTTATGGAAGAGGGACACCTGAAATCTAAACGACTCTCATATACGGCAAAGTTCAAACGTGAAGTTATTCGGTGCGCAGAGGAGAATGGAAACCGCAAAGCCGCTGCAATTTTTGGAGTTGATGAAAGCAACGTTCGACTATGGCGGAAACACAAGGCAGTGATCAGCGGGTGTGAGACGTCACGAAGGAAATTCACTGGACCCAATTATTATATTATTATAATAATAAATAATAAAATAATAGATTATTGTATTGTATTGTTCTTACGGCACGTACAGCAGCTCAATCATTTTTCCAAAATCCAGCTCTAGACCGCGAATCTAATCCGCACGCGAATCTAATCCGCATCTGATTTTTTAGCCCTCTAAAACTGTAAGAAGGGTGCGGATTAGATTCGAGAATATACGGTATTCAAAGAACAGGGCTGATGGTGTCTGAGAACAGTGTGCCAAGGAAAATACTTTTAACTAGGTGACAGAAAGCAACAGAAAATAGAGAGAGAGCTGCATAATGAGGAGCAACAGCAGCATAATTTGTACTTCTTCACAAATATTATTAGGATGGCCAAGGAGGTTAAGATTGGGTGTGAAATGTAGCACACATTGGAACTACAAGAATATACACAACATTTGGTCAGAAAACACTTAGAACAGTGGTTCCCGAAGTGTGCTCCGTGGATCCCAAGGGATCCATGGATACATTACTGTAATGGCTACTATGATGTTTACTTACTTTTTTAAATTAAAGGAATACTGTTTCATTAAAAATAATCAAGGAACTTCTTTAATTGGCGATGTGTTTACCCCACATGACTGTCAGAATATCTAACATGGATTGTTATGTATGATATTGGTATGTATTAGTATCTATCTAAAATCAATTCTGAGATATAAATTTTTATTTTTGCATACCTATCATCCAGACATTATATATCTACATGAGCAAGCTTGTAAAAATCTGTGGCTATTTTTCAAAGCCAAAAGGAGTCCACAAGCAAAAAAAGTTTGTGAAACACTGACTTAGAAGACGAGGTGTAAAAGATGACAACATTACAATGGATCTTAAAGAAACAGGTTGCGACACTGTGAACTGAATTCATCTGGCTTACGCAGGGACCAGAGACAGGCTTTTGTTAATATGATCAGGTACCATAAAAGACAGGTGAGCAACTATCAGCATCTCAGAAGACTCCACTTCACCCTTAATTGTGAAGGCCAACAATACACTTACGTACACCCAGCCAAGCCACATCATATGCCACGGTATGATAATCTGCTTGTTTTTGTACGAGCTTAAAAACATTTTATCACCCTATATGTGGTTTGAGAGCAGACTGAATCCCATACAGATGAGTCTTCTTTTGGGTTTCAGCACTATGTAGTGGTTACATGTTCTGACATTTCAAAGGAACCTACTGCCTCCATATTCAAGGTGACTAAATTGGTTCGGATGGATGCTGAAGGGGTACTAATGGATATTTCTGTGGGTTATATAGAGAAACTTAAGGTAGCTGGGCCAATCACAGCTATGGGGGATAGGCAGAGGAAACGGGATTGTCCCAAGCCAATGGGAGTCAAGATTTCAAGACTTACATCCTCTTTACTTCTGAACACAAAATCTCCCTATATGCAATACCACACATCAGTCACACCCTTGGCGTGAGTGAGTCAAAGTTACCATTTGTCCCGTGTTCTCTGTAAGGTAAGTACAGGGACAGAAGAAACTGTTGAGCATCAACCATACAATGTAACATAGCAGAACCATACAGCAGTACTCTGATAGATGAGACTAATGCCTGGGCTGCTCTAGGAATAAGAAAATGACCAGTAAAAGAGGCCATGGAGTAATGCATAAATACTACGGCAGCCTGTTGTATGATGGTTTACTGGGTACACTGTCTGAGAGGTGTGAGTTAAGGCAGAAGAAAAAGTTGAGCAATAAGCATGACTGCCATGGTTACTGGATGAAGACAAGCACAGTAAACTGCTAAGATATATAAATGTGTGTGTGTGTGTGTGTGTGTGTATGGGGTGGAATAAAATAACAACAAACTTTCAGAGATGGTAGAAGAGACCAAATTAAGGATTTTGAGATAAGGAACTTACATCCAGAAATGCCTTGGTTCAAAGCACCTCAGTATCAAAGTCACACCAGACACAGAGACACTAGAAATTCTCATACTGTGCTTTGAGACTTTGTTGCAAACCATGACAATGCAAATTTTTGACCACATAAACTGAATACATGCCTAAATTAATAAACCTTGTAAATCCAAAGTCACACAAATCACAACCACATAAATCAAGAAATGCCTGTAATGCTTCTACATGTCTGAACATTACAGACATGAGTTATGTAGCCAACAGAAGACAAGATCAGACTTATTGCAGTAACGTCAGCGACTGTATTCTTAACGAATGTAGTTTACAAATGCTACAATATTTGTGTCATGCCTGTCTCTTGTGCACCTTCTATACACTATTTCAAAATGAATACACATGTTCAGTATCAGAAGATCAGAATCTTCATCAATGAAGCTATGAGAATACATGACGCAAACATTTTCAAGTGTGTCATTTCACAATGCTGTCAGCCACTTTGATCATAAATGTCGCTGCCTCAACATACCATATAATTCCAAATCATATATGGATCTACAGTCTGCAGTAAATGCTGAAGAAAATTTTGCAGGTTCAGACAACAGTGTGATGGATTTGGAAGATGGCAGAAGATGCAAATATGACCAGTCAAGATGCACGCAGCTGTGCTGACAGAGCAAATGCTATTGCAGGTATATATGTGTGTGAGAAGACCTCATAGTGGTTGAAGGAAAAAATGTAGGTGTTGGTGGACATCAAGGTAGTTTACAGACTGTGACTGAAGTTGTGCACATACTTTAGCAAAGAATTTTATGCACAAATTGTAACAGACACAAAGCACTATAGTCAGCACATAAAAACTCAAAGGGGAACTTACTGTCTAAGGGACCAAGAATGAATGAATGAATGAATGAATGAATGGAATGAATGAAGGGAAGTTAGTTATGGAATATGGAATACACATCATCCCAGCACCATTCATTCTAATGGGCAAATACAGTAGAACCCTGTTAAAAAGTATTTCAAGGGACCAGAGGATTAGGGACTCCTTAAGCGGGAAGACTTATTAAGAGGGAAGCTTATTAAAAGCAATAGGCTTTCAGGACTTTAAAAATCAGACTTCTTACAGGAGAAAACTTCTTATGCGGGGACTTCTTATCCGGGTTCTACTGTATTTAAGAACCAAACGTGAGGATGTACTTTTCTTGAAATTAGATGCTATATATGTCCATGTCATTTTTGTAAACTGATTTAATATGCAGGTTCTTACATCTCACAAAGAGCAGCACCAAAGATAAGTAACAAGGTCCTCCAAAATTGATCAAAATCAAAACTAACCTGCATCATTTAAGTTTTAAATTTAAAGTCCTTGTAACTTCTTCAACAGACTGTTTGCATGGTTGAGTAATTAACCCACTGCAAAGGCTCCTGTATTTCAACAGTACCTCCTTAGAATGTCTTCAGTCTGGTACAAAAATTTTAAATTGTGAGAGTCTACGTCTGGCTAAATGTAGCCATCCACTGAATGCACAGGGCAGGATACTGTAATACAGAAGCATCTGACAAGCAACGACGAGGGTAAAACAACTCCCATACTGCTGAAATTATCAGAACCGTGCCTCATAAGAGATAAACAATTTGGAAGGACAACATCTGTAATACCCACAATGTTGCCAAATGGCTGAAGTCACAGAAGACTAACTATTCAGGGACTCCATAACTAAATGGTAAGACTGTACCTAAATGGAACAGTAACTGAAGAGAGGTAAAATTACTGCACAACACGCAGCAGCCACGTTAGTAATGAGGTGGAGTGATTAGAAGACACTAGCAACAATCTCTGCATTGCACGATGACGAAACAAGATCAGTCACTACAAATTGAGGTATACATGACAACAAACACATGGGTACTGTTGACAAGGACAGCTTGCTGCAAATGTCCCTGGCAAAAGAAAGAAAATGAATAAGTGGTAAATGAAGCGCTTCTGTAGACTGCCACATGCAGCCTACAGAATGCAGAATGCTGGTTGAATGCATTGACAATATAAAGACAAAAATGCAGACAGAGAAGTGGACCATCTTAAATTCAGTGCAGGTGTTGTTAGTAAAATATTGTACACTATATAGAATGACATGACCACATGGAGATGACAAGTAGGAAGGCTGACAGAGCAAACTTCCCTCTTGGTAATTCTTCCAGCAGAAGGGGTATCAAATCCATAAAACAGGAAGCTGATTGTAACAAACGTGAGAACGTATGAGAGAAAGTGTATCAGTGCCCCATTAGTGAAGTGGCCTTGTGTAGGGCCAAGTGTTTCAAAGTCTGGTAATGTATATTGCAATTTTTCAGTTTCTTTCACTTAAAGAGTATTTAATCTTCCATTAACGTAAACAAATAAGAAATCACGAGGGACTGAAATGTAACACACAAACTTCTGGTCTCTGCCAGTAGTTTAAATTTACCAAGTGAAAACATAAGGCAGCCCTACCAAAAGGAAAAACGCAGGAATTCAATGAGATGCTGGTCAGTACATTGGTCTAGATGTAAACTCAGAGGACGCTACATACATGTACACGTCTCATCATTAGAATTGTGGTTGGGCTAGCCAAGTCTGTATAGTGACTAGGCTACAGGCTAGACAAGTTCTGAGGCCCATACAGCTCCCAGTCTAATGACTAACAATGCACAGTTCACATACATGCAAATGTCACCTAGTACACCAACATGTCATTACTGCAGAAATTGAGAGAAGATGAAATCTGTGGAATGTTTGCTAACACACAGTTCAGAATCTTCTTGTGTTTACAGAAACCACCTACAATCATTATGATGAAAATACAAAAACTCATACTTTTATCCATCATTTATGTTGGTGTCATATTTGATCTCTCACCTTAAGGGAAGGATGTAGCTTGCATGTTTGAAAATGCAGCACTGTGGAAAATGTTCACAGAGGTAAGAACAGAATTTATTTACCATATTTCACAGACTATAAATACAGACAATAAGGTTTCTTTGGAAAAAACATATTATCCAGAAAATAAGAAGTTTGGGAACATATTAAGTATTTGGAGTATATTAATGAGATGCCTTATGCATTTCACTTCATTCGCAGTTCAACAGATAAGAAAACTATTGTACCTAAAACAAAACAGTAAGATACTAATAATTCATAATAAAAGAAGTAATTTCATATATGTATATATATATATACCCAGGCATTCCAAGTGGTGAACAATACATCCCTTCACCATCCACACACATCCTCTGCTGTCTATGGAATGAAGTATTAACCCAGTGCATTTGAAATTCTTCCCAGCATATTAAAACCAAAAGTGTGTTACAGTGCAATGTTAGTACGTTTCACATGATGTGACAATCTACATCAGTATCTGACGACAAACTACACTATGTCTTTTTAATGGACAATACTAAGCACTTACACATCCAGTCAATATCATTAAATTCTATCATAATCCCATATAATTTCATCTTTTATAGTTTAAAAATACTTTAAATGAATATCCTTTTTTAACTTGCTGCAAAAGTTCTTTGCCCTTACACAGCGCACATAAACAACATTTATCCCACAAACAAACAACCACGTGTCTGATCTACTCTGGGAGTTTGAAACTGAAGAAATTACCCATTTTCAAAATGGGGAGAAAATGGCTGTCTAAAATCCAGCATAAAAAATTCAGTGCTTTACAAACTAAACAAAAATTACATGTAATTTATATATATATAAATAATTGCATACAGTTTATGGCTGACCATGAAGTGTGTATAGTATTCACTTACAGATAATGTAGTTAATTTCAATGTGTGACAGATGGTGTTAATCATCAACAAACATCAACAAGTTGGTACATTCACCTACAGAAGAATCTAATTGTCTGACAGGCACCTTGAATCACCAGAGAGCTTTGACATGCATATACTGTGATCTGTACAAGGCTTCACACTAAACCTTGAATGGGACATCACCACTCAGAGCACACTATACTGCAACACATTTTCAATGAATATTACAATACTTCTGGTAGAGCTTCCTTATTTGTGAATGTAAAAGTGAATTACAGAACCCTTGCTCTGAAATGTGTAAAGAGGAATGCCTGTCACTTTATATTACCACCACATTCAGCCACTATGTTTCCATACATGGAAATAAGAAAACAGAAAAATTCCAAATGTTTCATGTAAATCTCAATAACTTATTCTGCCATTTGTAAGAGTGTTAACAGAACTTTTTGGCAGCACTATTAAAACACACAGATATTACAAAATTTTATACTCCATGGGGTTTTATAGTATAAAAACATACTAAGAAGAAACTGACTTACACCAATGAATAACAAAGCTAGTTTAGCTTACCTGGCAATCTTGCTTAAAATTACCGGCCTTTGCCTACATATACTGTATGTGTTGGCACTTTTTGCACTCTGACCAAGCATGTTTGGCAACAGTAAACCTGACTCCCTTCTGCCCGTGCAGGAACAGGAAACATTAACATGGAATGAGAAAATCAAGGGACATCAGGAATATCAACAAAATAAACCTACCTGGTGGACTGCCTGTGCTGCCTCCGTGGTGTGATCCTCCATTGCCACGTAGCGATGATGTGGTGGTGGGTGCTGCAGGACTTGGCGGCCGAGGTGTCAGCGGTGGTTCCAAAATATCCCGGTACTTCGATACCATCAACACTGAGATGAAGTAGACAATGGCCAGGGACAGGAATTGTGCCTGCTTTGTCTCCTCCTGTAAGAACAAGTTCATGTTTCTTGTAATTTATTTCAATATATTATGTATTAATTTTTCCAGTTACCTTGTATGGTTGTAAAGTGAAGTATCTTGATTACAGAGAATAATATAAATTGCATGTGAATAAAAAAAAAGTAAACAACTGGGCCTAAATGACAAAACATGTTTCATGGGTTAGTATACTGGAAGTAGCAGAGATGGAGGACATAAAAAATGCAAATAGAATTTTGGTGTGGAAGCTTCTTAGAAAGTGACACTGTGAAATACTGGAAAGTGATGGGAAGAAAATGCAACAGTGAGTCTTAGGAAGTAAGTTGTAAGGATCGAAGGAGGCCACAATCATGTGTCACTGTGAGCTGTAATTTGGTGTTACAACTTCATGCTCAGAGTCAGGTCGTCTTATTGAACCACAATCATCATTCATGGGTTTAACAGAACAGCAATTCTGCAAGTTTCATGTGTTTACATGTATTTTTTGAACTCAGTACATCTGATGAGTATATATAAAGGAGGTTACGTGTCTCCACCAGTAGACATTCCCTGGTTATTACTATTTCTTAATGCTAAAATGGGGACCCAGTCAACAGAAACTCTCCAATTTGATTTTGGTTTTGCAGTATAACAGTAAACCTTACAATGACTTCGTTGCCAACATACTAGGCACTGACACTGCACTATTTCTCTGTAATCTACAATTTAATCTCTGCACTTTTCTGTCTTAATTCTTATATCTTAGTAAGAAAAGTGAAATCTAGTTGTCTGTGGTAGCCACGTTGGTAGACAGGTTGCCCACAGTGTGAGCAGCATGCATTAAATACCCAATGCAGCAATTTCTTCTTTTAAATCACTATGTCTACAATGACTTTTACCACTAACTTTTACATCTTTTTCCCTTCTCATAACTCAACAAAGTTTGTGCGTGTGTTGGACTCTTGGAAATGAGAGTGTGGTAGGAGGAATCCCATACTGCAGGAACTATATGGATACAACCAGCTACATGGACAAAGGGTGGAGCAGAACATAGTTCTCATAACAGCTACAGGGTAGTCTGAACATAAATACACACACTCATACATAACCAATTACAGACAGATATTATTTACAGAAGTTGGGTAACATATGCTGCCAAACTAGTAACATAACATGAAATGCGCCACAATGTTAATGAAGCTGGAATCCTGGTAGAAATAAAGTCATGAAAAAAACACACAAAAAAAAAGAGTAGACATGAAAACAGTTCATATAAAGTAAAGGAAATTTTATGACACTGAAATGCACTATAGATATGATTATTAAAAATACTACCTGACTAAAATTTGGGCCCATTCTTGCTGCACAACTGGCTCTTACTTTTCCAACTGGGCTACTGTGGAAACCGTGTGTGCGTGGTTATTAATAGAGTTGTAAAGTAACAACGAAATGGACAACAAAATGTGCAGTACAGAGAAATAGTGGAGAATTGGCATTTAATATTGTGACCACAGTGACAAGTGGGCCCACTGCCACACTCCAAAACTGGAGCTGGCATTCAACAAAGCACGCTTGTATGTGAAATCACACACGGAGTGCATCTTCCCAGTATCCATTAATGCATTACCATGGTCCGAAATGTGACATACAAAACAGGTACACTTAAGAAACAAAATGAACATAATTATGACAACTTGTTGAATCACAACATGAAATAACAATGCAAACTGACAGAAATTAAAAAAATTACTTCACCATTAATAATAAATGTCTGTACAGTTCACCAAGCACAACCAAGTTTAGAAACTTCAACACATCTAATTTCCCTTCCACATGTCATGTTTATTTTCTTAATACTGGCAACATAACTTTGTTTAAATGCGTGAAGCTTATGTTGCTTCAATTCGAGGGGCCAGCTAAATACATGGTACATCAAGGGGCCACAAAAAGTGAGAGAGAAGGAAGAAAGAAAAAAGGAAAAAAGAAAAAGAAGAAAGAAAGAAAAAAAGACAACTAAATGTAAAGTGTACCAGTGTTTAGTTGTTGACTGTACACACGGTGGCGCAGTTGGTTGAGGTACTGCGCTACAAGCTGGAACGTCGTGGGTTCGATTCCCGATGGTGTCATTGGAATTTTTCATTGACATAATCGTTTCGGTCGCACTATGGCCCTGGGGTCAACTCAGCCTCTAACAGAAATGAGTACCAGGAATCTTTCCTGGGGGTCAAGGCGGCCGGTGCGTAGGGCTGACAACCTTACCACCTTCATGTGCCGATTGTCTAGAAATCTGGGAGCCTCAACCTTCTGGAACCCTAAGGGCCTGTCCAGGCCTGTAATGGGATTGCTTTACAGTCATGGATGCAGACATCCATCAGCTATGTGTGATGGTGCATGGCAGCAATGTGCAGTGCATGCTAAGAGCATACATTGCCATAATCTGTATGATCCGGTGTCATCCCAGAGCATTATAGCAGTGTGTGGAAGTTTTATAACAAGCACGTGAGTACTAATTCTTCATGAGTGCTACAGCAAAACAGCTGAGTGAAAAGCAAAACAACAGAAGTGACCTGTGCTTGTCATTGCCATCTCTCAAACAAAACAACGATTTTAAAAAGAACTGTGTATACACACTCTATATTCTCAAACCAGTTCAACTTCACATGAGGACTGCGTCATATTTAGAACATTTGCCAAAACTGCTCAAAGGTTCATGATACATGCAATTAACATATATCACTGGTATTACAAACATTAATGAAACTTCATATACCGTATTTAACAAAATTCAAGGAAAGACGAGAGCAGGCACATTTAGAAACACAGTTCCCATCATACCTGGGTCCAACCTCATTCTGCAACGCTCATTACTTCACATTATTTTACTAGAAACTTACTTTGCAACATTCAGCCTGTTTACTTCTTCATTTCAAGACTACCTGCAGACCTGGAACACCAACCTTTCAAGGACAAGCATATACAGACACAACAGCTGTTGCCAACTCACAACATCCTTGCATATACATACAACAGTTACTGCCAACTCACCACATCCCTGCATATACAGATACAACAGGTACTGCCAACTCACCACATCCCTGCATATACAGACACAACAACTATTGCGAACTCACCACATCCCTGCATATAGACACAACAGCTATTGCGAACTCACCATATCCCTGCATATACAGACACAACAGCTATTGCGAACTCACCATATCCCTGCATATACAGACACAACAGCTATTGCGAACTCACTACATCCCTGCATATACAGACACAACAGCTATTGTGAACTCACCATATCCCTGCATATACAGACACAACAGCTATTGCGAACTCACCACATCCCTGCATATACAGACACAAAGCTATTGCAAACTCACCACATCCCTGCATATACAGACACAACAGCTATTGTGAACTCACCACATCCCTGCATATACAGACACAACAGCTATTGTGAACTCACCACATCCCTGCATATACATACACAACAGCTATTGTGAACTCAGCACATCCCTGCATATACAGACACAACAACTACAGTCAACTCACCACATCCCTGTAGATAACGGCTCGCAGTCTATTGACATCCATGTCTTGCAGTAACTTTTCTGGATCCTTCACAGGACTTGACTGGGTTACTAAATTCTCCACAATATTCTGGAACACAAAAATAACACCTTCAAGCCACAGGACATTTTGAGGAGGATCTACCACTACCACTAATGCTACACAAACACAAAACAAAGGACATTAAGTGCCCAACCACACAACTGTTATCACGTTTTATGCTGCCTGGACCAAACCACTTCTTATATTAAAGTTCAAACCTCCACAACATTATTGGACCTGTACCAGTCTGAGTTCACCCCATGAAAGTTGCTAAAAGAGGCTTCAAAGATTACACATTCCTTCTGACAGACTTAGGGAACACCAAGCAACAAATGAATGGCATTAGTATGACATCTTAGACTAGAAAGTATTTGAAAACAGTGACTATCATGAAATAAAACAATTCTAGGCAAGGGAAACATTTTCCTGAAAAACTAGACTAATTGCTGCATTACCCAACAGTCCCAAACTCAGACTTGTATTTCCCCAGCACAAAACCTAATTCCATCAACAACGTATTGAAGCTACAGAGAATGCATTCTGAATGTGCCACTCTGGAAGAACCTTTCCTCAATTAATTCCTCCTTCTCTGCAACACTGTTTATTAATATAATCAGTAGGTGAGAGGACAGTTAGCAGTCCTTGGTACAAGAATTTGAATGTATTCGTTACTGCGGGTATGCCACCTTTGGTTTACAAATCTAGACTGAATAACCGAACTACCACTTAGAATGTGGTCTTCTGAGTTATGTCACTGTGTATCCTGGTAAATGGTAAACAAAGTTTCAGAAGAACTTCCTCAGGCATCTTCATATCTAACCTGAAGATGGAAGCAGCAGTTCCTACAAAATGTTATGTATCACATACCAGACTACACAGTAACCTAACTCAGAACACCAAAATCTACACATCCACCATAATGGCAATTGCTAATCTCAATCAAAATCATCCATCCATACCAAATAACAACATTCTAAATCACACTTATCTTGTACAGTTAAATTATTACTTGAAGAAAAAAGAGACAAAACAGTGTGAAGGGAAAGTAGGGTCCACAGTACTGTGGTCATTAAATGGTTAACTTCAAAAACACAACCAGCAAAATACTCTACAAAATGAAGGGCAGAGGGAGTCATCTGAAAATATTTATGGAACAACAGTTCTATTTATTATTTTTAGGTGAATCTTCCCTGTTATGTTTTAACACATACTGTAAAGAACATTAACAACTACATATTTCAGCTGTACTAATAGCCACCATCGGGCTGTAAAGAAGAAAATATAAAAGTGTTGACACACAACTGCAATATATGTTGTGTTGGCGGATTATTTGTTGGTTTTATTGGCTGAAAAACGCAATGGGGATGAATTGTCTTAAAATAATAAACACTAGTGCAGTTTATATCCAAAAATTCCAGAATATACAAAGGAAACTATACAACTGCAAATCTAACATTTACTTCATCCTTTACGACATGCAGTCGTATGTCAACACTTTTTATTTTCTTTTATACAGCCCAGCGCGGGCAATAGTATAGCCGAAACATGTAGCTGTTGGTATTATTTAAATTATATGCTGTCTTGATGGATTATTTGTTGGTTTTATTAGTTCTGTTTACATTTCAGCCAAGTACATGAACAGTGTGATCAGACTGTTACTGGCAAAGGTTGGTAAATATTTCTTACTACTGTACATTTTTAATATACTGCATTCCTTTTTTAGACTTCAAAGTGGTTGGCAATGGCTGAGATGCTGAAGCGATACGTTTGACTGCCTGCTAAAAAAAAACATAGTTTCAAAAATAGTACTTTCATAAGAACAAATCTTTTCACATACTATTTTTAGCTTTTACTTATTAATTAACACTGATGAAATTGGTTGGTGGTAGGCTAACCTTTTTCCCCGACATTTACAATTTTACTTCTACACAAAACACTCTTCAACAAAATTTGCAGCTTTTCACTTACTTCTATACCACAGGCACTCACCAACACTGCTTATATGAATTATGGCTTCAGTACTCATGGTTAACAAACTGTACACATTTTACTAGCTGATGTGTTCAGTATCCACATAACTAAGACTCAATATGCAAACATCACTACTGACCTCATAAGATGAGAACTGGAATACAGATTGACTCAAGTTTATTTAATGGTGTTACTTCAACTATGGTAATAAAAAAGTGTAAAAGATAAGTGAATGGAACAACAAGTACTAAGTGTGTCAGGATATGGTAGGAGTTTATCATGGCCTACTTCAAAGTAATATTCCAGCATTCACCTGATAAGACAGAAAAAACCCATACAGAAATGCCAGTCATAATAACTGGTGCACATGGCAAAATTACACGAACAGTAATGCTTGATTATGAGAATGTGGGGCACGTTCATGTCTTTAATCATCAATATCTTCATGATCATCCACATCTCAGGACATTATTTATACAGTGTACCTCTTTTTAGGCGTGTTCACAAAATTGCAAAAAAGCAACTGTTAGCTTCATCATTTCTATCTGACCATCCATACGTCTGCATGGAACAACTCAGCTCCCACTTGACTGATTTTCATTAAATTTGATATTTTAAAATTTTTTGAAAATCTGTCAAGAAAATATGAGTTTCATTTAAATCTGACAAGAATAATGGGCACTTTATATGTAAACCTATGTACATTTCTGATATCTCGCTGAATTCTTCTTAGAATGAGAAAAGTTTCACACAAAAGTTGTAGAGAAAACCAAAACACATTTTATGTTGAATAAACTTTTTCTGAAAATTGTGCCATTTATGAGATAATGTGGGAAAATATGGTAGAGCCAGAGAGGGAACAGATGATAATATAATACGGTGCAGAAAAGGCGCTTTTTGTATCCAGATAACTAAGGCAAGAATACAAGACACACTTATAATATTTAATACTTATTATTGTTAAGAGCAACACAAAATATTTTGCAGCTTAACAACAGTGCAAAGGGAATTCATTCTTGCATATCCATGGCAACAATGAACATTTTATGTAGCTGACAGTTATATCTATGCCAACAACAATAAAAGGGGAACTACTGTTGTCTCCATTGCAACAATGTAACGTCATATGTACATCACCCCAAGGACCCTATCTCAAAGAGGTTCTGTCCCTCCTGGAATTGCAGTTTTGTCTGTAGCAATTTAAACATTACAATATGGCAAGGGACTGTGGTATTTATTTACATCACTGCACATAACAAATAATGTAGCAGTTAAATTTATAGTGTTGAATAATATACTTCAAATCAATTAATGTTAGGAAGGATACTGTCCTTTTAAGTAACAAATTTCTAACAATAACTATTTATAAAACACATTTAAACATCAAAGTATAAAAGATGTACAAGGAAATAATGACGTACCTTAGGAGATGCCTGAACACCACGGATCAGTGACTGCAGATGTGCTGCTTTGTTGTTATTGCTACTGCTGATGAGTGCAGGTGGAGACAAGGTGGGGAATGGACGGCTACGCTCCTTGCACTCAAGGCAATTGCGCACAGCACAAGTGCACACCTGTCATACAGTGAGTCTTACTATTACTGTTAACATGGGCATACAGTGAAATGAGGACTTCATGCTTCTGAAGGGACCAATTACAATAAATGTAAAATAAAAAAAATGGAGATTTATGTACATATTGAAATTAAATTCACTAAATTAATTCTGAATTACATTCAAACGTAAGCTAGTTCACTGCACTTCATTAACAATGTCAACTAGTTCACTTCTTCTACACTCCCAATTAAAGCAAGCTGTTGCTCCTTTGTTTTCTGCTCAAACCTGTACATCTTGTTCTCAGTACTACTGAAGGCAGCCACTGTGTTATCATGGACATCAAACTCCATGAAGTATACAGTATTTGACCCAACAAACTGCACAACCAATAATAAATAACCATTTGTCACATTCCTCCTACATGTTTCGACCTCTACAAGTTTATCATCAATGGGGTATATACAAAGGCATAAGTACAGCAAATTCTGTCAAAGATGTGCGTGTGAGTGTGCGTGTGCATGTGTGCGTGTGTGTGTGTATGTATGAAGTATTTCTCAACAGTGTCAATGCCCTCCAACATTGACAAGAGTGTTGATGGAGGTTCATTTCTAGCAAAGTGAAGTTCTTTGATGAAGACAGAACCAGCTCCCCTGCACCACATGCAGACACCAACCCATGCTGGTCTTTGACATGATGATGCATCATTCAGCAAATTTCTGTGCTTTATATTTTACTGCCAAAATGTAATCAGCACATCAGTTTTTTTTTTTTAAAGCTCATAAACTAAAAAATGTCTTGTCCTAGTTCCTGGAAACAACTGTAGTTGGGTCCACTGAAACATTTTCAGGTGTTATTCACAGTCATCAGCAATACTTTTGCTGCCTCCACCTTGAGACATTTGCTTCTGAAACCATGATTTTCTTGCTGCATTGCAGGTATTTATTTTCTTGGTGCGGTTAGCAACCATCAGCACTAAATTAACGTCAGCATAATAAACTTGGCTGATTACATTTGGAATTTCTTATTGGTATAATGAACAAACTGCAAGCTGTTTGAATCCAATGGAAAAACTTTGTCTTGTATTTAGGTAAGTCCAGTACCTAAATGACAGCAACAGGCCAATTTATGCTCAATTTGAACATATGATGATGGAACTTGGTAAAAAGCACAAATGTAAATTCCAGGAAAATATAAATTTCCTCTTATGGAAATTTTGGTGAGACTGATAATAACATGCATATAACCAAGGATAACAAAAACTCAAAGAATGCATTATCTAAGTTCCACCATATTTATAAACAGAACAACACCATGAAAGTAAACGTATTACTTTTATACTTGTTAATAAATTACCACCATGTTGAATCAAGACAGATCATCAGGGAGATGTTTACAAGCTGACAAGTGATATTTCAGTAACAACATCATGAAAAGATACAATACGTACACAACACCCTAATTTTAAGATGACATGCTCTGTATTATCCTTCTATATCTATTTTTATTTCTTCCAGGAAATTCACGTTGTTAAAATGACTGTCATTTCCACTTTTTCTTCTTAAAAATGTCAATATATAGTTACTAGCAAACTTATCGTATTGATTCAAATGTCAGTGCTACAAATGCTGTAACACTTTGATCATGATACACATCCACAATATTATCTTCTTATTCTGTATCTCCCACAAAGTGTACAGCAAGTACACTGTGATGTGTTCATGATGTTTTATGATGCTCTGATGCTTCTTGTCGATAACCCACAGAACATATTTTGCATACTGCAGTGTGAAGTACTGTCACCAAACACTGAGTTCAAATCACACACAAACCACCCCTTTGTATGTGAACAAGGAAATATCCAAAATTTTATGTTTGACCAAGATACGAACACAGATGTTCATTGGTGCAGCTGTGTCTATAAACCCTAATCAGGAACAACTACCATAAACTAAATAACTAACTAACTAACTACTAACTCCATGGAGCAGAGTCCTTCTTGAGAAGCTAACAGGTCGTCAGCTAGTCAAGAAATTCCCCGCATTTTATGGAACCTGAAGGTTCATTACTGCACTCACAAGAGCCTACCACCTGTCCCTATCCTGAGCCATATCAATCCAGTCCATGTCCCCCATCAACACTTCTTGAAGATCCATTTTAATATTATCCTCCCATCTATGCCTGGGTCTTCCAAGTGGTCTCCTTCCCTCAGGTTTCCCCACCAAAATCCTGTATGCACCTCTCCCCTCACCCATACGTGCTACATGCCCCGCCCACCTTATTCTTCTTGATTTGATCACCCGAATAATATTTGGTGTTGAGTACAGATCATAAGTTCCTCGTTATGTAGTCTTCTCCACTCCCCTGTTACCCCGTCCCTCTTAGGCCCAAAATCCTCCTCAGCACCCTATTCTCAAACACCCTCAGCCTATGTTCCTCCCTCAGTGTGAGAGACCAAGTCTCACACCCATACAAAACAACAGGCAAAATTATAGTTCTGTTTATCTTAATCTTTGTATTTTTAGATAGCAAACTGGAAGACAGAAGATACTGCACCGAATGATAACAAGCACTCCCCGACTTCAATCTGCTCTTAAATTTCTTCCTGAATTGAATTTTGATTTGTTAGGGTTGTTCCCAAATATTTGAACTGTTCCACCCTTTCAAAGGATTTATTAGCTAACTTTATGTTGTGATTTTGTCCTGCATTCTGATTGCGAGACATGACCATGTACTTAGTTTTCTCAGCATTTACTTCTAGACCAATCTCCTTACTAGCGACTACCAAAGCTTCTGTGTTTTTCTTTATAGCATGTACGCTTCCACCCAATATATTAACATCATCAGCATAAACTAGAAGCTGATGTGTACCATTCAATTTTAAGCCCTCCTGGTTTGCCTGAACCCTCCTAATGGCATATTCCAAAGCAAAGTTGAAAAGCAATGGCGATAAAGCAACTCCCATAACTTCACAAATTTCACTTGTTTCTCTCCAGTTTTGACAGTTATTTCATTCATTCCACAAACCCAGGCTTTGACAAATTTATTGGCTACTGACCTTTGGACCAAAGCCATGTGCGACACCTTCAGCTTCACTCTCTCTGGGTGTTTTGTTCCCAAAGAAATTTGAATTAAATTCAACCAACAAGGTTTACATAATGTCCCCTGAGGAAGCCTGGTCAACCAGCAACAAAAGGCCCCATTTCATTGCATTACCAATCACAGAAGTCAAAGACACATTTGTCAGAAATGTCACTTCAGGAACATAAAATAGGTAATGTGACCAAGGACAGCAGTTCAGAAGTCAGAGAGTTCTGGTAACAGGTTCAAGTGCAGTATTCATTATTCTGTATCTGGAAAACTGAAGTTCTCCTATGTTGCAGTCACCTTCAACTTAAAACTGTTTGGCTATAGCCACTCATTGGGCCAACTGCACATACTAATTTTACCACAGTGGATGTGACTGTATGAGACTGTTATAGGAAATCATCTATCATCACATCAAAATATTCGTACTTCCACTTACACTGCTACGTATTGTGTTCCTTTTTTCCACATCCTCGTCCGAACTGCTGCAGTGCATACTTTTAAGACCCCAAAGCGAACCTTATGCATCCAACATCAGACAGCTGCACCTTGTGCCTCAACTTGTCATCCATCTACCTATCAAAATTAATTAACGGCACCCACCCCTACATTATGAAACCTAATGTGTGAAGGATAGGTAGAAGTTGCATTAGTGGCAGAGAATCACAATAAGGAGCCAGCGCCAAGAGTGACAGTACATCCCTTTCAAACATGCTAACAATATGAAAATCACACTGAAATCATTTTATACACACATTACTTTGTTAAATGACATGATGAGTCCACTCCCAAAGTACACGGACTACAAAATCCTAAATCCATTCATTGTGCTACATAAGACTTAAGCTTACCAGTCGGAGACACTGACGCAAAATACCACCACTTGACATGTTCTTCTCAGCCTCCAGTTCACCAAAATTGAGCGAACTGGCGAAGATGAGAACATCGGCCATGTTCACAAGACGCTGCAGGAATGACACTGCAACCTCGATAGGCATTCCTTGTGTAGGCTCTATCACATCGAGTTCACTCTGGAAAGTCACACACAAGTACTGCATCTTGTATTGTTTGTAATCCCAGTCTGAGAAATGATCAGCCTGCTACTGACATTATCACCCACAGTCTTCCCATCTCTTTAGAAATATCTGTATGTGCAACCTTCCTCTGAACTCATATTGTTTGAGCATTCTATAAAAGCTCATTGTTTTAAAGAGTGAGACTGACAACTGCAGGACATCTATCCATCCAGGTGCTTTTAACTCATAGGTGTCCAACCTTTTTTTGGCCAAGGGTCATAACCATTATTGCAAGCTTCTTCCCGGCCCACATGTGTAACATCACAATAAGTAGTATATCTAACCATCAAAATTGAAAAAATTACACACATTGTCAAGTTTCACTATAAAAAGCAATACTGAATGATTTATAAGATAAAATATTATTACCTTGTTTAAAATTCTTTTACCTTAAACATAGAAACTTTATTATACCTGTAACACCAACACATCAACGTGAGAATTGGCACTGCTTCTCACGAACAAGACTCCCAATGTCAAGCATAATGGACAAAGTTGCAACGTGAAATAAAGTCTCTATATGCCTGTCTGTGATTTGCGATTTCATCATGCACTTCCATTCTTCATCCTGGTGGACACTTGCTCACCTAAATATGCACTGCCAAATAGCAAAGTCATACGTGTCTGTGAATGCTGGGATACTGTACTATTCCTGTGAGACATAATTCTTGTAGAAGTCAAAGACAAATCGCTCAACTTATCCTTCAAGTCGGAGGCACAATGAAAATCAGCACACTCCATTAAGAGGTCTTCTGGAGCTATTCTTCTTGAAGTCTTGGAACCTGGTCATATTCCTCCTCTCATGCCAATATAATGCTGACATACTTTTGGAAGTCCCAAACATTACACTTCAGCACAGTTAGAAAATAAATTATGTTCTTGTTTTTTAACTGTGATTCCCAAAGATGTAATTTTATTTCAACAGCCTTGACATGACCAAACATGGAATTTACTAACTGACCTTTGCCTTGGAGATGTGTGTTTAATTCATTCATGTGGGTAGTTATATCCACTATGAAAGCAAATTCACACATCCATTCATCATCATTGAATTCAGCAACTGGTTTTCTTTTTCTTTCCATGAATGTTCGTGTTTCCTGTTTATGGTCAAAACTCGTTTCAACATTTTCCCACAGCTCAGCCATTGGACTTCTGAGTAACAACTGTTATTATGTTCTGACCTTTAGGGTCTTAGCACAATGGTTCTCTTGGTGGAGTAAACCCTGGTACTGCATAACAGAATTATATCCGAATTTAGTTGTCTCTTCTTGTATTAACTTGACTAACCCCTCAGCTCCCTACCACTGCAGGGGTCCCATCAAGCTTGGTCGATTCAAGGTTGCAATTACACCCTCCAATAAATCACTGGCTTTTGTGGTGCTTTTAATTCAGACTATGGAAGTTATTTCTTCAGTAATATTAAACTCTTCATTTACGCCACATACAAAGATTACTAACTGGGCAGTATCACTGACATGCGTTCTTTAATCAAGTGCCAGTGAATAATATTTGAAAATTGAAGATTCTGGTGGCTAACTCATCAATATGGCACGAAATACTGTGTCATGATAAGCGTATTTTTGCAAACTGTATTTCTTCCCTCACAACATTTGTCAGCAACACATTCAAAACAATACAGTATTTAACAAATGCATTGGCCTAAATGATTTTGATTTTTGGTGATGATTTCAGTTATATACAGCTTGCTTGGACCAGTGATTCTGATTGGGAGTACATATTCTTAAAAGGTGGCTGCTGTATGGGAAGTTACTTTTAGTTCAGACACCCTGACTTAATGAAATTGGCCTTTCAATCTGCCAAATGTACATGCATGTTTAGTGTCATAATGTCTATTAACTCCTTAAGAAGTGAAACTGCTAATTCATATCAAACCGATCGGCTTATTCTTTGTTTCAACAAAGAAAGTATAGGTTTGTCCACTTCACTTGAAATGTATTACACTTGTTGAAAACTTTTCTTTTCTTACTTGATTCAGAAACTATATTCAGCATCAAGTGTATATACCATTAATTAAAATTAACTAAAACTAAAGACAGTTCTAATATTATAACATTTTGTACAGTACATATAGGCTAATTTACAAATGTGGCCAAAGGAGGCATGACACATCCATGCAATCTGAGGGCTGCGGATTGGACACCCATGCTTAAACTATTTTTTACAGCTGTTAAATGCTATAAGATGAATGTTCAAAGAGTTTACTTATTTGGTAAAATATTTAGCATGCCTATAAGTTTTCCTTTCAAAATTCTTATCATTTTTATTAGGCACTTTGAGCAGACAAGATTAAGTTACATGTAAAGGGGTTAAACTAGATACCAATACTCTTGGGATCTTTGTGTCTAAACATTTTCCATTTATGTACTTATGTGTGACCATATAAAGCAATATGTACTTCAGTTTTCTTCAACTATCAAGAGCTTAAATATACTACAGATTAACTCACGTTTGGTGATGTAGCTGATGCAAGCAATGGCAGAAGACCTCCACATGCTATGATAAGATTATCTGCCAACTGGGAGATCAAGTGGACTGTGTTCACTACAAAGATGGCATTCTCACTACTGTTGACAAAATCTAAAACTGATTTTGTAGAATGGCTGAAACAGACAGAGTTTAAAATTCTCAAACGGTGTTGCAACAATTCCAACAAGCAGTATTAACCAAATGTTAGACAAGATTTATTTTATAATTTAGGCAATGAAAGATGAGAGGTCAACTTAGAAACGTGAATACATGAAACTACTTCATCAAGACGTGTTTAGTCACCAGCAGTACAAAGCACTGAATGATTTTGGTGTCCATAACATGGCTGTAAAGCAGCTACTGAGTGATAGGGCACAGAAGATGCAGCATTAATGTACAATGGCCACTACGTGGAAAGAGGCAGTGGTCAGTGCACTGTAGCATTACTATACAGTGGCCATATGCAGGAACAGGAAGTGGTCAGTGCACTGTAGCATTACTATACAGTGGCAATATGTGGGTAAAGGAAGCAGTGACAGCAACATCATGGTGTTCCAGTTTTGTTGAGCTCCGTAAATCATGTCTGATCATGTAGAGAAGGAAGGATTTATTGTAACACAACCTTCTAGAAGTACTATACTGTTGTTTAGAGTTCTCATACTTTGATGAATTTGATCACTGACATAGCAGTTCAACCAAAGGTACTGCATTACAGATAAATTAATAAATCACATTTGCAGTTCTGATTGGACCAGTCAAGAGCAAAGTGATGGAAAATATGAAGAACTTCGTACAGCTGTGTTAGAATGTTTTAAACTGCAAAGTGCACAAGGAACCCCTACTACCAAATAATCTATGCTAAGCAGGCATACACCCCCCCCCTCCCCCATGCTTTGAAATGGAAGGATACCTCCTCCAACCACCCAACTTGGTTCAAGGAATGCCACAGCATTTGCATGACTGCTAACAAACAAAAATTATGTGGTGATGAATCAGCTGAGAGTGAATTTCAGAGTGATTCTGAACAGATTATTTTAACCTGCACAAACTCTGCTAATTTCTGTTTTTTGTGTATGCTGTGTAATTAATGTGAGTGCTGGGAAGTTGCAAGACACTGGGGAAAAAAGTTTTAAAGATTATTTCAAAGTGTTTTCTGGATAAGAGGTTCCAGACACAAAGTTTTCCAATGTAGGAAGGTGGATGGTTGAAGTCCCACCAAATTTCCCATAACAGTAATGCTAAACTTTCATGTGTAAAAAGTTTTCCTACTTTAGAAGGTCATTCCTTCAGATTCTTATACAACAGAAACGATTATTCATTTACTGATGGTTGAACCGTGTCACAGCTGCAAACCAATTAATCACTTGCACATGACTACAGATTGTTTGTTTCTCATTCAACAGTTTTTGTCATTCATTTTTTACTAACTGACGTGACATCACAGATATGTGGCAGCAAGGTTTGAATTTCATGTGTAGTTTTGAAGATGTTGTTGCAGTAGATGATAATGTGCTGTGACCTCAGGAACACTGTATATCTACATAATCAAAGCCCTGGGGTACTGCCTGCAATTGAGTTACATTAAGGACGTGCATCTGTGCACATGATAACTTAGGATGCAAATATTTTAAGTCTTCCATTATAACTTGTGTTTTATTAACTTTTCTTCAACACTAAAGTAGCTTTATATCCAAATTGCAATACTAAAGCAGTAACCCCTTGCCAACATGGTTTTGCCAAGCATGCGCTCATGCGCACGCGCACACACAGATATATATATATATATATATAAACAAGCGTGCATGTACACATGCGTACACACGCATGCATGCACGTGAACACACACAAACACAAAAGCACAAGCTCGTGCATGCATGCACGCACACCACACACAAATACACGAGGAGAAAATTTGGCCAGTGCCAAAAAGTTTAAATACATGCTGACAAAAGTGAGAGGTTACTGATTCAACTGCCACACAAGCTAACACCAGCTACCTGAGCACCGTGTAAATGTTTAACATCCAATAATGTAGGTATTTTAAGTGACAGGAGGAACGTACGCATCCATGTTCAGTAACCCTATTTTTTCCACAAGAATTCTGCAAAACATGGTTTTTCCCAACATGCCATGATCACTCCCACTTACCCCTACACTGGATATGCTTGTTATCTTTGTACATGAAATGTTATGAAATAATAGAGTGGGATCAATATACAAAAATGGATCCAACAATGAAACTAACTTTTACATTTCCCTTAAAAAAGTTTCCCCTTTTAAGAAGTTCTTTCTCCTTGGTCCGTTACAATCTTCTTATGCAGAAAACACTGTAACTGTTTTCCTGGGCTAAATTGGGGGTTGGTTGGATGGTGGGTATGTCCAGATTTTTGGTCTATTATTTTTTACTGCAGATTAAACAATGGTTAATTGCAGCTTGTTTTTTTTGGGATAATTGAGTCTGCAGTGTTACTACAGCAGCATGAGGCTTACCAGGAATTAGAAGACAGAAATTTATGACCTAATGCACCAACGAAAATCACATCATTGCCATGGATATCTTTACAAATACTAGTTGAATAAGATGAAAGAAATGTACCAGGGAATACAATCAACTGTATCTAATACAGGAATACTTTCAACAAACAGAAAGCTATGTTTAGTTATGAATTAAATTGTGTACTCAGTTTCTGGTACAAAACTTACACATGTATACACAGGTCAAGTAGACATCACAATTCTCCATTACGACCATAATGATAATCATTACGTAAGTAATGCATGCAATATTCTAACGAAATTGTTTAAGAAATGTCAGTGTATTATATAAAGCTCCAGAAAATTTACTGAATAAATTAGTAAATTTTTAAACAGCAGTCTCCAAAATATCAGAATTACTTCATACCTTCTCCAGACCTGAATGTCTGTTTCCAATGAGAACAACACATCTGAAAGCAGACGCTGGTGGATGTATGACCACTTGAATTCAGGAATACGAAATGGGGGTCTTGATGGGCCAGGACTGAACATGGGGCGCGATGAACTCTGCACCATCTGACAGGACTTTGAGCGTTTTGATTCTGAAACATAATAAAACTTCGTTTTTCTTCAAATGTTCTCATACAGTGTTCTTTGACCCTGTGAAAGATACAATGCAATCAGCATTAGATATCACACTGGGAGATGGGGACGGGTGAGCAAAACGGGCCTCATATCTTGCAGGGACTTGAACAACATTGCTGAATTACAATAACATTTTAAAGGCATAAAAGGATAGATAATCAGATTCTTATGTAACACATGCGGCACTGTGATTTTTTACCTCCCCCCCCCCCCCCCCCCCCAATCAAATGGTATTTCTATAACAGACAAACACAGTAAACATTCAACCTTTGTATGTTAACCCTCTTTAATCAGTGACCCCAACCAAAGCCAAATACAACTTACCAAAGTGAAGAGGATCAACCTGAGTAGAGGTGGACGCACTGTGTGGCCTCTTCTGTGGCGAATTTCTAGTATGAGATCGCAGGAACACTGGTTCTCTATCTACTTCTTCTGGTATCAGCTTTGACTCCACACTCACATCTTCATCCAAAGAGCTGGATCTCACATCATTCAGAGCATGTTCAGTTCTGTTTGGATCACAGTTTATGGCAATTTCAGTAAAACCAGTACTAACAACATTTGGCACTTGAAAGGAATTGGTAGATTTTGGTTCACTTTTGGGATGACTGTCTGTCACCCTATCACACAGCTTTGCATCACCAACATCCAGACAACTGTTCTTACTTTCACTTGATTCCACTACATTCTCAATACCATCTTCTGTCACATGCCCCATCTCTTCCTGATGTCTGACACTACTGTCAACACTTTCAATACCCTTACTCTGACACTGACTGTCAGTGCTATCCTCTCTGCCACCACCCTCTGACAGTTTCACACGCCCAGCTTCAGGCTCCCCAGCAAGTCCTCCTTCACCTCAGTGTTTGCAACTTCAACACTAATTGAGCCACTTTCTCCACTGTCTCTGGCCAGGATGAGCACAGCTTCTGTTCCACTGGTCTTTTCTTCTATGGAACTATCATCACGACACTTCACAACATCCCTGTCTGCCTCTGAATCAAGATGTTTGCTTTCTTCAGATTCCTTTTTTTCAGTGCTTGTTTCAGTAGTGTCTGTTGGTGTCAAGTATGCTTCTGAAGTGTCACTGTCCCCAACTTCACGTTCAATTTGAACTGTTACCTCATGGCCGACTAATGCCAGTGTTTTGACATCATTCTGTATGGTTTGGTCATCCTGCAATTCAACAGCTTTATTACAATTTAAAACAAGGACTTCATCTGTCTCTGCATGATTATCAGCTTCAGACGATGAACTGTCTGCCGGGGTAACAGTTTCAGCTTCATCCTTGAGTTGTTCATCTGTTGTACCATTTATTGAAGAATCCGCAGTCTTGCTCTTTTGCTTCTCTTCGATGGGTGAATCATCATCATCAGTTGGACACTCCTGCTCTTTGTCATCCTGTTTACCAAGTTCTTCCAGTGATGTTTCCTGTGAATTATTGTCAATCTCAACATAATGTTCGACCTCATCATTTTCATTGGCTGTTTCTGAAGAAGCAGACTCAGCCTTCTCAATCTCAAGCTCAGCATCTTCTTTGGATGGCATTTCTTCTGAAAGACTGTTGCAATAATCTTCTTTAAGTACTTGCTTATTAGGTTTGCTTATTGGTGTTTCTGGATAACCCTGTCCCTGGTCACTATCAGGTACAATTTGGTCCTCAGATGCTAGCAGACCCTCCCCATGATCTTCTGCATCTGAGGTATGATCATCTTCAGGTGTAAGAGTTGAATCCGGTTTGCACACTTCACTGTACAGGTTACAAGTACTTGAACCTATGGACACGATATCACTGGGTACTTTGTCCTCATCTAGCCCCAGAAATCCATCTGCACTGCACTTGTCCCCAAGTCCACTGGGAGATCCTAAATCACAGGTACAAGCCACTGAGCCTATCAAACCTCCTTGACCTGCCTGTTGCTGAGAACCTTGCACTGGGGGCCCACTATCCTGGACACCCAGGCTGCAACTACAGACAGTGGGACCTGCTGTATTTGCAGGCTGTGAATCCTGAAGTGGCACTGCTGAACCCGTCCAAGGCGTGATGGAAGGCCTTGTGTGGTAACCATTGGTATGCTGTTGATCCCAACCTGAAATAGTGCTGATTGGACGCTGCTGCCGGACCGCTGGATCTGTGATGTTATCTGATCGCTGTCGCTCATAATGTTCATACATCTGAGCAAACTGCAACTTGAATTCCTCATATGATACCTGTAAGCATTTTCACTGTTTGAGATTTGGGCCAACACCAAAATCAAATCAAACAGATATGCTGCTACTGAAATTGTGAAGTACATGAGGCCAGTCTTAAAACTGGTCACACAAGCTAGCAAAGTCATGGAGGCATCTAGCATGTGTGTGTTATGTGATTTTGTTACAGTGCACTCTACGACATACCATGTCCGCAGATATGTAGCCTGACTGTGTGATATGTGGCGTTATAGCAGGCCAGTTTCAACACTCACCTCATATACAGTTCAATACATAAATAACATGACTTACATGCTACCCAGAAATGTATAACTTACGAGACAGAATTCTGGGTACTTAGCCAGTGAGAAAAGCTCTACCAAAATTGGAATAAATTATTTTTTACAAGTCATGTTTAAGCCTGACTACAAGAAATCAATTACAAAATAACTGGACAAAAAAGACAACACCATACAGAGGATAGAATATTAACCTCTTAAGTACCTGCATTCACATACCTGAATGCATGCAGGAAAACAACCCTAAGAATTCATTTTATATATTTAGGCTACAAGGAAATTTACTGTATTTTTAAGACATGCTGCATAATCTGTTTTATTTTCCACAAAATGTCATTTATTTCAAACTTTTATCTTTTCTGTTCAAATAATATGTTTTTCATAAGCCATGCGCTAAAATTTAAATACCCACCTCAGTAGGGTAAAGGTTAAAGGTTGTGGAAATATGCATATATGAACGGAATGGGAGAAGAGGTATGGTCTAAACAACAGCAGTGATCACAATTACAAAATTTTGAACACAAAACTAAGAGCAGAACAAATGTGAAACAGAGTCAGATTCTATTATCATTCTGCTATGTCTCATTCAGCAGCCATCCTAATGACCACTTGTAAGTAACAAAACAGTTTGCAGAGCAAACCAAATTTTGTAACTAACACCCTGCAGTGCTCTGCTACAAACATTTTACTGGGCAGACAGGACGGAAACTGAATTACTGAGCAGGAGACAGACATAAACATGGAACTATAACATAGAAAAATCTCATACAAATCCCTGCAATTAATAAAACATGGAAGAAGATAATCACTGAAACCATTTTCTACTGATTCCAGTATTGAGTATCAGACACAGAGACACAGACAAAAATGAAGAACAGGGAAAGGTGCAGTTGATCAGAATGAAATAAATGTGCATTTGGTCTCATACTGCACTATTCAGTTTGAGAAATGACTGCTTGGGTTGTTGCTCCTCTGCATTCCAGAAAGCAATATGAACACAACATTCATCTCACCACCCACCAACAAAACATTGATTCAGAAGCACGAACTAAAACTACATGATTAAATACAACAATGTACATGTCCAGTCTCCCCCAGATCTGGTACCAGTATATCTCAAACTCAGTAAAAGAATTTTGTAACAAATATTTCTAGCACTGAAATGTCAAGCAGAAATAAATAAATTTAAGGATCATAAAGATGCATCAAAATAAGTGGCATATTTCAGAACGTCTAGCATGGCTAAATGAATTAATTCCTAACCATGCACTTTTCATTTGCACATATTAACTTAAAAATGCATGAAATGAAACATTTAATTTCAGCAGATGCAGAAATGGGCATTTACACTGAAAATGCCCTGGCCGTAAGAGAGCAAGTTGGAATTTAAATTGCTGCAAGCTGAAGGTTAACAATGCATCATCAACATCCACTTGGTATATCTTGTAAAGTTACTCATGCATACTGAATACCTATGCCTGGCTGTTAACTCTTCCACCATTATGAGCACTCAGAAGTCCTTTCTTAGATTTAACTTCCGTTGATGCAGCCTTGCATCTTGTGCTAGGTGCAGTTTCTCTTTCTCAAGCTTATGCAATAAAAACAGACTGCTTGAACGGAAGGCTAACAGTGGCATTTGCATGGCCTGGGCCGTTAGTGCCACCTGCATTAAGGTTTGTCAAACAGAAGTTGTGGAATTAAGTAAAACCATTTCTAAGAACACGCTTGCTGTTACTGTTTTCTTACACTGTCTGTCACCCAATGTCAAAATCCATTAAGATATTTCTTATTTATCAATAACAATTACTGGTACAGCCCCACGCCACAGTTTGTTTATTTTTTCCTAAAGGTTAAGTAAACATAAAGTAACAGAGTCAGGTGTAATGGTGTCATCACATGTACGTAACTCCTGTAACAGAAGTTCAGGGGCAAAGTAAACAATTTCAACAAACGAGGGGCTAGATGAACATTTTCTTTCACCCCTCCCCTCATTATAAAACACTTTGGGATGGCATGTCAACTGACTCATCATAGTCAAAGACTGCACACTGCTCAGGTGTTACATTTATGTGCCTCCTTCACCTGTAGAAAAAATTTCATACCTATTTTGTCAGATATATGAGACACTGTTACACAAACCAGGCCCCTGACTTGAGGGGTTGGAGGGGGCGTGGAAACTAGCTCCGTTTGCACCTGGTGTTAATGAGGAAGGGAACGTTGAGATAGACAAAACTACAACATATGTTGAGGCTGCCTAGCAGGTGGTGTGTGAAATTCATGGAAGTGAGGGCATGTAGAGAGACATTTCATTCCTCCCTTTTCCGCACAAAGCTTTCACTTCTCAAGGGAACACACAATCACATTATCTGTGCCAGCCACTGAATAACTATTAATGGTACACTATTTGAGCACTGTCTTTGCATGGCGTGTAAGATAGTGAGCTGGTACATAGCAGGAATTTATCATTTGTAGATCTGAAAACTGGCAAAGGATGTGCCAATCAGAAATGATAATACACACATACATGTACAACCACAACTGATACACTGTTACAGCCTCCAATTTTGTTCAATGATACACAGATGTGATGACATACTAGGCCGATACAATCTATCATGTTTGAAATGTAACGTGTAGAAATTCTTACAATTATGAAACCTGTAAGGTAGTTCTGCACTGCTGTACCAAGTTCTGATTTATCAACAAAATTCACTCACGGCAGCTCACACTTACTTTATAACCTCCCATACTGTTGGTAGTTATAATGAGGTATTTGTAAGAATATCCTGTTTGCTTCTGGATGCAATATTTATGTTGCCACATGCAAACTTATCTAAACAAGTATTCGGTAGACTGATAATTCTCATACCATTCCCCCGCATGGCTCGACAGCCCCTTGGGGGCCTAGGCCGCCTCATTTTTTGAGGCTTCACGATCACACACTTTTTAGACACACCACACTCGGTAGGACTCCTCTGGACAAGGGACCAGCTCATCGCAGAGACCTCTACCTGACAACACACAACACTCACAAGAGACAGACATCCATACCCTAGGCTGGATTCGAACCCACAATCCCAGTAAACGAGCGGCCATAGACCCATGCCTTAGACCATGCAGCCACTGGGATCGGCTCTCATACCATTACAAACCCTAATTACAACAGACTTTCACTCTATATAGTCAACACTAACATGTCTCTCTCTAACCTTCGAATGGACGATAGCTAGTGTATCAACCCACACTCGCCATCCACCATACTCATGCTTGATAGCGTGATGCAAAAGCATGCGAAACAGTGAGTACACCATGTCTGAAATCTTCTGTTCTTCTGAGTTTTTTGGATGGATGTAAGCCATTGCTATTAACCACTCCTGCAAATATTGTAAATATTCACACTTTCAGTCAGAAATACATACAAAAAATACAATTATACTGAGCAATAAATACACAAATACAGAAATATACCAACATGTGCCTGAATGTCAGGGGAGGATTTTGAATGTTCAGGTCACTCACTGTCAAGTTGGACTGATAAAAATGTGGAAAACGTGCATCAAGTCATCCATGAGAACTGAGAATGTATGATTAAGGATGTTCATAACATTCTAGGCATGTAGGAGAGTACATGCCAACCTACTTTAACCAAAAATTTAAACACAAGGATGACTGCTGCAAAATCTGTGTTCCATGCAGCAACAAAATCAGGTCTCCATGTGCAAAGACCTACAAAATTGGGCCAAAAAAAAAAAGGTACCAAACTTCTTTGCTAAGGTCTTCCTGTTCCCAAAGATGAAAATCCAGTTTAAGAGGTACAGACTTTTGGACATCACAGAGATTCAAGCTGAATCGCAGGTGGTACTGGGCCTTGTGTATAAATCAGGAAGGAGAAATTACCAAGGTAAGCCTTAAACGTTACATTTCCCAAGTCCAGAAATTCGGGTTCACACCTCAAAACACGCGTGTGCATGCGCGTGCGCGCGCACACGCACAGAATATATTTACAAGTAACTGAAAGTGACTGGAGTATGTATGCATACGTATCTTAGCTGACTTTGCTTTAGCTTCACATTCACACATTCTGGTGGCTTTTGCATGTCCCACATATTCTGTCTGTGGTTACTGCACAGAACACATCTGAGACTGGACATGTGCTAGTCTTGCCAGTTATATAGTAAAGTCATCCACATCATCTTACTTTTTGTGGCCATAATGGTGTAAAGGACACGAGAGTATAACTAGTTACAAAGTAAATTCATAAACTTCTTACCAATCTGTAATTGTGCTGAATGGTAACTGTGGTGACTTATATGATATGTTGCTGGACAAAATTTGATTATGTTATTTGAATGATAAAATGTGAAGAAATCTCACGCCTTATGGTCTGGCAAAAGGCAAACAACATTACAAATAAGTGGGTTACATAAATAGTATAAACCTTACAACATCGTTAACTCATAAATTGTTACTGTACATACTGTATCTACATTACATAATCAACAGTACACACCTGCCACACAGACATCTGCAGGACTGTGCGCCGGTTCTCACGGTTATTGTTGCAAAGTAACGTCATGTCAGACAGAAACAGCTTCTTCACATCCAGCAGTTGCTCTGTCTGTTTCGACTGCCTCACCAGTGTTGCCACCACTTTCAGAATCACTGCACACAGTTTAAAGTAAATTACGTGTTACTTCCAGGAATATTCAGAGGGCATAAAGGAATAATGCAATAAGAAAAAAAAATAAAATGACGTGCATTATGTAACATTTTAAAGTATATTAAAATATATGGGCAGAGTGCTGGGCACTGAATAGAAGAGAAGGACATCGGCTGACATTAGTAGAAATGGATTTTTGTATAGTATTTGAACTTATATTATATTCTGGAGTGCAGAGAGAGGGAGAGGGGATAGAGGGGGAAGAGAGTAAGACACACACATTGAAAATAACACACATTTATTTCACTATAAGAAAAGAATTTAAAGGAACTAAACCAAAATGTTGTGATGGTGTGGACATACATAGCCAAATTAACTAGGTACTCGACTGGATACCAGATGAAGAACTGGAATGATGACATCAGACACATTTCAGTGAAAAAAATTTATAACAAGGTTGAAGAACGGCACGAGGATAGACTGTCATGGAGCATGAGAATGGGGAAACTACAAAAATTGGAAAACCTTAAGAAAATGATATGATTCAAGAACAATGACACTCACTTGGGTTCTCCAGTCGGAAGTGCGACTCAGGTTCGGGTGGCGCGTGTACAGGATTTGCTGGCTGATGTGTTCTGTCATAATCTGTAAACAAACATTTCATTTTTACAAAATAAGTAAATTAAAACCTCTATCCATTGTTTCTGTATCCATCACTTCTCCACTATTGTTCACTTCTTCCATTCCTAAAAAATCGCCCATATAAACAAAGTATAACTGTACCAAATGTATCATTCCTTGAAATGTTGTTGTCATCCTGCATCAGTCAGGCAGAATTCTTGGTCCTGACCCACAATATTTCCCGAATGATTGTTTACAAGAAAAATGTGACAAAAATACCATAATGTCTTTGGAAGGCACAGTGGCAGCAACTTGCCTATAGCAGTGATTACCGTTAAGTTACGAAATCTTGCCAGACATCATCCAAGCATTAACAATGCCTGCGCAGTATGGGTGATGGGGAGGCTTAACTGTAGGGTAGCAAACCTGTGAACTGTGTTCTACAGCTGTTGTTATGATGCTCTTTCACATCATTCTGTCGCTTCCCCTTGAGTTCAGCAATTAAAACTTGTGTAATGTAGAGTTATTCAATTTTTATTTGTTATGTGTGCTGAGATCACGGTTGGAAAATCATTTAAACCACACTGTTTCAAAAACATAGAATACTACACAAATAAAACAGCATGAATGACCACAACCACGTGCCTGGAGTTTTCAAAGGTACTGGATGCCTTGACTGCCAATGCAGGCTAGAAACATTTCATCCTTTGTGGACAGCTTTACTGCTCATCTGCACAATACACTTTCTACAGTATATAAAACTTATGCATCATTCACCAAACTGCACAAGCATGATGCCTTCTACCAGAACTAGATATGACTAAATGCTGAGAAGGATGTCAACTTCAGTTTTACTGTGTTCACCTCAATCCCATTCCCACATTCTTCCTCCTGCCATGGACTCCAGGATATCCACATACATCACACGTTATTACTTTAATGTAATTCATGTTTTGTACATATATTAATGATGTTTCACAGATGCAGGCATGTGCGCACGTGCACGCACACACACACACAATGAAGCCTAAATTTTTCATTTTATGGAGGGAAGTCAGCTATGTATGTGTACTCCAAATTATGGTACACCTTTATTAATTTAAATTTCAACTACACATGTGACAGCTTTGCTAACCATTCACTTCATTTCATGCCATGGTGAAGAACATTTTAAGCTTTACCTCCATGTGCATTATATGCCTGCTCAGACCAGCAGCAAATCCTGATCTGGCGGTCATGCCTTCCCATTACCCTGCTGCAAGACCTGATCTCAGGATCAAGATTTGCCACTGGCTCAGACCTCACCTCATACAAAACATTGTATGTTGGAAGAGTAAGTGTTTCCTCATTCAGAAGCAGACGTTCCGCCAGAAGAGTGTAGAGGTTGTGTGGGCTCATCACATCGTACTTCCTTCTGAAACATGGAAAAGCAGATGTTAAGCTGGGATAGTGTAGTGGTTGTGTGGGTTCATTGCTTTCATACATACTCCTGAAATATTCAGATATAAAAACTGTTGTAGTAATGAAATAAGGAAGTGTGGTCCACATGTATGGACGAGCTCACGAGGAAAGCACTTGTGACTGATCTGCATCCCAAGAACATGAAATGGTGAGACATGCTCTCCATAAGCTGCTTGTGGGAGACTCATCCACTCCCTGAAGAAAGGAAGCATATTCCATTCTCCAGTGACAGAACAGTCTCATCTCCTGGCAGTGACACTACCTTACCGGTGCCCTCAAAGAATAAACTTCCACACTTTTCACTTTTTACTTCACATGCTTTAGAGCTTGTGAACAAACTCTATACATGTAATGTCACACACTCTTTACATACTCACATTTTTCAGTGTGTTGGGTCTCTGAAAAGGGCTGTCCATTATCCTGTTTCTAAACTTTATCATTCACAGTTCCTATTGGCTTGCAACAACATCTGTCCCCTCTACCCTTTCCATAGTTCTCAGTGGCCACAATCCGTGCAACCTACTTCCACAATCAATCCATTACCTTCCCCAGATCACTTTAGCATCTACCTAGACATCATTCGAGCATCATGAAGATGGAAGTAGCACACTCCTTTGAAACACTGGTGTCAATCTTTGATGGCACACAATGGCAAAATCCAGAAGACTATTGTCTATCAATACTGGCCATGAAAGTCTAAAAACCTATACCAGTGAAGCGATTACTGTCCTTTTTACTGGGCGTAAAACAAAGCATAACTGTGCTGTTAGGGTTGAAACTTGGAAAAATTTAAGAAATGCCACTGTTTGGAGTGTGAAGGAGTGAGGTTTGGATTCCCCCAGTGTGTTTGCATATGCAACAGTATTTCTCACTGCTGATAAACAATAGATAATGGAAGGGTATGGTCATACTGAAAGTGCAGTATGAAACAAAATCAAATAAAAGCACAAAGAATATTTTCCATTAAGTCTTGTCCTTGCTTACGGTTATAGCTTTAGACAGATTCTGTTTACTTAAGGTATGTAAAGATTTTCTGCTAAAGACAGGTTTCTCTGTACTAAGAAAGAAGGGAAACATCATAATGTTCTTATGAAAAGGGTAAGAAACTGATGTCAATGGCTAAGGATAGCATCATGCAGCAGACTGTTATTAAAGTTGCTGAACACCTGAATTCAACCAACACACAGTTAGGTACATCCAAATGTTTGTTACAAAGGTGTGTCATTAGAATGACACATTTACTGGGCATTTAACTTCAACTTGCTTTGGTTAAAAAGCACAATATTTCGAAAGTTGGCCCTCCTTCCATCACCAGGTAAAAAGTGTAAAACTTGCTCCAACACATGAATCACTTTAATTACCACAGAGCTACTTTAGTTACTTCAGATAATATAGCTATTAATGAGCCTATCACATATGGCAAGGACTCCAAAACTATGTTTTTGCTTGGCACTGCAACACAGTCAACTTCAACGGAAGAAAAAGGTTGGAAGACTTAGACAAAGATGGATGGAAATAATACGTGCATCTTAGAAAAACAGGGTGTGAAGACGGAGAATGGATTCAACCAACTCATGACAGGGTACAATGGCAGGCTTCTGAGAATAAGGTAATGACCTTTGGGTTCTGCAAATGTTGGCCATATGACTAAATATCAGTACTCCAAGGTAGCACTTGCATCATGCAACCATTAATGACCCACTAACGTAAATTCAAAACATGCGATAGCACTGTCACGCAAAAAGAGACTTCAGACAACTCACTTGTGTGTGCTACGACTGAGAAAGAACCCCAGCAACTTGAGAGCCTGCAGCCTGATCAGTTGGCTTTCTGCTGCAAGCAACTTAAAAATTGTGCGCACACCCTGCTTGATGTCAAAAGCTGGTACCATAGAAGCAGGGTGCTCTGATATGAGGGATATAAGCATCTGCAGAACATCATGAAGGTTTTCATCCTGCAACAAAATGCAACATTGTTATCTGGCTCTGCTAGTTTCAGTTCCTAATTCCATGGTCAGCTGATCAGCGTCATGTCTGGTAGGTCTCAGACCCAAACTCAGTGCTATTCTGAGTGACTTCTTTCACTATTTTCCACCAGAAAATACTGGAATCATAATTTAAAATAGGTCATAACTACTTCAATACTGTGGTTTATTCAGCAATAAGAAAAGACTGTGCTGCACCATAAGCTATCAAATCCAATGCCACCACATACAAGAATACATTTTATGTTTGTTTTCCCATACTAGCTGCAAAAATACAATACAGTTAAACACATATTTCAGTTTCCTTCTGGCAGCTGTGTGTTTGAAGATTAAACTGAGGAAAATCTTAAGATGAGAAAATTTAGTGCTAAGATTAAGACCTGGCACATTGAAATCGAAGCTAAAAGATGGAAAACAACTAATCAACAAAAATTAAACGTTACACAGTTTGGAACATACATGGCACCCACATTTTTATGTGTATGACCATCAGAAGCATGCTGTGTGTACACATGAGAGTAAACTCTCATGATTCCTACTGACATCTACAACAATGTTTAGACATGTAATTCCTGGTGAGCTGGCTCTCTGAGAGTGTGCTGAGAGCAGCAAACATGTAAAAACTCTCACACCACAAAACTCATTGACATGTGCACATAAACTTCTGCCAGTTCTGACAGCAAGAAGCCTGTGATGGCCAAATCAGCTGTTTGTGAACACTCAGAAGCGAACTGAGGAAGTTCAGTACCGTTCAGTCACTGACAATAAATGGCTTGCCCTCATGGGAATAAAGAAATATGATGATGATGGACTTCGTGATGAAGAAACTGATGTGGACATTACTCCAGTAGATATTAAATCTTCATGTGAGTGGTGATGAGAAGTGCCTCTAAAAGTGCAGGAAAACTGAGATGGAGCACTGCCACTTAATGCTCAAGGAGTGGCAGTACATTCAATGCTAGTGTACACTCCATGCCACAAAAACTAACATGGAGCACTGCCACTTAATGCACAAGGAGTGGTGGTACATTCAATGCTAGTGTACACTCCATGCCATAAAGAATCAAGTGTCTAAGATTTTTTAAGTTCCAAATATAATAAATAATATCTTAAACCCTTCACCATGCTTCCTCATTGTTCCACAAAAACTATTCTGGTATATGTGTCTGCTGTTTTACCACTTTAAATATGCTTCCCTTCCTCGAGGAAAGATAAGATGTAACCTCATAAGACAGCTAGGCTGCCTGTGTGCCAGTCCTTGTTCAAATATTGAACCTACTTGCTGATTTTAACAAAATTTGGTACAGGTGTTAGGCAACTGGAGACCACACCAACCAGGCAGTTTTTAATATATCATCATCAGCATCATAGTACATGCACTAACTTTTAGGAAGAAAATGACACTGCTGCCACTTAGTCTGGAAACCTGACATAATTTACAGGAATGCTGCTACAAAATGCCATAAAAGGTGGTTTATCTGGCACTTAATGGTTTGGAAAGACCACGCATCTGAAAATTTACAAATGCACATTACACTTCACTACTCCATCTACTGGCAGCACCTAGCAGCAATTCCAAAAGTGCATGGAGCAAATGTACACAAAGGCAGACAATTTACAGGGTTAACACAGTAACAGCAAAATGTGTGTCTTGGTGTCTTGTTGATTTCTTTTTAGATTACATATACACCATGTTATGTAATTAGTGATGAAATGGGGAATATAAAGTGCAGCAGGGACAACAGGAAAGGTTATCAAGAGACAAATTAAATGGTTAGGTCTGTCTATTAGGTTGCTACATACACCAAGATATACATTAGGTGTAATATTCTAACATCCAGAACACTGCAAATAAATCACAGCTCCCAACATAACTACACTATATCAAACAAACTAAAATGGGAACCACTAACCTCATGCATGGTGGTGAGGTAGTTCAGAACGCTCTGCAACTCATCATCTTTGACACCATTGCCGATCATTATCAGCTGTTTCAGGAACAAGAGAATGTAAGCACGAATTGCCAAAATATCCTTCTGAGGGGGGCGAGGTCCATCTGTAAGGAACAAGAAACAATAGAGACCAGAACAGTGATTACAGGCTTTGATACATCACAATGAGGTTGATCAATTCTCAAGTAGTCCATACTCTGGAGGAGACTAAATAAAAAAAAAATGAAATGGAAATATACTGGTGTGAATTCTTCCAAGCACCTCTTCTTCTTCTTCTTCTTCTTCTCACCCCCCCCCCCCCCCCAGCTAACCAACCACGAGCAAGGCAAAGCCCAGTGAGGAGAAGTATGCAACACGAGAGCATGGAACATGCAGGCAGAGACATTTTATGCAGAGATAAAGAGATAAAGGGTGGGCACAGCAACACCTCATGCACGTATGAAGAGTGACAACAGACAAACCTCATGCAGGAATGAAGAGTGGGCACAGATAAACCTCCTTCAGGAATACAGAGTGATCACAGACACACCTTATGTGAGAATAAACAGTAGGCAGAGACGTACCTCATGCATGAATTCACAGTAATCACAGACACACCTATGCAAGAATAAACAGAAGGCATAGATGTACGTCATGCAGGAATTCAGAATAATCGCACGACACACCTTATGCAGGAATAAACAGTACGCAGAGACACTTTACGCAGGAATAAATAGTAGGCACAGAGCCTCTTCGCACACAAACCGAGTGGCTGCAGCGACATATCATGCAGGAATAAAAGTGGGCACCAATGTTTTATGCAGGAATATAGATTGTGCACAGACACTTCTTGGACTGTTTGGTCTTTATGATGGGGCTGATAGGTTGTCCCACAACATAGCTAACCAGCTACCAACCTACAACATGTAACATCACAGAACAACAAACGCCTCAACTACACCACGGCAGAAGCTTGAAATCTCACATAATATATAATCTGTTAATACTATGTACCCATTCTTTGCAAAATTAGAAAATGGACAGAGTTCAATTTCAGTTTCACACAAAATGAAAATTGCATTGGACTGACAGGAACTTGTCTCAACAGCTGCTACTGAGGGCACATTATAATACATTTTATCCAAATACATTCTACACTTTCAGAGATAAAACATTTAGGCAGAATGCTGGCATGCATTTCACACAGAACTAATAAAAGACAGTGGGCCAGGATAGCATAGTCGGTATAGCGACTCCCTAAGGGCTGGATGGTCTGGGGATCAAATCCTGGTGGAGGCAAGATTTTCTGCACCCATCCAGACTGGAGCCTGGGCCCACCCAGCCTCCAGCACAATGGGTATGGGATCTCGTTCCCTGGGGTAAATTGGCCAGGGCGTGGCATTGATCACCCACCCTGATCTAGTGCTGAGGTTAAACAATGACTACAGCCATACTTCTACTCCCTGTCTGGACCTTCATGGCCTGTTATGAGGTGAACTTTACTTTACTTATAAAATCCATGAACATCACTTTACTCTTCTAAATACTGCAGAGGTTGTATGATCAGACAAGTTACAAAGCAAGCAGGTCTTGCAACTTTAACAATGGAAATATGAACAATCTAACACGCATCTGCAGAGTACGTTACTTTAAGCAATATTTCAGTGTAGTGTAAGAAGAAAAAGACAGTACAGATTGGCAGTCACCTACATACAAACACATGAAAATGTTAAAATTAATGATCAGGAAGCCTGACGTGAGAGCCAGCCAGCATTTTGGTGATTACTGCAGTTGCCATTGTAAGGACAAACATCTTCAGTGATTGGTACATCCCTGTTAAAACACATCAATGAATGGCATGGTCAAGTGGTTAACTCCTGCTTCATATTCAGAAGGTCTAAGGTAATATCTCAGCCCATAGACTCGCTAACATGAAAAATTACTTCAGCAATTCTCCTCTGCAACTCCACGAAAATTCCTGGATAGTACTTCAAACTAGATCATGACTGCTTCCCACGATATCCTTCCCAACGTTTTATCTGCTACATCTCACCACTCACTGCTAACAACCTGAAGTGCTGAAAGCATCACATAATCAATCACACATAAATATTTAGGTATATGGGAGAATGAGTGGTTCAGGTGACTGGCTAGTGTTCTCTACCAAATGCCAATGAATGAAAAGTTTAGTCTGGAATTGAGGAAGATGACTGGGTTTTGTGAAGTAGTTTGTTACATATCTTAGCCTATATTTGTCAGGCCTGTTTCAGTTTTCAAAATGACTTTTTCTTCAGTGGCCTCTCTGTTAATAAGCAGAAATCAATGTAGATGCTGGACAGTGTCTGACTCCGAACACTAGCCAATTACCGATGATCAAGCAGGCCACCATCCAGATTCCAATACACATCAACCTACAGAACTGTCATGAAATTCACCTTGAGAATGGTAAATGTGATGTGTGTTAGGACATCTGGTACAGCTCAAACAGTGACATGGCTCAAACCTAAAATCCAATACAAAACAAAGACATCTATATGCAGATAAAGGCTGTAACTTACCAACTCCCTTGGGTGTGATGCCACTCTTGGCACGTGGATTTGCTACCCAGTAATAGTACTTGAGTGTGTGGACAGTCTGAAGCACAGTTGATACACGCCGCACAGTAGAGTAGATCTGTGTATCGGACAGGAACTCTGTGGCCAGGTAGGAGTAGAGGCGTGCCTGGACGGGAGCAGGAGTGTAGATCCACAGCGCTGGGTTGAAGAGCACATGGTCCAGCAGCTGCCATGTAAGGAAGGAGAAGCAGAACAACTGCACCTTAACTGATGTGCCAGTCCACTTTCAACTACCATCAATTCTTTGGTTATTATTCAGCTGTCCAGAAAATGGCCTAACCCTTTCAAATTAACTGGCATGGAAGGTAAAATTTCATATTTATCACATTCTTGTAAAACTCAATAAGCTTTCAAATTTAACTCTTTCCCTGGCACTGGCATGTTTTAACACTTTGCTGCAGGGGAATGCTCTGCTAGCTGCTGTCCTGCGATGACTGAACACATGATTATGAAATCTTTACTGCACATTTAGGAATGTCTAACAATGAACACCATTCCCTTGTTTAGACAGCTGCCTGATTTGGTTCCATAGAATAACAAATTACATAGCTCTGTCAAGTACCACATTTATGTTTGGCTGTGTTTTGACTGATCCTGCAACTCAATAACTCAACACAGGTCTGGAAAATCTTACCACTACATGAATGAAAGACTATTCATGACCCTAAACCTCTTGTACAGCAAGCTCACAAAAGTTCTATTCATATATATTTTTAAATTTATTACATGACTAAAACAGATAGAAGTAACCAGTCTTTTGCAAATTGTCACTTCACTCAAAATGCATCTGTGTGCTTTAGTCGAACTCAACATGGGAACCTCTAGTGATGCTGATCACATCAAGCCGATAGACCAGTTCTGCCCATGTACAGGTCAACATTCCTTTTCTGTCATTATCCCTGCATGAAGGGTTGCAGAGTCATCCACAGATGTCCTGTAAATATAATCCTCCACACATCCCCACAAGAAGACATCTAAGGGCAGGATATCAAAGAAGCATAGGGGCCAGGAGATTGGTCAACCACCTGATATTTACCTCGTGAGAAGTAAGTGCTTCAACGTGATGTGAAATGAAAGAAATGAAGGAAAAAAATTACATATCTGAAAACAGGAATACACTTACTTATGTAAATGCCAAGTTGTGTTACTAACATAGCTAGATAAGTGGGATGTAGAGCTTATTTCAATCCTCCACACAACAAAGATTGTGGAGACAGAAAAGAAAAACTGAAAGGATGAAAACATGAAGACAAAAACAACCGACAGCTAAAAAAATGTATGTAAGACGTGGACTGGGCAGAACCAGACGGTGTATATATTGCCCATGCCGCAGAAATCCGTGAAATGGACCGAGAAATGCATGGAACCGTTGCTACAAATGGCTGTCCTAAACAGTTTCATATTGTTCCAAAAACATACTACGAACCAAAATCAAAAGGGCAAGGCATATGCCTTCAAGGACTTCATACTTGACTGAGGTCAGAAACTGACAGATCCAGCAGAGAGAGCAGGCAAAAGTAGATAGCACAGAAGATGAATCACTTGCCTCAACATCAACACAACGAACATAACGACCGTGCAAATGACCACTGGTGACTGATCCACCCGACCATCTACCAAGTGGACTCAAAATTCATTATTAAAAAAAAGTGAGGTCAGCTCAGCACATAAACAAAGGAAAGCAATCAGTGTTATATGTTAAATTTGTGGTGTGGCATTTTGCAAAACTCCATGTTTCGACGAACAACACACAAAGAAAAATTACTGAAGAGGTACACAACAATTTAATATTATTCCAGACCATTATTCTGACATTTCCTTAAACAAATGTTATAAATTTTTAATTGCATTAATATAAAAAATATACATTGCCGGAATTTATATTTATTTTTAAAAGGCCTGGCAGAGTACAGGTGGCATTTAAAAGCTCCTGCTGCCACAGAAAGGATTAATTTATATCCAACATGAGCATATAACCTGTCCCTTTGAGTTCTGACGGAATGATATCATTAAGCTGCTAAATTTCTAACAGTTTAACTTACTGCAAAATTACAATTACATGTTACAGAAAATGCCAGTATTCAAAGCTTTTATAAAGATAGCTTCAAAAGGTCAACCTGGAGACCTATGTGCTGAACTTCTGTAGTAAAAAGGCTCGGGTTCAATGATGACAAATTCCAGTGTTGAATTCTTCCCTTCCCTCACTTCTGACAAAGACAGACATTTGTGACTGTGACAAACACCACATCGCCTTGTGGCTTTTAAAACATGTAGGTCCCATCTGCTAGATACCATCCTCATAATGATCCAATCCCAGCCTCACACATAGTCTACATCACCATTCTTCATCATACCTGGAGACATCAGCCACAACAGAAAGCTAGTAATCCCACATCTGGACTTAATTATTATTTGCACGACAATGACTCCTGAAAGTTATGACTGACTCAAAGGTGGTTCAGAAATATCACTGGACATATATGAATGGTACAAGTCATTACAACAGAACCAGTAACAAACATTCCAAAACTCACCTGTTTGAGCAGCAGCTCACTGTTTGAGCTAAGACAGGTAACAAGGTACTTTGTAAGTCCAAGGAATGAGCCAAGCACCTCTGTTGTCAGATGGTCCCTGGATGATCGCTGAAGCATGTAGCTGATGACAAGGAATCCTCGATTCTGGATCATGTGTTGCTGAACTGTCTGTGAACTCTCTACCAGCTCACAGATAAAACCCAGCAGCTTCGAGCTGAAAGAGCACAATGCAAGGTATCAATATGTTTTCATACAGAAAATCAGAGCACATGTGACAGCATTCTGAAATTCAAATTCAAAACATGCTAAAACAGAATGTAGAACCATTATCAGCCACAACACATCAGGTTAGCATGCCTCTCACATTACAGTGGAAATGTTTGCTAACCACAAGTCATATAATTTTATCACACAATGGCCTGCCTGACCCGAGCACGCAGAGCACCAGAGATTTTAGAAAAATTTGTTTCATCCAATCAGTTAGCACATATGAAGCAGGGGTTAACAACCTGCCTTTCCCATGTGTTACTTACTGCATTAGCATCAGAGTATTAAAACTCAATTTAACACATACTTTCCGGGCTTGACATGCACTTTGAAGCACAGGCAGACATAACTGACTTGGGGGGGGGGCCGCGCACTAATAGTCGGAAACCCCTATAATTTTTAGCGAAATTAGTCCCAGGTCCCATGACAAGAATCTGCATTCTGTCAGAATAATGGAATCAAGTCTGAAAGAACCAACAACAAATTGTACTATTCTGTATGTTTGAAGGGGTCCCCTAACCCACAACATTCCTCTGCACCTTGGGGCCTTATTTATGCCACTAGTATTTCCAATCATGTGGTCCACTAGAGAAGAAATTTAAATAACCATGCTCTACACCTAATATTGGAGGGATAATTAGGAAGTGGACTGTGACATTTTCTGGCTTGAACCTTCTGTCAACAGATAATAATTCAATTCCCAAAATCATATTCATTGCTTCCAGAAATGCCACATACCCATGAAAAAAGCAGTGTTGTACAGGTGCTCAACATAGGGAGCATGGCATAAAGTGCTCAGAGATTTAGTATTTTAGTAATAATAAAAGTAATGACATACGTGAAGAAAAAATTATACCAAAATACTCATAAAGCTTTAGAAATTCAGTACAGATATATAAACATCCTGTATCTTGAAAAGAGTGTCTGTGACATGATATCCTTTGCAAGTAGTACATTTGTTCACTGAGAAACAGGTTAGACAGTGATGATTGTTGCAATTTCTTTATGGCTGGCACAACATTCTATGATCAGACAGAGGTCAGTCAGATGCATGGGCTGGCAGCACCTCGCCTTCTTCTCCAGAAAGCTCAGTCCTGCGCAACAAAAATACAGAGCTTATGACAGGAAGCTCCTGGCGATCTATGAGGCTGTGCGACTCTTCCGCCACATGCTGAAAGCTCATCATTTCACCATCTTGATGGACCATAAGCCACAAACCTTCGCCTTCCAACAAAAGAAAGACAAATGTTCGCCACGGCAGTTTAACCACCTGGATTACATTTCCCAGTTCACAACGGATATTCACCACATATCTGGCCAGGACAACATCATCGCTGACACATTCTCCCATGTCCAAACCACGACCACCACCAGCAATTCAGCAGCTCAGCCCTGTATGGCTCCAGCAGCTGAACGCATGCCACCTACTCGTGCTCTGCGGACCACACGCTCTGGTCGCAGTGTCCACTTTCCGTCATGCTTCGACACCTGAGCTCCTCTCTACGGGGGGGGTGATGTGGGAGCATCCCAACAACAGCAAAGTGGCCCCTTTCACGCTCCTGTGTAGCAGACTGCTGCGAGCACTGGCCCGCAGTACACTGGTAGTCAGTCTCCCCACCACTGTGACGAGCTCTGGCAGCCAGCTAATCACACAGCAGGCAGCCCAGCAGTGGCAATGAATAAAAGGCGACCTGTCCAGACCAGCATTCAGCATTCAGGGCTCAGTTCTCATGCTCAGCACTCTGCATCTGAGACAGCAGCACACTCGGCTCGGCTCTCCACCACACAGCTTCAGGCCGCCTGGCCATTACCACTGCGTCCAGCACCTCACCGCGCTCTTTCATTGCAGTTTAGTTCGCCTTGTGATCTGAACACACTGTTTGCTCCCAAGCAAGCAAGAGTTCTTATGGTAGGACAGCTGTGGATGTCGCCGGCTATTAGTGGACCTTCAATCGCAGCCCCTTCGCCGCCTCACCACAAATGACGGAGCTTGTACATACCAAACGACTTGTACATACGAGACAAATAAATAATGACATTAAATGTGTTTACTGTACTCATGATTTCGAGAGAAACCCTACCTACAGTAACCTAAATATGATTGTAAAAAATAAACCTAAGAAATGTAAATGGACAAGCAGTAACAATAATTTTCCTTAAACATTTTGAACATGAAGGGGGATCATATTATAGCACAGGCAGTTCCATACTTGGGCAAATACAATAAACAACAAAACATTATTATGTAATTCACTCCATTTTACATATGCTCCATCTCCTTGACTTTAACTACTTGAAATGTATGTTCATACTTCAGAAGAAGGGACCAGAACACAATACACCGATATCAAGAGGCACAAACCAGAGAGAAGAGTCACGCTTGGCATCAGTGGAACCAATGGCACAGTCGTAAGGCATGTCGAGTTGCGAGAATAGTGGGAAGAGAACCTGGATGCCTCCAATTGAGTTCAATGTGCTGTGGATGGAATGTGTGATCACTGCTTTCACATCCTGTAACACAGATTTTGTTCATAAAATGTTACAAGAAGCCACAGTCATGTATGTTAACATCTTCATGGTTATTTTCCTAAATATTCTCCAAAATCAGCACACCTCGTACTTGTACTAGTATTTATAACCTGTCACACACAGTAAACAGCTGAGTTTCTAATCAAACTCTCCCACACAGCATTCCTGCATATATCCAAACTTACAATTATGCTCAGCTTTACTTCACAGCAGTGTAATCACAAATGGGCAAAGTATCTCATGTGTGGTTTATCTGGTGCTGCTGTCAGTATATAGACAACACGAATTCAAAGGTGGGTGAATAAATGCAAATATGGAGAATCTGTGGAATGAAACCTGGCAGGGGAAAACCACAGTACTCAGAGAAAAAACTGTCTTAGTGCCACTTCGACCACCAAACACACACAGGCTGACCTGCAACTAAACACATGTCTCTGCAGTGAGAAACTGGTGATTAACCACATTAGCTACTGCACACCCCCTTAAAATAGTGCAACCAACTATTAACCATTTAAGAGACACAGAGGAAGACGTAATACCTGGTATTAAAAGAATCCACTATTGCTATCATAAGAACATAAGCAATCAAAAAATAAAGAAAATGTTTATCATGAAAGAAGCTTCTTATGCATCAACAGCATCACTTGCACAATACACAGCAAGTACCAATTCTGTTTACTGTGCAACTGATGCATGTCTGTAGCACAGATACGTGTAGCACTGAAGTACGTAAATGGTTAAAACATAAGCAATATAATTTTCTGAAGAAAAAGAATAAATATTTTAAAATTGCATACTGCTATACTTCACGTATATGACCACTTTCATACACTGAGGGTAAGACCCCAATAATTACCAATTGTTGTAACATGAAAATTTGGAACAGCCATGTGGGTAAAGACATACCAATAAACCCTTCTTGACTTTTGATATTATCGCATACGCACAAATTATTAGTTGATCTCACACAGTGTAAATATGTTACATCATGACCACATTCTTGCAGGTGAACACTACTGCTTGAAAAAATGCAGTTCTGTGTGAGCTTAGTCAAGCACCTGCCATTAAAACATATCAGGTATCAATGGCACAGTTTGATACACCTTGGAAACAGGAACTGGTCACAGGGCACCCTGACACTTCTGCTGCTTCACTCAGTGCCTGCTAGATAGGACGCACACAGAGGAGAAAAGAAAAATGGCTGCCCCATCAAAAACTTAACTGTACACATTCAGCCTGAAATCAGTCACTACACTGTCTCAGCTATTTTGGCTCACCCTCATTACTTGTAAGGTCTACATAAATCACTGTAGACCTGTGGGTGTGTGCATGCATGCAGACATTGAATCAGAATGTTAGAAGTACAAGGGGATCTTTTGTAGTCAGAAACATTGTTCAAGGAAACCTCATATTAAAAAACTGCACCTTTTCAACAATCCTGCAGGTATAAACTCTGATATTCAACACTTCTTAAGTTCAAACTACAATAATTTATGCATGAGATATGAGGATCTCGCTGTGGTGTTCCTGAAGATTCATGCCTTTTTGGATGTGCCACTGTGTCAGTGTTAAGAGATGGTCACGATATTTTAAAAAATCACAGTGCCTTCACCTTCAGGATACAGCAGTTCAAGAAGAACAGCCACTAACAAAAACAGTGTGTATTGTATAGATGACAGTGGCAAAGGGACATGTGGGTGGCAATTCAATACGTATGGGTGTATGGTTAAGCTGCACAGTAGTGTGGACGGATGGGTGTTGAGTTATCAAAGATGTAAACAATGGGACTGTGTACCAACGATAAGAATGACGAGTGCGCAGCCTGGTGGAAAATCTATCAGGGGCTAAATAAGGTGAATAATTGAAGCACAACGTAAACCAAATAAAAAAATACTATAAAACAGATATGTAAAGGCCCTGAAAAAGGAAATAACTGGGTTACAATAAGACAGTGGAGAGGAGGTGAACTGGAGTGGCCCAGACTTTGTCCCCACCAGACGGTGTCCATTCGAGTCACTCTGGTGTGATTTGGGAAGCACTTTACATGGGGTTAGTATCACGGGGAAAGAAGAGAAATGTGTCAGTAGGCATTTAGAAGGGCCAGGCCTCTTAATACCTATGGCTATCTCCTCTTCCTCCCCTTCCCAGAATATCTGTTCACAAGGCTACACACTGCTTGCTAACCCCATCAACAATACACAAACCCACTGTTCACATCGTCGATGATTCAACGCCCTTCTTCCCACAATGCAGTGCAGCTTAACTGAACTCCCATCCCAGCCCGTACACCTAGGTGTCACCCAGTGCATATTACCATCAACAGCACTGGCTCACAATACACACTGCCCTTCAATACCTATACAATACACCCTATTTTTCCTGTGCTTTGTGCAGCCATTTCAATGGGCTGATACAGCACCTTCTTGGGGGGTGGGGGGTTTGAAAAGTGGGCATCCCAGAGACTGGGAATGCGAAGTCTCCTTAATAAGTAGCAGTGGCTTGTCCATCAGGCATGCTGTTTTGCTTTATAAGCAGCTCATTTGTCCTATGATGGACCATGCATGCATTATCTGAAGGTCCCCTACCTGCGCCCACATCAGGAAGCAGCAGCTGATGCACTCAAAGCATCCTTCCATTGCAACTAATGCACCTCAGTATGTTGGTAAAAAGCAAATTCATGAGAGTCAGAAGTTCTAATCTTTGCCAACCACATGAGAACACTACCTTGAAGTTTCAAATCAAAATTAGTTGGTGTGGAGAACCTCTTAGTTTACCAACTCAGAAGGCATTTGTGCTGACTGATGGCTGACCAAAGCCACCTGACACCTTGGCTAAGGCAACTGGAAGTCAGCAGGCCAGTCACGGCTGCCCATAAAAAGGTGGCAAAACTGACACAATGATTGTGTCCAGCCCTTTCCACCTACCCTGGATGAGGTTTACCATGATTTCCCTCAGTTGTAAGGTGAATTCCACAGTACAATTAAAGTATCACACATGACCTGCATCCCCCCTGCCTCCCAACCACGAACTCCCCACAGGTAAAAAATACCTTTACCTTCGGGATCAAACCATTTTGATTTCAAGCTCCAGAAAGCCATTCAAACAAAAGTGCCCCACCCTTTCCCCCTCTCCAAAGGACATACTGCTACCTATAGCACAAATCCTTAATATAGCCAAGTCACGGCCCTCAACCAAGACAGGAACAACAAGTGTGTGCCACTACACAGTCTAGAACTTTCCTTGGCACACACAGATGTTCCAGTTCCTCCCCTCCCTCTTACTATGGTTTCAAAATTTCCCTCTGGCTGGCCACCCCAGATCCGTGTCCCTGACCTGGCATTGTGGTTCAGTTTGATTTTCTGTGATTCCAAGTTTATTCCTATGATTCCAGTCCAGTATTCTGGTTTTCTTTGAATTGTGATATGGGCATGTTCTTGCTGTTTCTTTGAATTCTGTACGTATGACCACATTTCGGGTTATTCTTCTTTCATGTCTGTAACTTTCAGTATAATTTTTATTATTACTTTAATTAAATGCTTATATTACTTAGTTCCCCTTTATTGGTATCTCCACCTTGCCATGGTAGAGGGGCTTGTGAGTTCCACTGACCCTGAGAGCAAAGCCGGCGGTAGAATTGCTACCAGTAGGGTCTCCCAAGCTGGACAGATCAAGAGGGTAGGAACCAGACGAAGAGAGATGCCGAGGAGATGGGAAATCCAATATAAACTCCCCTGATGCCAGAAGCAGAGACATCAGTAGCGACTTGAAGCACAGAGCAAATGATGCTTGAGATGGTTCATGATCATGTAGCAACAGGCATGACCAGAGTGGTCTGAATGGCTGCTGTACTGCGATGTGGAAAGCAAATGGAAAAACTAACACATTATTACTTTTCCTGGATGGTATCTTCCAGAAAATTTGGAAGAGGCTACGGACCTGTCGTAAGACAGACTACAGAATCAATGAATTACTTAGTTATGTGTATGTATCAGTAACTTGCATCCCCATGGCTTCCATAAAATATTTGAGGGCCCAGAAAAAAGGGGTGCAAGTGTAAGCATGATCCCAGGTATAGTTAATAAGGTTTCCATATCACAAATCCACAAACACATTCAGTATGCAGGTGTGGCAACACAGACCAAGTGACACTGACTGCACTATGTGCAAGACTCCACCCTACATTAGCTCTCTGGTTGGTTGGCTGATGGCTATTCTTCATGGACTGCGTGACCCTGAGGACAGAGGCACTATGATCTTTTGAAACATTAGTAACTACTCATATAATGATGCAGAGTAATACCCCAGAAGACTTGAATCTTAATATGACTTCCTTATGTTTAAATTCACTACAATTTAAATTTGCCACAAAGTACTGTGCTTACAGAAGAAACAAACTGCTTCAGAGAGGTTAAACTGAAATTGTGCTGTTGATTCCTCTTACCTGAAGCATGAGTGCATGTGGTGTGTGAACAAAATACGGGACATTTCCTTTTGGTGCTGACTGGAGACACAACTGGCTGTCTGTCGCTACAGGGTTGTACATGAACACAATGGCACTTGACAGTTTCCCATCATACAGCACCTGCATCACAACCCAACACAACACTAGTAAAGGGCACTGCTGCAAAAAATATTACTAATTGCATACATATAACAAGAGTGAAAAGTTACACACATTTTCTAAATGCATGCTTCCCGTCTTGCATATACTATGATCATTTACTCAAGATACAAATCTGTAACTTCAAAGCTAATCACAATGCAGAGAGCATGACATTATTTTTTTCTGTATTTCATTAAATATTCATCACACTGAAAAATGTTTCAAATGAAACTGTAAATATCAACAGAGATCTGCATCAAATGTCACATACTTTATTTCTGTTTCATAAATTGGGAAGTTCAGTTTAGGCTTCATACAGTGTGTGGGTTATAAGAGATGAGGAGAAAGCTGAATTAACTCACAAATATTAAGGTTTTCCCCCAGAATAAAATTACAGAGAATACTGCCCAGTAGTTTTAGAGGGAAATTCGGGACAAAGACCTTCCCTTGTGGGTCGAATTTAGCACTTTGTGAAATGCCTGCTTAAGAAGACTGGTCCAATACACAGCATATGATGAATCCACCTTAAATGTGTGTTATACAAATAACACACAGAAATCAAGCCAAGATTATACTACAAATTTGTGTAATAAAGTAATCCCACTTCCAATGCAAATTAATATTTTGAACTATGTACATAAACATACTTGAAAATTTTAAAGCAATTACTACGCTCATCTTGATTACTATGACCAACAAAACCTATAAAACAAACTCACAGCCACAAAAAATCACATTAACAAATGGTAATTGCATTAAGGCAGCACAAACATGGTAGGTGTAATGAGTTGCCGCATTTCTTATTTGCGTGGTAGCTTCAAAGAACCATCCCTCAGCAGCTACAGCTTCCGCCCGTGACTGCAAAGTTGTTTAAAATATTTGTGTAACACAGCACACATGAACCTGTGAGAATTTTTGGTTGCTACCAACAAGCAGTTTGGTACATTGAAACCTTCCAGTTTTATTCTGGTTTTACGGTACAACGGACCCCACCACGATTTCATGGGCCAAAATATTAGGTGCTGATACTCCACTGCTTCTTTGTAATCCACAATTTACTACAGTTAAGTTCTGGTAACGAGAGACTTGGAAAGTATTGAAGGAATGCTGGCTGGATGGGGTGGGTATTGGCCTGGCGATGGTATATGACTCAGCATATACTATCTGTGCAAAAGCATTTATCACTTACAATAGAGTGACTGTGCCGGCTCCTAAAGTTCTAGCGGCCGGTGTATTTGCGACTGGTATTTTTCACTGACATCTCATGCCATTAAACAGGTACCAACCTCATACCCTGCGTCTCCCTCTTCCTTCATCTTTCCCCTCTTCGTCACCCGCAAGTTTCAAGATATCGGAACTGGACTGTACACACGTTTTTCAGTGTCACTTCATATACCTTACAAATAGATACCCATTTCAGATGTTCGTGACATCCTGGCCATCAGTGAGGTTACACATGGTGCAGGCAGCTAGGGTTCAATTTCCAGTAATGTGACTTCTCTTTTATATTGTTATCTTCAAAATGACTCTGGGCAACAAGCTTTACATTATTCTCCCTTCACAAAGACTCAACAAAGTTTGTGTGCACCAGATTCTTGGCAGAGGCAAACCCAACTGACAAAAATGGTAAATACATAACCAGCTGAATCTCTGGACTTGATAAAGTGCAGATCAAAACATGACTCACATAGGTAGCCAACTGTGAGCTCTCTAACATCGCAGTCTCTACAAAAAGTATGCACACTCATATGTAACCAATTAGAGGTGTTAGATATTTCCATAAGCATGATAAGGTGTGCTGCCATACCAATAACATCGCACAAAGTGTTCATCAGTGTAAATCATGCTACATTTCTTGATGTAGTAAATAGTGCATAACGCAAATGCAGCAAGCAATCATACATTTGTTCAAGGTTCTTGGTGTCACGGATTTGTTTTCACTGCATTAGTGATAAGTACTTCACTGCATTAGTGATAAGTACTGTCTGACATTCTGTCTCTCATCCTAGTCTGGGGAGTTAATACTATTCAGACAATGTAAAAAGCTAAACTGTTGTCAAAAACTGGGGTATTTTCAGTGTTTCTCACATACACCACTCATTCTCAAAAGTCTATATAAGAAAAACGAAAATAAACGCGAAGTCTTTAACAATAAAACGCCAACTAACTCCACAGACCAGAGTCCATCCTGATAAGCTAACATTTCCTCAGCTAGTCAAAAAATTCCCTGCATTTTATGGAACCCAAAGGTTCATAACTCAGTTCACAACAGCCTGCCACTTGTCCCTATCCTGAGTCAGATCAATTCAGTCCACACCCTCCCATCCTATTTCATGAACCTACATTTTAATACTATCCTCCCATATAGGCCTCAGTCTTCCAAATGGACTCTTTCCCTTAGGTTTCCCTAGAAAAACCCTACATGTGCCTCTCCTTGCCCCATAGGTGCCACATGTCCAACCCATCTCATTCTTCTTGATTTGATCATCTGAATAAAATTTGGTGAGCAGTACAAATCATGAAGCTCCTCATTATGCAGTCTCCTCCAGTTCTCTGTTTCCTCGTCCCTCTTAGGCCCAGATATCTTCCTCAGCACTCTACTGTCGAACACCCTCAGCCTATCAACGTAGTCAAAGTCAACTTTAAAGTGACCCTCAGCCTATGTTCGTACTGCGATGTGAGAGATCATATAAACAATGGGCAAAATTACAGTTCTGTACAGATTTCACAGAACAAAGTAAAGGAAATTTTATGACCCCCAAAACCACTACTTATATGGTGATCAAAAACTATCACCTCTGTGTCATGCTGCTGTCATGCAACAGCACCCCAAATTCTGGGGCATTTCAGGTAAACAGGCTCCTACAATGAGGACTGCCAGAACTTTAAAACTATTATAGACATAATACAATCTGTACATGTAGGATTCTTGTTCACTTTATGAAGCACTAAAAAAACACACGTCTCATCACCTGAGAAGATGTTTCAGATAATATCTGCATTGTCAGCTCATTATGCTTCTCAAGCATAATGAGATGCCAGAAGACACAATGCAAATTCACAACCTTGCTGAGGATGCTGCTGCTGCAACTGAATCCCAATTTTGTGACTTAAGTGAATCATCTCTACTATATGCAGATGATCAGATCAAATTCCTGCAATGACTCATACTGTCCTGTTCTGTGCTGTTGCAGGCTGCCCAGTGCATCAGTCATTGTTCAGAGATTCACGACTTCAGACTTTTATTAATCTCCCGCATTTCTGTCACTGGAAAACTTTCATGTCACTCCACTTCTTGGAGCAATTTGTTTCCATTTCTAAATTCTCCATGAACTGCATCCTTATCGAAGACATATCACACATACGAGACTATGGAACTGAACAGTTTACCTAGATATGTGTAGGTGGTGCACATATCTCAACATGCATGAGCAGACCCCAGCCTATCTGCAAGTTGTCACTAGGTCTGCTGCCCTGGCAAATTTTGAAGCTACCACACGTCAGCACCAGGGTATAACAAACTTAAAAAAAAATAAAGTTGAACAGCTGGAATCTCTGTACAGGTTCATACTGTGCATACTACATACTTTCTGTGAATACAACAAACAAACTGCAGAAACTACTGTTACCAGATTTACTCTCACACCCACAATTCTACCAGTATTTGGAGTATACACTGTGGCAACATCACTGCCATATTCAAATAATGCAAGTACTACACCTTACAACCAGGTACACTACTGACAACAAATTAAGCCAACAGTCAGCGCATAAGCAAGGAAATACACAAAAATTAACCATGTACATCTTTCACAATCCTTGGAGCATACCTTACACACTGGGTTGAAATGGAGACAGTGAAGAGGTAATTATATTTAGTGGACAACTGTAATGTGAGTAAGTGATGCACTGTAGTGATTAAGGGCACCGTGGAACTTTCATCTGACTACAGGATACAAGAAGTGAGGAGAGAAACATAATTACATACATTACAACCTGGTCAAAAATCTGATTACAGGTCACACCAAAAACAGTCAACAGACCGTAAAATCCACATCCTGTTCTTAATTCTAAATGGAATATTACAAACACTGCAAGAGCTAGTGCCACTAAAAACAAACACCAAAAACTTACACATACAAAAACAGAACAGCTCAGACTGAAAAACATGCATCATGATACACAAGCGTATCACTTAAAAATACATACCAACATCTCTAAGGCCAGCAATTTATATTATGGACCTTAATAAAAATAAATTCATATTATCAATGTAGTACATCAATCCTGTTTGCTATGCCGAAGTTTTATAGGCCCTATCAAATATATTAGTATTTTTGTGTGTGTGTGTGTGTGTGTGTGTGTGTACGTTATTATCTGCGTGTCTCTCACTTAATGTGAGATGGTCACATCCTGCAAGTATTCCAATTTTCAGTTAGTCAGGGTCCTTTTGTTTTAGTCCAATGCACTGGCATTCACAACATTAAGTTTTCATTCACTACAGAAAACAGGTTGAGGTATAGTTCTCTCCAGTCTGAACCTTGGCACTAGCCATTGGTGGGTGGTCAACACCATGCCCCAGCCACTTTACCCCTAAGAATGGACACCAGTGCTCATAACAGAGGAGCCCCGGATGGATAGAGGTACATATAACAGACAGCAGGACATCAAGTCATCAGCAGCACCCTGAAAATGGGGACAGAGTCAGTCCCTGAAACGGAGAATTTTTACACCTTGACACAGCTGTCTGCCCGAGAGGAATTTATCGAAGTTGAGTCAACACAGGAGAGGTCGGGTGCGTTTCCAAGAGCAGCGGAGTCATGGGTGTGGAGCTGGAGATATACAGGGCCAGAATTGGCTCATCCCTGGCAAGGAGACCAAAAGTGAGGGCATCATAGGTGACAGAGGGAGAAGGGGCCTACTGGTTCCTTGAGCTTAATATTAATTAGTTCATTCACCAGTATATCCTTTTCTTTAAGATGCTGTTACATTACACTTCCATGTATCATGCCATTGTTATAAACACAGTCATTAATTTCTGTATTTTAATATTTCATCTTGCAGTGAATGAGTGACCAAATGAGCGAGCAAGTGAGTGAGGGAGTGAGTGTGTATGCATATGTGTCGGTGTGCGCGTGCATGAACAAAGTGCTTTTGTGACAGTGCAAAACAGTATGACATACTGGCACCTTTAGTGATGGTGACACATTAGACGAATATCGAATTCAGAGTTCCAGAAAATAAAACCATACTGGTTGCTTTCATTCCAATAATATATCACAAAATATAAAAACAACAAACTTCTATTTTTTAATATGACAAGGGGCATTCTCAACCTCACCTCCTGTCAAGAAGTGAGCACTGGAACCTTTTCTTTCTCTCAAAGAGTGTGTATTGGCAATTATTTTACAAAAAAAATCAGTGGGTGTGCATGCATTTATGCATACATGTGCATGTGTAATAAAATGAGGTGTCTGTCTGTCTGTCTGTCTGTGGTAGTCATAACTCATCAGGAAAGAAGAGATTCAGCTGAAATTTTGGTAACCAGTGAGCATTGCATACAACATGGTACAACTAGAAGGCAGCAGTCTCATACATGAAAATAACATTTGGTTTCCTCTAAAAGCACAAAAAGGATGGAGGAAAGAGGCCATGGAAAGGAGGGGGGGAGAGGAAGAGGGAGGGGGAGAGAGAGTCTATATAATGCTGCTCTGATACCTCCAATTTTAATTTATCAATTCCTGTGCAGTTCCTTGTTGAATTAAAAGGTAAATTTCAGCTGAGTGTCACTGTCTTTGTCTTCCTTGTTACCTCAGTCTCAATGCCATACTTACCGCATATTCTCAAATCTAATCCGCACCCTTTTTACAGTTTTAGAGGGCTAAAAAATCAGATGCGGATTAGATTCGCGGTCGAGAGCTGGATTTTGGAAAAATGATTGAGCTGCTGTACGTGCCGTAAGAACAATACAATACAATAATCTATTATTTTTATTATTATAATTTATTATTCATCAGACTCGCCGTCATCACTCATAACTGAATCGTTATCCGTGCTCTCCACCCAGTCACTATCATCTTTATCTTCAACATCGTCCTCCCATACAATGTCATCTTCGGATCCGCTGATCGCTGCCTTGTGTTTCCGCCACAGTCGAACGTTGCTTTCATCAACTCCAAAAATTGCAGCGGCTTTGCGGTTTCCATTCTCCTCTGCGCACCGAATAACTTCACGTTTGAACTTTGCCGTATATGAGAGTCGTTTAGATTTCAGGCGTCCCTCTTCCATAACTACGGTACACGACAAATTGGAACAAGCACCTCCCACATTTCAACAACTAAGGCGCGAGCTGGATTCAGATGAGATTGCGCACGTCTGTTGAGAAAGGCCCTGCCTCACGGTATCAGAATGACTCATCGGCCCCAGGCATAGCGTCGTATTTTAACGCATTGGTAACATCCAATATTATTCAATCAGTCGCCCCGTGGGCAAGGGGTGGTTGATGGAAAGGTGTGGATTAGAACCGCGAACTAACTTCTTTCGTTTAAGAAATCACCAAAAACTTGAGTGCGGATTAGATTCGGATGCGGATTAGATTTGAGAATATACGGTATTTCAGTAACCGTAAAACTGGTGTTCTAAGAACTGTGTATATTTAATAATCCACTTCCCCTAAAGAACTGAAGAAATACAAGTATTTCACTGAATCATAGATTGATATGGCCTTGGAAATCCGTACTTTGTGAGCTGCATGTGCGCACGTGTGTGTGAAACTTAAAAATAAAATAATTTAAATGACAGAATACAGACACACATAAAAAATACACTTATCAATACAAATGTGTTTTTGCATAGTACTTCATGTGAAAATTAAACCAAAAATTTAAGGAAAAAATAATGAGCAAGCTTACAGACAGCAAAGCGTGGTCCGGCATGCAGGTCTGCTGTGGCGACTGTGATGACTCACTCACCCGTTTGTGATTGTCGGGCAGGCTAAGGTTGCACTCATTGTCAAACCGAAACTGACACTGCAGCAATAAGGAATTCACAACACAGTCTTTAGTAAAAAATCATTGCATCCAACACAAACTAAAAACCATTCCAAAAAATCTGTAATTCCAAAACACTGTGTAATAACAGTTTTCTAAATCTACTATATTTAGGGTGACTCAAAACTGCTAATGTATTTTTAGAGAGAAAGAACCTTTGACAATAACTCAAATATTTCAAAATAGATATTATGTTTCACGCCTTTCGTCTAATAGAAACATCCAACAAAAATCTAAATCCATGTTCCTCAAACTCTCCAATCTATACACTAAGTACCATGCAAAACATTACTCAAATGCTACAGCTAGAATGGTGTGATTTCCAGAACATTCATAAATAAATCAATTTCAGTCTGTGCACAGCACTCTAGACTGCTGGACTGTAAATACATTTCTCCTAGCCATTAATGCTCTAAAAGCAGAAGTCATATCACTTTCCTGCAGCACCAACAAAATCAGCTTTCATGCCCTCTATGAAAGGTTATTTGCTAAAGTTCCAAACATATAATGGAAGAAAGGAGACAAAAAATACAGATTTTCTCTGTGGGAAGCAAGCAGAACCCCTTCCCCCATCAACAACCAAAGAGTAAGTGCAAACACTCTCCAATGTAAGGCAGCAGTTACATTCCGGAAGATCCGGCACAAGTTGGAACCGAGTACAAACATGGTCAACTATATATGTATATAAAATGGAGACCAGCTGAAATCCAAACTCCAACACATAGTAACCTAATCGGCTGCAACATGACTGCACGCCAGCCCCCCTCCCAGCCTGTGTTATCGCACAGCAGTATTCTTCTGCCATCTTTGTTTCACAGTGCTTTCATTCCGCTAAGTAAACAATTCGTGCGTTTCAAAAATATTATTATTTCAATTTCATTACTTCTTATAAAGTTGTGTAAGTCTGAAATTGCATAACTTGAAACTGTGTACGTCGGGGAGTGTCTGTACTTTGTAAAGTGGCACCACATTTGTCGTTTTCGTGTTTTAATTTATCTACACTCTGGATTTTGTGACTACCATGATACAATGGAACAAATAGCCCAGTAAGTTCACAAAGCCAGAGCATATCAAAATGAAAAGAAAAGAAGAAAAAAAAAACAAACAAACAGAAGTCACAAGAATGTAACACAAATGTCCTGCAGCTGTAACTTACAAAGCAGGCACAGCATATGGGATGGACCTGGGTAAGCCATGGTCCACCCAAAAGTCAATTAGACCACCCCAGCAAAATTCCACTTGAAGAGATACTGCACTGGTACACAAGCAGTACAACTTGAGAGAACCTAAATGGTATTTGTCTCATTACTGTAAAACCTCTAGTAATGCATAATATTTGAATGATGCTTGTAACTTTAAACATCGCAAAGCCTTTACAATAACAGATTATGTGTACTATTCATGTAGAAAATAAAGTTGTAAAATCAAATACTCCAACAAAAGTTTGTTGCTTTATTGAAGATGCTGTTAAGTGTTATGGGCATTGCATATCAGCAACAAATATCCCTATGTTACAGAAATTTGGTTTCATTTGTCAGCAGTAATTAAGAGACTTGTTGCTCTTTCCAAATGAAACCTCCAACACTCAGAGATAAAGTGGGCATGACTCTGCCTTCCTATGAAATGTTACAGCCTGCTTTCAGTATATATGACATATGTTACCTTATCACATTAAGTGTTATAGAAGTCAGTTTCTTATGTATACTACATACAGTAACAACAAGACAGCATTCAGCATTTGAAGGTGCATAACTGCCTTTTGTTGATATTATGCTTAAAATTACTGCTTTAGCAACTGTCCTTTACAGAAAGAACCCAGTCAGATAAAAGTACATTTTTCATTCTGACTGTGGATAGTGCACTTGCTGTGTCTACAGTGCCATGTGATTAACAATACCCGACTTGTAAGAGAAGGATAGTAGTGATTATTTTTCAACAAAGTAAGCAGAAAATACACTGGAAACAAGGGCACTGTCTAAAAGTGAGGACAAAACTGAACAAGAGCGTGTCAGTGTCAGTGTCAGCAAACAGCATTGACAGTTTTACGCACTCCCACCACTGACATGGACAATGTTATGTGTAGTGTCACCTATTAGACAGTGATGTCCCTGAACACAAAACTGATTCTCCTGTAAAATTCTGCAAGAATCTAGATGGGATAGACAGTAATTACATAAAAGGCTGTGTGATAAATCCACAGGTTTCTGAGATGGACCAATGCAACCAACTTTAGAAAAGTTACCTACTCAAAAATTGGAGACTAGAAATTGAAACTTCTACCCATTATGGTACAACTTCCATCCCTGTGTGCACTAAAATACCGAAAATGACTTGGCATTTTGTTTTCATGTAGAGCATTTGGTACAGCTGCAGTAAAAAATAAATGGTTACTGCACGCTGAAAACGGCAACAGAAAAATCCTCTGGTTTCAAGAAACATGAGGATGGCATATCATGCATGATATGAATGACAGCACAAAAATTGCATGAGAATGTGCAAGTAATGGGATAAGGAAACTCTGCTGTCTTGTAAAAAAGATAAGCCTATGCAGCAGACATTTGAAGAAGCCAGGAGTATATTGCAAAGGTAATAAACATACTACAACCCACTGCTACACAGGGTATCATTCAGCGAGGGCACAAGCCAGTCAACTTCCAATTAAAATAAAGGTAATGTTCTGGAAATTCATATTCTATATCTTGTGACAAAAAGTGACCCTGCATTAAGAAAAAGAAATCAGGGCTCTGAATATGCAAAATACATGAACAAGCCTGTGCAGAAAAGCATAATATGCATTTATTCAGAACGAATATTAGCTGCCACTAAAAGTGACATTCAAAAAGCGCAATACTTTGCACTGATGGTTGATGAGTCAAAGAAACAGCCATGGTAATTCCACATCATTTAAATTATTCATAAATGTGTACATGACAATTCACTCCTTTCTTATATCAAACAGACCCTCAACATGTGTGAAAGATGTGACCAATGTAATGAGTGGGCTATGCAGTGGAGTACAGTCTTAATTGAAACAAGACATCCCCCAGGCTACTTATGTACAAGGTATAAAATGCCACTTGAAGCTATAAAATGTTGGTGTCTGCAAATCCATAAAATCTTTGCAGTCTTGGAAAGACAGGATGTGTTATCAAGTTTTTCTGTGTCACACAATCTCATTATGAGAGTACAGAAGAAATTATGCACTCACATCACAGAGTTAGAACATGTAAGTGATACTTTGTAGTCATAACAATGCACATCTTACTCTGCAGTGACGAAGACTAACACTAGTGACACTGACACATGCTGGACTCAGAACAATGACAGAACAGTGACTGCTAAAGGCTTAATACAGCTGCTGAATATATCACTCATATCTCAACTTTGCACATTACATGAAGTGCTGAAGGAGTCAAAACTTGTGTCTGATTACCTCCCGTTGAAAGATTGTGACACAGCAAGTGCATGAAAGGTAGTTCAATCTTGTGGCAACATTTCCTTGACAGTAAAATCATCCTGACATTCCTTCAACAGAATCTGGATCAGAATTAAAAACACATGCTTAAATCAATGGTATAAAGTCGATGCTCTATCAGAAGTTTGGGACAATCATCTGCCTCTCATTTAGAACAGTACATTACAATTGACGTAGGGGTTATGAATGAAAAACAGCAGTAACTCATATGAAGATTACTGAACCCAAGTATTCATTCTAATGACTGAAATAACACTCAATGGATTTGAAAGATTCTTCACCGATCAGAGTGGTGTCTAGTAAGGAGTCAGTGCATTGCACCCAAGCTGCAAATTCTTCTGCAATAATCTACCCCTTGGGCATTTGGCACAGCATTACTTGTGTGATGTGAAATGGTGTGTTTGTGTGTGTGTTTGTGTGTGATGTGAGACGGTGTGATATTTGATAAGAAATATACACACAAATATAGTCTGAAAAGAATACCCGGCAAAAATGACACACTCTAATAATGAAACATGAAACATGTGGAAAGTTACAGAGTAAACCATGTTCAATTGCCTACTTTCTTCCAAAAAAAATAACATCACATTCAAAGGATATGTGTTAATTTTCGGATAATGTGAACACCAGCATTAAGAACAAAATTAAATACATCTAGACTTTAAAAATATACTTCACACACACAAACCACATATGAAATAATAGACTTGATGCAGAATATGGCTATAAGAAAACATTTCTATGTTCTCTCCAACCTTCTTATTCAACCTACCACTTATAATTTTATGAAACATAACCTCTACAGTTCATACATATAAAAAAATAACTGCCTGCACATCATCAGTGCAAGATCAGCCTCAAAAGTGAAACAATTATGATGATGCAATAACTCATAAAGACAGAATAAAAGTATAGGAGGATGTCAGAACATCCTAATATGAAATACTAACAAATGCAAACCATAATTTGTCTGTAAAACTTTGTCACTACTTTCAGCTAGAACATATACACAAGGACACTCCATGATTACAAAACATAAAATGGCTCAAGCTGAGACAGGTGCCAAGAAATAATATGGAAATAAATACAGCCTATTTTGGCTTCTTCACAGATACTATGCAAAATACCTCCCACACCCTCCCAATATTCAATGAGGAAGTTTGTTCATTTACTGACAGGAAGTAAGCCCTAAACACAGGGGCACTTACTTTGTATCCAGGACCTAACCTATGCATGGCACAGATTTGATGTGTTGTAAGCGCTTCACTGAACAAATAGATGGCTGACATCTGGCCACAGAATACCCGTTCTTCATCCAGTTCTGGAGTTGCACCAATGTAACATTTGTCAAAAGGCTAAAATAAAAGTGCAAATGATAAATAGTTTCTCATTAGCTATTACACCAAATAGAAATATATATGTAACTTCAGTCTTTGAAGGTTATTTATTTATCATACCAACTCATGCACAATTTTTACAATATTATTACTTCACCCCTATACGTATTTCGGCATTCAGAATGCCATCCTCAGGGGTCACAGTGTTAAAAGCATAGACTATACATCGATTGTATAAAAAGTCACATCCATATGAGTAAAGTGTTGAACGTTAAAATACTAGTCCATGGATGTGACATTTTATACAATCGATGTATAGTCTATACTTTTAACACAGTGACCCCCTGAGGATGGCATTCTGAATGCCGAAATACGTATAGGGGTGAAGTAATAATATTGTAAAAATTGTGCATGAGTTGGTATGATAAATAAATAACCTCCAACTGCTACAGAAGGGCACGGTCAATATAACGCAAAGCTCAGTCTTTGAAATCACAGACTCTCAAGAGGCTACACATTCAAAAGTGTCATGCAATTTCTGTTGAATCTGCAAGAATTTAAATAATTTGGTTACTATGAAATATCTTTGCTTTCTACAACAAATGGTACTGAAGTTGTTTCTACCTTCACAGCCTAGTCACATGCTGCAACACACAATGGTGGATGTTAATGTATATGGAATACCAACATAAAGAACCCCCCAAAAAAAGAATCCTTTAAGATTACAACCCATTACCGACACTAACCTCGTATTATTTTACATAAAAATTACCGGTATAAATTCTAAACCCCTCTGTCCACATTCAGTCACTCAAGCTGAAAAACTATCAAAAAATGGGAAGAAAACGGGTTTCAGTGCTCCCTAAATGTGGATGATTTCTTAGCTGAAAGAGTTTGTGATGTTCATTTAAATTATCTGGCAGTTGAGTAAAATGCGACAATAAATCTCCCTGAAGAAGAGATTTCCTAGCTTCAGAATCCATTTTCGGCATTGGTGACAGCAACACAGATGGCAATGGCAATATTATGTTAATTTTATTGGAACTCTTCAGTTCCGACTGAAGAAACCAGACAGCGGACTTTATTTACATCAAAAAACTTTTGACTCATTCAGTGCCTGATGACATGACAATCATCCTCAGAAATACTATGAACACCAGGATGGGGGTGCACAAATCCCAGGTGCCAGGTTGCATGAGTGACCATATATGGTTGGGTTGTGCCTAACATTTGTGGGTCCTTGGTATAAACTCACTTATGTCACCTTTCTGGCACCTAGAACTTATTGGTGGCTCCTAGACTTTTGGAAAATTTGTGTACCCCTACATAAATAATAGTAAGAAAATAAACCAGACATGACATGTTCTAACACAGCATACATAGTACTTACATCATTTGTTGAAACAAACCAGGCCATTTCTGTGCTGGAAGCCAACTGTCCATTAACAAGACATTTGATTTCACTCTTTGTCCATCTATTGTAGATATACACAATAGCAATCATGTACCACTGAAAAAAAAAAAAAAAAAAAAAAAAAACAATATAGTGTTCAATCTTTTGAATGTTTCTGATAAGATATTTTCTACTAGTCTGTCCACACACTGGCATTATTAATTAGCAGTACTTACATCCAAGTGTTTTGTACTTTATTTCAACAGTATGACAGCAGAACACAATAAAATTTCCTTCTCCTAATTAAATGGTTGTATATTTTGTTTAGGGAGGGCTTTTTCATCTTCATAATTACGAACAAGATTGTTCTTAGGTTCGTTTCCAGGTAATATTGTTATATTTGGCTGGAAAAATAGATGAAAACTAAGAGAATACTTTATTTGAATAGCTGGTACCTGACTGATACAAATCAGCATGTACATGTAAACTGCAAGCTGAATGATGGAGGAAGGTAAGGTCATAAAAAGGTATGATATATGCCGTGTATGTGTGTGATGGTGTGAATATTTTATCACAGATTTTATGATAATCTACAATACATACATTACACACGAAATGGAAAAGGGCATTTAAAACTTCTCTAGAAGTTTTTATTTGAATAACCTCAAATTTTAAATAATATATCACTTATTTTGGTCATGGTTCAAGAAATATTTGGCTGCATACATCTACCAAGCACACGGCACCATGAGGTTGCATAACCAGAAATTGTTACTTTTATGGGCACAGTTCTGGGCTGATACCCTGAGACATATTCCCTTTGTAAATTCCAGAATTAATTTCAAGTACTTTTATGATATAAAATTTAAACAGAAGGTACTCTAACCTCTAAGCCAAATACAATGCCAACAAGTGGAAAATAAACCTAATCCTTCAAACAAACATACCTTTCTCGGTTGAAACTCGTACTTCACACAGTGCTGGAATCCTTTCCCCTTTACTTTCATTGACGTCAACACAAGACAGTTTCCAACAAAGTGTGCTGAGTAGCCCACCCCTTTGCTGGTCTTGAAACTGGAAAAAAGATAGCACAGTGCCTCTCTGTTATGACAAACCCAATAATTTTGTATTTCATACTTTGAGTTACAGTATAGAAATAACCTACATTCTATTCTAAGCAAAACAGAATTAATTTTAAGACCTGAAAATGGATCTTTGTACGTTATTGGCGCAATGTCAACAAAATAATATGTATGCCCTATAACCATGCAAATATGATGATAAATACTGTACATACTAGACTCACTCTGCTGCATGCATAAGGCACATCAATTCATGCAATAAATAAAGTCTGAGAGTAGTACCAATACAAATAAGGCTTCTCCCTCTCAATGTTGACAGAATTGATTGGGTCCAGGCGGAACCAGGTAGTAAATGTAAACCCATTCTCATATGGCCATCGTGCAAGCGGTGGCAGTACAACAGCCTGGAGTGAAATGACAGAACATTAATACAACTTCATATTAGCTCAGGCACCAATGTGGCACCTAGTGTTTCCAACATGGGAAGTAATGCTCATAGCATCGATAATGAAGATGTGACAATGTGTTGTCCAGCAGGAAGGTACTGACATTTCAGAAGAAGCTGTTGTCCCCACATTCAAGAAAAAATACACTTCCATCATTTCTATGTAGGTAACAAGTTCCTCTGAAATGCTGCACCTGCCTACCAAACTGCATGTTGCCATATCCCAGATGACAGTCATCTTCACAGCATTGCAAGGTGGACCTCTAATGATTTAATGATTCTCTTTCAGCTGCACAAATGATAATACACAATGAGATTGAGGTAATACCAGTGGCAGACTGGCCAGGGTGTCAGCTTGCCCAATGGCAAGTGGGCCCCCTTAAACATTAGACAATATGTTAAAAATGTTAATGACCTTTCAGTAGCTTGAAAATATAATAGAAGTTCCAATATTATTACTGTATGCAACTAAAATTTACGATGTATTACTATTTTAATAAAAAAATTTTAATAAAATCCACCATTTATTTAAAATTGAAAAAATAATTTAAAAATTCAATTATAACAATCTGTATTTACATTTAGTATCTACTGTATACTGCCAGTAATATGTACAATATATGTACACTGTAATTACTAAAAAACATACATTTATTTCGCAAAAATGTTAATTGTACCTTTTTTCCACTTATGTATTTTTTGAAAATTTTATTTATTTCTTATAAAAATTAAATTATAGCCTTATAGTTGTGGGTGGGCCCCCTTTGTCTCTTGGCAACCAATATTTTTAGACTCAGTCCGCCACTGGGTAATACTGATGCTAAACGAAGACCTACAAAACCAAATTCATATGCATCTACGAAACAAACAAAAAACAATGCTAATATTTTAGACCCTCAAAATATATACCACGACCTGTAATGGTTTTGTAACAACTGTATGACGTACATTAGAAAAAGCAAATTATTTTGCCTACTCAGTCAGTTACTGAGTCAAGTTTATTACTGTGACATCATGTTCACTGCTGCATGAAGTAATGCGAGTATTCAAGCCACAGAGCTTGGACACTACATATGTAAAGGACTGATACAATAACATGCAACCAGTTAATTGTAGCTGTTACAATATCTTCACTACAGCAGAAGTGAGTTAAAGATCATCAGTCCCTTGTGCCCTTCTTGAAAAGGCAAACTGTCTTGCCTTGAACAAATATTTACTAAGCCTACAGTGAAAGGAAATCAAAAGTCATACTCCTCTGTGTGGACTCATCAACAGCACACAACAGGTTAGAGATATTTATCACAAGGATGAAGACATTCCAATGGAACTTCGGAACTATCCACCACACAGTAAGGTTGAAATGCTAACTTACAGATCCCTTGCGACCCGGAAAGCTGAAGAACACATCCGGCCCATTTCTCTGTGGCATCTGACGGAGAACATTCAACAGCTTAGCTGAATGTCTTGGCTGAAAAGAGAAGTGCCAGAACAATATAGCATATAAAAGTAGAGCACATTCTGGTTTTCTATCCTGTACCTTGTCCCCGTATCTACACATATGCAGAGAAGACAAAATAATTAACACATACAAATTATGCACACACTTGTCAACTCTGTGGAAATCACAAATATCCTAGGAATGTACATGAGGGAGGTACAGCTGAAACCCATTTAAGGAAGCTCACAGGCGATGGTACTGAAGCAGTAAGAAAAAATCACCACAAACTTATACAGATAAGTCCCACTGAACCACAGCCCCCTGAATATCATCGTCCAATATTAATTTGAGGGCTTTCTTCAAAGGTCCGAAGAGGTGAAAATCACATGACAAGTAAGTCTGAGCAGCATGCAAGACATCTCGACACATCCGATAGTATGGCATTAATTTGGTGCTAAACTCTGTCGGCCAAATGGAGACAGACAGACATTGTCATGCAGCAGGACACCTTTGTTGGGTTTACCCACAAAGTTCAGGGCCAACTGACTGCCATACAGTGCAAGGTGCTCAATCATCCTGCATACAACCCGGACTTACAATCTTGCAATTTTCACATCTCTGGACCTTTACAGAGAGCCCACAAAGGTCGTACATTCAAGTTGGACAAAGATGTGCAGGAGGATGTGGTAGAGTGATTTTGGCAGCAGCCCAAGGAATTCTTTGCAGATGGCATATGCCTAGACATAAACTCAAACCATCCTTGAAGTGACAGCCCTTTTCAGCCAGTCACTAATATGGAAACATGCAAAAATTTCACTGTGAGAGGTCAAGACAACATTGAATGTGCACACAACATGTTCAGCATGCTGTGGAATGTCATGAAGGGGTAAAACGTTTTGGGCCACTCAGATGTTGGTATGCTTCAGGTAAGTACCTGCATAAAATTAGCAAGAACATCCTGAAACCCCTCCTGCTAATCACGTCATTCTCAGATATATACTCATGGTGAATGATGCCATGAGTGTCTTGAACCTGAAGCTTTATTGTCCTTTCTGTGTAGATCTGCCAGAGCCTACTGTCTCTTAGCAACTACTGCAACTTACATACGGAGATTCTCACTTACTTCCAGGGTTGTACATGGAAGAACAAGTTTTGTCACATGTGGATAGTTACAATAGTTTGATAATAACTACCACTGTACAATTGAGATTACTATACCTTGCTTCTTTAATTTGCATATTTATTGACACCCTCATGTTCAACCATTAAAATGAACACAATCACAGAAAGCTATGAATTACACAAAACACATTACAAAGGTTACACATTAATGATACTCATATCAATTTATATATGTGGGATGCTGTACAATTCAAATGGGTAGATTAATTTTAATACTATATCAAGAACTCAATAGATTTTCTTTACAAAATTTCAATAAATTCAAAAATTCAATTCATTAATATCTGCAAGTGATTCATTACAATTATCAACATCCTCACCCATCAAACCGTCAAAAATACATGATTTGTCAAGGGAATGTGTGATTCCTATTCGGTTTGTCCTGTCTTTGCAATCAGTCTTTGAAAACACACTTACATATAAAAATTATCGTGTCTATCACATGTTCTAATTTGTATGTGTGTCCATGACTATGGAACACCAACTTCTGAGTCACACCCACATACAATAACCTACGAACACGTAACACAGACATAATAATTATTACATGTAAGGACGTTTTTAAACATTAATTGGAAAGGAAAGACATTACAAACTGGATTCGTATGTCTACAACAATTAATAATCATATTCTAAGGGGTTCAATAGGTAGCTGTATTGGTAATTTTAGTTAAGTGAATTTTATAAATTAATAAACTCAATTTTATACTTTAATGGAAGTTTTTCAAAACTATAATTATTGCATACTTAAGTTAAGATTACGATGCAAATACCCATTTAAATTGTGCAACATGTTTGTAAATTAATATATGTATGAATAATGTAAAACCTTGATAATGTGTAATTCACATGTTTCCTAGTGATGGCCATGTAATGGCCGAAATATTGCTGGCAAAAATAAATAAACAAGGAAGTTACACTAATCTCAACTTTACAATGATGTTACATTAGTGAACTGTTCTGATGACAACTGTGCATGGCAAAATATGCATCATTTTAAGACGCAGACAGTTGCGGGCTGCATTTATGACTACACCAGCGACATTTACGTGGACGTCACATTTAACTCCCTACACTGCAGTGGACAGACTGACTGCAAGAAGCAGTGAAAGGCCAAAGGGCTATAGTCTAAAGAGGAGAACACGTACACTGAGAATGGGAAAGCAAAAACAAATAAAAGGAAAATTCAAACGCATAATAGAAAACACAATTATCTGATTCTTACTTAAAATACAATATGGCTAACTAACACGTTGATTCCCAAACAGTACAAAACTTGACATCAATCAACTGAATGTTTTTCTCCGGAACCAACATACAGATCACAATCAGTTAAGTGGAAACCTTGTTTTCTTCAATATAACATATATTAATTAATCTGCAGTTTGGAACAAGGCACAACTCTTTTGTGTGTCTGAGAATGGCGTACCATTTTTTCAGTGTTGTTACACAACTCTATTTTTGTTTGTTTGTTCGATTGTTCGTTCGTTTGGTGGCAGGAAGAGTGCTACAGAGGAGGACGTGATCTGTGGGTTGTCTCTGTGTAAGGAGAAAACAAGCGCGACACACACATTCCTACTGTCTTACGAACTCCAACCGCCCCTAACAAATCACCAGAGTATTTACGTGGAAACAGCAACTGCATGAAAAAACGAGTTGCGCAACTGGGCAAAACTATGGATTCATATGAACACTGCTAGCAAAGTTTCCGTATCTCAATTTGTAGTATTTCCACACCATTAAATTTTGAACATCAACGTAAGCCAGGGATGCTCAAACCATGTCCCGCGGGACACTTGTGGCCCGCCGGACCCTTAATTGTGGCACGCGAACACGACGAAGCTTCCAAAAATATAATATAATATAATAAAATATAATATAATATAATAGCGCAAAATGGAGTGTAGCAACTCCTGCGCCACCTATCGGTTAAGCAGGAAAGCTCAGCTCCTAAACGAGCGCGCACAGGTGGCGCTGTTACGTTTTCGCGTACTTTCTAGTTCTAGTGTTTACCAGAAAAGTAATGAGGCACTAGTAAATTCAAAATGGCGGGTACCAAAAAAAACGTGTTTACATGAAGTTGTTCGCAATATCAACGAAAAATGGACTGACTTATATTTCTTTGTGGAAAGTGATGGAAAGTCTGTTTCTTTAATGTGTCAGGAATCAATATCCGCTGTCAAGGAATACAATTTGAAAAGACATTATGGTACAAAACATGCAACCAAGTTCGCCAGGATCAGGTACGCACAGACAAACTGAACCTTCTCCAAAAATCATTAAAAACGCAACAATCACTTTTTAAGGAAGTATCGGAGGATGCTGAGAGTTACGTCAAAGCTAGTTATATCACTGCTCAAAAAATTTCCAAAAGGTCGTAACCATTTTCTGATGGAGAATTTGTGAAGGAGTGCCTTGTAGCAGCAGCTGAAGTTGTGTGCCCAAACAAAACTGATGCCTTCAAAAAGATAAGCTTATCTCGAATGACTGTTACTAGGAGAGTAGAAGAACTGGCATCGAATGTTGAGGAGACATTGAAAACAAAGTTGCTAGCATGCAAATTTTACTCATTGGCATTGGATGAAAGCACGGATTTAACCGATACAGCTCAGTTGGGTATTTTTATTCGTGGGATCGACGACGAACTTCCAAGTCTTTGAAGAAATGTTGGCTTTATGTCCCTTGAAAGGAACCACGAAGGGAACAGACATTTTGGAAGCTACGAAAACGACTGTTGCTAGATATCACCTCAGTTTGAAAAATCTCGTAGGGTTAGCGACGGATGGAGCACCAGCTATGGTTGGAACAAAGGTGGCATTGGTAGCACTTAAAAAAAATAAGGACAAGAAACAGATACTAGCAGATACCAGCTCCCATTGCATCATTCACCAGGAAATTTTGTGTGCCAAATCTCTCGGTTTTGAAAATGTCATGAAAGTTATCACAGACATTGTGAATTTCATCCGAGCGAAGGGTTTGAATCATCGATAGTTTCAAAATTTTCTACAGACGGAATGGGATGCTGATCATGGCAATGTTGTCTACTTCTCAGACGTGCAATGGTTAAGCTGTTCAAAAGTGCTCACGAGGATTTTTGAGTTGAAAGATGCCATCCAAGAGTTCATGACAGCAAAAGGCAAGCCAGTATCAGAGTTCGACGATAAGAAGTGGTTGGCCGACTTTGCCTTCCTAACGGACATTTCTTCTCATTTTAATGAGTTAAATTTGAAGCTTCAGTCAAAAGATCAACTGGTGCATGTCCTGTTTAATCACATCAAAGCTTTTCAGATGAAATTAGAACTCTTTAAGTGCCAACTTCAAGACCAGAATTTAACTCATTTCCAAAGAATGTTGAAATTGCAGTCTGCAGAATATGCTCCTCAATATGTGGCTGCAATACCTCAGCTCCAGACCGAGTTCCAAGAGAGATTCCAAGATTTCCGGGGTCAAGAAAGGACCCTGAACGTGTTAACTAACCCCCTCTCTGTGAATGTGATGGAGACTGCAGGGAACCTCCAAATGGAAATCATTGACCTTCAATGTGACTCAGACCTGAAAATCAAATTTGATGAAGTGTCTCTCCTATAATTTTACCAAAAATATGTAGAAAAGGGAAAATCTGTCAATTTAAGAATCTTCTTCCTCTTCGGAAGCACGTACATATGTGAACAGATGTCTTCCAGAATGAAGCACTCACAAGTCAAAATTGAGGACAAAAATTACTGATTGTCATCTGGAGCACTGCCTACGATTAGCTACCAAAGAAATAGTTCCGGACATTGAATTATTAGTAAAGAATAAACAGACTCAGTTTTCTCATTAACTGACTCATTAATTCCTTTCGTTCCTATTGTATTGTAATATAATTTGCTTATAAATGCAGTTGGTTTCACTTACACCAACGAAATGCACTTGTTTATTAAAAAGAACACTAAATAGTTCCTAAAATGTTAGTTAAAACCCCTACATATGTTTCGACCTATCGATAGGCCATCTTAAGGGGGTATGTCACAACTGCTTGTATTAAAAACACGTACACATATTGTTCATCTATATAAAAGTATAGTCATCGTCATATTTCATTAGGCTAATCGCCATTATTATTACGTGGACAAATGCGTTCTTAGAAGCACTACATGGAACAACAATGCAATTGGTTTTAAGTGTTTTTACTCAACAAATTTTCCCTTAGGTGTTGCTTCTGAATTCGAGCCTAAAAGCGGTATATAAGACTTGTCTATTGTATGGCCCGCGACGTGTACCAAATTTTCAAATTGGCCCGCGACTTCCAAGAGGTTGAGCACCCCTGACGTAAGCCATGTTATATGAATGAGTACCAATAGCGAAATGTTACACAATTATCTCAGCACTGCATCAAAATTATGTAAAATTCGATTACTTACCGATGTGTGTGTTACCCTGTTTAAATTTTACTGCAGTACAGTATTATTTAAACTTCATTAAGAATACATACACAGTATACTGTTATAGATACTGTAATCCCCACATCAAACAATTTTTGCAAATTGCATCAGCTATTATGACTGTTAATATCCGCAGCTCATTACACTCATTATGTCAACTAGGCATAACAGAACCACAACGAGGATATCTACATATTGGGGCTTCATACTGACTGAAATTAGCGGCTGGACAGGATTTGTCACTGCAGAAAACTGAGCATATTCTAGTTAAACAGAATCATTCAAACACTATTAAATGGTACCGAATGCTGTCTGAAAATCTGACAGTTATTTAGCTGGCAACAAATGACCTGCCTTTATACATCCAGAAGCCCATAACTTTGCTCTTCACAAGACACCTCAATCCCGTATAATCTGCAACCTGTAGCTGTTAAGATACACTTCAATATTATTCACCTACCTACATTCATCTTCTAAGTAATTTCTCTCCATTAGGCTTTCTACTCAAAATTTTACATATCTCTGATAATTTCCTCAACTATCACATTTCCTTTGACTCTAAATCATTTCTTAGTCTTCAACACTGAGAAACTGACATTTTTGCCTAAAGCCCACAAGAGGCGGAGCAGATGAAGGTCATCAGTTAGACCCACGCTCCACCCTCTTTATCCCTGGATAATATTCTAGCCAGCAAACCCCCTCACCCAATGACTCGGCTTCCACAGGTTATATTAGATAAAACAAAAGTAATTTTCCGACAGCATCGTGAATACATTATCAAGACATAAATAAAACCAAAAACATTAGCAAAATGAAAGCAATCCATTCCTTCCAAAAGTGCAGGGTGAAAAAAAAAACCTTGGTTCAATCACACAAAGATTAAATGCTCACCCATTTTCCATTCACAGCTTTCATTGCCCCAAAAAGCAGCTTCAGTTCTTTCACAGTGATGCTGTAACTGGCCAGAACTCCCAGCATCTCTATCAAAAGATCTACAAACAAAACACAACTGCATTACATATAATACAGTCAGCAACCAAACATTCAGTAAACCAGTAAATGAGACACTGTTAGACACAAAAGGAAGCTCTTTGCACAGCCCACCTTGTATCAACAGAACATTTCACAGTCCCAGTTTTTATCTCTCTCCAGAACACTGATGCCACATTTAAGAGTCAGCTAGACATGAAAAACCAATAACTCTATTCTCAAAAGCTACAGAAAAGGCACACTGTTACATTACAATTTAACCAGTGTATTATAAAGAAACTTTCTTGCCATAATGCAAGGCACACTACAATGTCACATTCACGTTGCTTTAAATACAAAATCCTACAAAGGACAGTAACGACCTGTGCTGACATTTGTTCATTTCTAAGTAGGAGGCACATCCATTTTATTTTTCAAGTTCATTTATCCATCACTTTCTCCTACTACATACAGTCTGACAAGAGACTGAAATGTTACTGCAGCAATGAAACATGTATCATGCGTATCCTCTCTACACAAACTGGTGCAGAAATGAAGGAAGAGAGGTAATTTTCCAAGTCAATTTACACACACATAAGAGGAATGAAAACTTGAGTTCAATTAAAATGTTTATCTTCACCTCAACAATCATTATATAGGATTATTTTTTTTAATTTTATCTCTTAACAGAAAAAAATTGTCACTACATACAATCACAAAAGAAAAACTGTGTTTATCGTGATTGAACAACTGCAGTACTCGCAGAATTTGGAGTCTGCACTAGAGTTTTACAGTCATTATCTTGATAACACGATAGATTATGAGGAAAATACATGCAAAGTATCTATGTGAAAGGAAGAAAACTTCTACTGACACAGTTCCAAGGGTATCTTTCGTATTTATGTCCATTCATCAAAACACATCATCAACTGTCCACAGTGTCTTACAACACTACAGCATCCTCTTAAGGTGAAGTATTTATACACAATGGTAACAACTTACCTTAAGGAACATTTTATATAGATACAAGACAAAGTTATGCTACAACACGAAAAGAAAGCTGGGACTTTGAATGAGTGCTGACACTATTAAATAACCACACATGTGTATGTAACTTAACTCAAAGGTTTCTGCCATGTTTCACGTGTGATCAGGTGTGTTCTACCTTCCCACCTAAATAAGCTCATAAAATCTATTCCTGAGGTTGAGGGGTGGGGGGGGGGGCCCACACTGTGTTATACCCCATGGTAGGCTGATCATAAAAACAATGTGTTGTAGGGGAAATCTACGGCTTAATGTGGTCTCAAACTGCACTGGGCAGAGGCAGTATTCCCAAATTTAATCTTTAGTACAAGTGAAGGTTTCAACATATGAGTGTAACAAGATAGGCAATACATGTATAATGTAAGATGGTGGTACGTTCATGTACCCACTGCTGCCATGGAAACTCAACAATGCGTTCTGTGTATTGCTGAACTACATATTTCACTGTCAGCAATAAAAAAATGAGTGTTACCATGACAAGGCAACAATGTGTTCCCTTGACGTTATTGAGACACATGTTGCTGCCAACAATACAAAAGTGTTGTGTGTTGCAATGGAAACGTGATAATGTGCTCCGTTTACATTGCTGCCCAGCTACAAATTACTTCGTATTTATTATCAACAATATAAACGCTGATACGTCTTCACGTAAAATGCCCGATATATCTCTCCGGTTTTTACCCAATTCTGATTTTTTCGACAGATTTTCATAAAAGTCTCCAATAACAAATGACACAAATCCGTTCAGTGGATGCCGTGTTGATACATGTGGACGGACGGACGGACATACCAGAGCTAAAAGGCGCTTTTCGCGACTTACACAAACGCGCCTAGATACTGGCACACAGATCCGCACAGCGACCCAAATTCAGACCCCACCGACTGACAGACCACTGTATCACAGTGGGCACTGAGACCACCTGGTCCCCATAACCACATCGTCAGATGTACCTTTCTATTTTACAATTTCTTTTAACATTTTAAAGTGTTATCACACAAATGCGCTTGTGCCTTCATGCAAAATTTTGTCAATGTTATCTGATGTGCCCCAAAATCGTGACAGGTACACAAATTTTGTAAGGAATCTCAGTAACAAATTTCATTACAAGATTAATCCAAAACAGCATAATGACAGGAAACATGCTGATGGCCGTAAGTGTTCACACATATTACTGGAATATATTTGTAAACTCATTATCTGAGAGCAACCCTACCATCCCAGTGGTTTGAATAGTCCGTGACAAAGATCAGTTTCACATAATTAGTTATGCTGGTGACATTTCTACCAACTTATGGTATAATCTCAGCAGTATGACTTTGGTTACAACATTAGATGAAAGTGCAGTCTGCATGAGAACACTCATCTACTTAGCAAACTAAACACCACTCAACAAAATACCATAACTAACACTTTAAGCACTTCATCAACTTACAACTTTGGATCAGTTAAGCCCTGCTTATGAATTTAATTTTAAACACAGCCATTTTTTATCATATTCTTTCTCCTATCTGCCAAGGAGATTTCAGTTCATTTCCCATACACATTAATCTCATCCAAACTAATCCAATAAAACTGACCAACGTTATAGAACGGACGCTGGACACTACAAGTCTTATCCTTCCATGTGAACGCAGATGAAGTGCCAGCACTCAAAATATACGACTGTCACCCATACTATCAAAAGAGCACAAAGAAAACAACCTGATGCAAATCTGCCCCATCTGGAACCCGCCTCCAAGTTTGGATGGAGGTGGGAGGAAGGCAATGTAATATCACCACATTAATGAACTGATCAATGTGAGTTGGTTTTCAAACCACAATTACTAATGCCCTGCACAGGACATCAACACAGGAACAAGTAAGCTGCAGTTTGCTTCAAACAATTCTGCCCACTCTGGTTTCTTGTTTGTTAAATCGGTTTAAAAATTCTTATTTCACTTTACTGTATGAGGTATGAAATATGACCCTCAAAATAAACTTCCCAAAGCCAGTTTCATTTTAATTAAAATGTATTATGATGAGCAGAGTTGATTAAAAACACCAGAAGGGGAGAAACAATGAAGTGGTACTTAAAATGGGTGAAAATGTGTGTGGAGAAACAAAGGCCTTACCCAAAGTCAGTGCAGAGTCCAGATAATCCTCTGACTCGCTCCATACGATATAAAACAAGAACAAATCACAATACATCAGATTCAAAGCCAAACCAGTACTTCACGCACCAGCAGCCTATACTCTAGGGGTCCATAGACAAAGATACTTGTACTTCTTACATGTAAGTGCATTCTTATCAGATGTCATTTAACAAATTTCTTGAGTTGCCATTACCACACAACAGAGTGAATTTGCATGAAAACTTTCCTGTTACACTCCTGAACAACAAGTTTGCTTCCTTAGTGAATTCAGCACAATTTCATACAATTTTACTGCCGATTTTGGGACACAGCCTTGGCTGTCTTCTATCACCCTTTAATTTCTGAGAAACGCCCAATTGTTCACTCTTTGTGACAAGTGATATATTGTGAATGGGGCATTTTATTATATGTGGAAGCCTTTTTTTAACCTGCACATAATAGCACCATCCTCAGTGTAACGGAGGTTTCTAAACTTAGTGCGATGTGTTATAAAGCAGACTGTAGCCACTAATAACTCCTGAAAGAAGCTCAGTTGTATGACTGTCGGTAATTCGGAAAGGATATGCAAATGAATATTTACTCAGAACAGTAATGCATCAGCAACACAAAATGTGTAACAACATCACGTTTCCTCACAGTTCCACAGCTTTCCACTTCTCTTTACTCCAGCAGTGAAGAAGCTTCTGTAAGCCCTGAGACACCATTTTTTTTTTGTGCTGAGTGACAAGCCATGCATTCTGATCCTACACTTCTTGGCCACTGGCAAGCTGGTGACCTCTTACAGCGTCTCCGAGTGAATCAAAGCGGTTACAGTCCGACAGGTCTACGTCAGCGCTGAAAGGTGGGTTTACAAACATCTCAGACGGCAGTGTGTACGCGCGCGCGTGTGTGTGTGTGGACGGGCAATGTCATGCAACAATAAAATACCTTTCGCCGTCGTTCTGTTTGCTCTGAACTGCAGGCTTCAGCTTCTCACGCCACGTCTCACAACTACAAGCTTTATTTACTGTTGTGTCGCACTCTTCATAATGTTTCAGTATTGCCCCTTGTGAAACCCAAACAAGATAGGCAATGTACGTATACCATAACACTGTGGCGCGTTCGCGTAAACGTCGTTGCAGTGGAAACGCAACAATAACTTCACTTCGTATTAGCAGTGCTAACACCTTTTCGCCTGCCATAACAGCCTAAAGCCGTTCGGCTCGAAGAGATCGATTTTATGGCGATTTTATGCCTACAGCAACAATAAGACGTACTTAGGTCTTCAAGTAAAGTGTCCGACTTTTTGCTACATTTTAACCAAATTTGGACTCCCTCGACACATCTTCATAAAGTTTCTAATATCAATTTTATCGAAACTCCGTCCAGTGGGAGGCGAGTTGATACACACGGACAGACGGACGGCCCGGCGGGCACGACGAAGCTAAAAGCGGCTTTTCGGGACTACGTGAGCGCGCCTCGAAACAGTGAGCATCACTTTTGTCACTGCAGGATGGATTTTGAACTTTCTTTTGAGGGGGTGGGGAACAAAATGTGCCCTATTTTTGCAACGGTGAAAAAAGAATTTGGACGATTCTTTACCACGAACCGTAATATAGTCTATTGGAAGGAAGATGATAAACTGATGAGGGCGGTAAGACATGAACAAATATCCGAAAACTGGCGCTTAATTATCGACTTTGCGAAACTAAAGTCGAAGGCACTTCTACTTCACAACAGATTCGATTTACCGTCTAACCTTTTCCGTCAAGCTGTACATATTATTCATATGTACAGCTTGACGGAAAAGGATAAAGGCCAGGCGCTTCATACTCATACCTGTATGGTATATGATATGATATGATGTAGGTGTAAGTAAAAATCTTCTGCTCAGCTGAGAATATAAATAATAAATACTGCTACAGTTTTCAGAGATTCGAAAGCCAAAGTTCTTCTTCTCGGCATGCAGCTTGGCCAAACGAGAATTTGCTGCTTTTTACGTGAGTGGTAGGGCCATGAAAGAAGCAGCAGAAATGCCGTGACAGAATGGCCTCATGTTAAAGAGTTCTTTGCTGGGAACACTACACATGGCCCACTTCAGCATTCACAGACAACAGTCCTACCTACGTCTACTCTGCATCACACTTGGGCTGATGAAAACTTTGCGAAGGCCATGAACCGGTATGTATGTTTCTGGTATCAGCAACAGCAGTTTACATCGGTCAGTGATTCAAAGATAAAAGAACGGACTTTCATGTTAGTAGGAGTCCTAGAAGACGGTGTGGCAAGTATTTACAATAGATGTTAACAACATCCTGGGCTCTACAAAGCGCCCTGCACAGGCAGTTTGTTCAACAAGTGCGTGAAGCCTACAGAATGATAAAGGGTGCAACATGTCGCTGAAAATACTTGTCCTCCATTCTCATTTGGAGTTCTTCCCAGCAAATGTAAGAGACGTTAGCAATGAGCACGATGAAAGGGTTTACCACGACATTTGCACCATGGGGAAACACGACCAGGGGGACCGGAATCCGAATTTGCTGGCTGACTATTGCTAGCAGCTTAAAACAGAAACTACACAAATGCACAAGAAGATATCACTGAAGATTTTCAGCACCGTAAAGAAGTGCCGGCCTTAGAATACGCGGGGCCAAAGTGCGATCCTTGAGGCGGGCCCCTAAAAGTTATTGTGCAGAGCAAACAAAGGACTAACGTCTTAGTATATTAACGTAAGTTAGGATTACAAATTAAAATAGTCCTTTTTTTAACATTTTTAAAAGTTAGTAATGAGCGAATTCCCCATGAGCGCGGGTCACCCGTAAGCGCGAGGCCCAATTGCGTCAAATCGGCCCAATCGGCCTAAGGCCGGCCCTGCCGTAACGGTGAATGCATAATTCCCATTTCACACAGAGTTACGCTGCATGAAACAGAAAATACATGTCTGTAGTTTTCAATTGGCGATTTTCGTAATTTATTTTCCTTCCATATCCGTAACAGTATATTGAATGAAAGTAAACAGATATTTACTGCTACACTTTTTCTACATGAGCTGTGTAATGCCACAGTTAATGAAAACGACTAACTTAATAAACATTCGAAAAATAACTGGCTTATTTCTCGAAAATCCTAAACTATTCAAAGTTTTTATTGGCATATTTGTAATCAGGGGCTCAACGTCTATAAAGGGCATAACCTGCAATTCACGAAACAAAAGAGAAGTTAAAATTTGTCGCCCTGTGTTATTTTCCACTTTCCTAAAAATTACACCGATAAACACTGTACACTTTTCATAAAAACCTACCTGAAATGGTGCTAGCGCAGTTCCCACATAATAAAATGTACCGCCTCCATACTGATATTGCTGAAGAGGGGAGCTAAAAAGTGTGCTACGGTACGAACACAACTGGCATGACCCCTGAAGCCCTTTTCTGTCTACACCACAGTACATGTGATGGGCAGTGCACCTGTCATCACTAATATAATTTAAGCCACAAAACAAAAGCCACTTAACGTTCATTCTGAGACCAGCGAAGACCAGAAACGTCTAGAGTTACAAAATGTAACCAACTGCTTAACTGACATGACTATAGCACAACGTCTCTGTCCTTCAGTACCTGCTAGGCTGCGACAGAGTTACCGTGGTTAGTTTTAAGGTACTGTACCTGCCACAACAGTCTCGGCATGTGACAGTCTGGCCAGCACGTGTTCGATGAGGCCCACATCTGTGCAGGCTTGAAGGTTACGGACACTCTTGCGCAGGATTGCAATGAACACGCTCCATATCTCAGCCTGTAACAAAACAACACCGCGTCAAATTATATAATCAAGAAACTGCCTATTTAGCCTGCTGTTGGATACAATGAGAAAAGACTTCAATTGCTAGTAAGAAAGCGGATAGTAAGTGGTCTCTATCCTTGAGGTCTCCTAACCAGCCTACTGTTTGCATTTCTTGTTTCCCCCGTGCATGCTGTATTACCAATCCAGGCGATCCTCCATGACCCAATCACAACAATATTATTAACCGCGTAGTAAAGAATGTGGGAGGGAGGAACGTAGGCTGAGGGTGTTCGAGGATACGGTGCTGAGGAAGATATTTGGGCCTAAGAGGGACGAGGTAACAGGGGAATGGAGAAGTCTACGTAATGAGGAGCTTTATAATCTGTACTCCTCACCAAACATTATTCGGGTGATCAAATCAAGAAGAATGAGGTGGGCGGGGCATGTAGCACGTATAGGAGACAAGAGAGGTGCATACAGGGATTTGGTGGGGAAACGTTAGGGAAAGAGCCACTTGAAAAACCTAGGCTTAGATGGATCATATTAAAATGGATCTTCAAGAAGTGGGATAAAAAGGCATGGACTGGACCGATCTGGCTCAGGAGAGAAACAGGTGACCGGCGACTGTGAATGCGGTAACGAACCTTCGGGTTCCATAAAATGCGGGGAATTTCTGGACTAGCTGACGACCTGTTAGCTTCTAAGGCAGGAATCTGCTGCATGGAGTTAGTTAATTAGTTGGTAGTACAGAACGTAAAGCGGATCATGCAGGCCCAAACCCCTCAATATTCTTGATCACACAATCAGAGTGAGATAACACTTTGTCGCCCACATAAAGCAAGAAACAAAACCGCACATTTAAGTATTTTAAACGCTGGCACACTTTACACGCTAGCAAACAAGAAGAAAGATTTTTGACCAAATTTTGTAGTGTGACAGGCACTCGAACAGCCCACAGAAATCTGAGCCTCTCTTCTTCATAACAATGATATTAAGTCTAAGAGATAAACTGGGCAATCTCGAAGACGTCACGCAGTGGCTGTGACGTTCAGGTAGAGAGGTAAACCGAAAGCCTTAATGCTGAAACGTATAACAGGTTTAATGGTCTGTGGAAGGAAACAGACGAATCACGTACATTTGGTCTGCAGGAACCAGCGCTACAGCTGTGCTGGATGAGGGCCCTACTGCAGCTCACATCTTCCAGTCTCAGGAAGAAACGTACAGGTTAGTTTTTTGAGGTAATTCATCTTGTTAGAACTCCATTAAAATAAGATTACAAGAAAAGCTGACTGACCACATTTCTAAGCTACAGACATTTGGTGTGGGAGAAACTGGTGCTGACAGGTAATTAGGAAACTTACTTCACGTATACACATGCATGTGATGTGTGTAGGAAAAAAAAGAAAGAAAAAACTAGAATAAAGTTCATTTTTTACTCACAAAAAAGGTACCTTCTAGAACTTACATCTGAACTGCTACACTAGTAAGAACTGTGCTACTCTAAACTCCTGAAGGAGACTCTATAATCATTCGAAACGTCGGGAACCGACTGCCCAGCGACGCGGCGTCACATCGCGGTAGACGGCCATCCTCAGCCACATCGCAGTGACGCCTCAAAACTCGCACTTCTTCCCCATTTCGGAGTTTAAAGACAGTCCCCCGTTCGACCATGACCCAACGAGCACACAATGACCCTGCTTTGTTTCACGGCCATAATGGCGTCAGAACGGACTTACGTCCAACAGATGAAATGAGAAAGTGTTACGTTGTGTCTGTTCACAACACCATGAAGTACTATGTGGGCAATGGAGGTGTACGTCCACTGAATTGTCACTTCGGCAGTAGATGGCGGAGAGCGGTCAGCTTCACGACCTGGCCGTTTTATCTCGGAAAAAAGCCGAGATATCGACTGAATAGGCGGGAGGGTGGGCCCCAGATCCGACGTGGGCGTTTCACACAAACGTCGCTCGCCCGTGCCAGGAATCGAACCAGCTCATAGTCTAGATGCTGCAGCGATTGTGTTATACCGGCACCAACCAGTGCGTTGGAAGGAATAACAATGCATTTTACGTCGAATACCTTTGTAATATACACGTTTCGTGATATCTTGTATTTTTTATTAGTTGTACCTCACCATCTGCTATTTCTGAACTGACAGTCGGGCATTTTTATGGGCTCCTAATATAGAGTCTTTATTGACTCCAAATACCTAAAGCAAGTTAACAACTTTCTGATTTATAACAATTAATTTACTCCTTAAATAGTTCTCAAATATGATGTGGATTTAAAAAAAAGAATCATAGCACCAACTTAACTTAAATTCTTAGAAAGAAAACGGAATTCAAAAGGATTTCACGTTACAGAGCATGCAACGCAAACGGAGTGGCCCTTGAAATTGCGAGAAGTCGGTGGCCACGGTATTAAGACAAAGGAACAGACTAAGATCAGAAGAGACTCAAAGAGTACAGAAGAGGACGAAACACCGACAGAGCAGCTAAAAAATAAAAAATGTAGATAAAGTGTAGACACGCACAGAAATGAGGATAGTAGCCTATGGGACGGACCGAATGGAGACTATACACGTATACAGACAGAATACTTGCTGTGAATGGTTCCAGAATAAGATGTGACGACATGCTTAGGGCAAAGAAAAGTGTCAGGATGAAGTCCCTACGAGAAACACACCTACGCATCTCGCAATCTGAAATACGTCAAAGAATATATTCGGTATGTTTTGAATACGAGACACGGATATAAGGAAACTGGTCTTCGAAGTCTGACACTGGGTTCGAATTTTTAACATATTTTTGGCCTAATCCCTTAGTATTAAACACGTTTAATTTGACTCCACAAAAAAGTTTGTGAACTTAAACTTCACCGCAACTCAATTTATTGCAAAGAAACTTCTCCAACTACGATGCAAAGCCTTACTCCTCTTTATTACAAAACCGTTGTCAGCAGCCGTTCCACTGTGAAAACCGGGCACCATCCAAACAGACCTACGGACACCTGCATGCGCGATGGCACTAAGATTCTCCATCGCCATGTTCTGTTGGCACACAATGATGACACATGAAAACCGATATTCAGTTAAAATCTGACTGCAACCGGTGTTTGATATGGCTTCAGCCGCCACTTGTTACTACTGCTGTCGACTCACGAGAAGAGCTTTGACCTTGGCAGTGGTGGAAGATGGGGAAATCAGGCCGTTAGGTGTTTATGACCAATAACCGATGTGTTCCACCTAAGAACGCATTTGGTTACAGTGCAGTTGTGTCTTGTGCGTGTGAATCATTACTATTGTTTTATGTTCTGTTCTGTCTGCTTATAGCTGCGGTAAAAGTTGCCTTTAGGCTTGTTATAAACTGACCACCTAACAAATGGCGACAAGTGCAAAACGGAAGATGGAGTGGGAGACTTACGTTTGGAAAGGACCCATTTATTTCCTCCGCAAGGTTATCCCGGAGGTAATAAACCACACACGGAATCAAGGTCACAGACGTTCTCCTCAGTCGAAGACTGTAGCAGTCACATTTCTAGGCCATTCAACAGTACGCGGACAGTGGACTGACGTCACGGATTAATTGAAGAGAGCAGAGTAAAAAAAAAGGACGTTGTTACAGTGGCTCTCAAACCTCCGACGCTCCATATGCGTATGGATGGCCAAAATAGAAATTCGATTCAGGCAGCTGCGATGCTACAACGTGCAGTCGAACTCGGTTATAACGTCATGAAAGGGACTGAATATTTTGTGTCGTTATAACCGACGAGTATAATGTTATGGTTAACTGTGACGAATTGGTACCATAGAAAATCTGACTATATAGGCGAGGTGCCGTTTAAACCGATGTCGTTATAACCGGGTTCGACTGTATTAATAACACGGCCATATTATGTCAGACTTCCAGAGACTAGCTTCCAATATGTAATGAGTAATGACTCAACAGTCTTAGCACTAATCGCATAATAATTCCGTGTTCCGGAGACAGATTTTGGCTACAGCAGCCACCTGATAATCTACACATCAGCAAAACACGTTTCAGCGTAGTGCCTTTGTAGCATAAAATCGCGGTTTCATTCCAAAACAGACCTACTGAAAAACCAGAACCGCGTCCTTTTCATAAAGTTTGGGGAAGGGTTTGCATTAGGTTATTATGGAGTGGGAGGAGAAAGTGAAGTTCTCTTGACGAACAAGCATTGGAAATGGATAGGGCAAATGAAATCAATATGTAATGTTAACGCCCGCATTTAACAGCAGTGTACCTGACACGGTAACAAATTCACAAAACCGATAGCCCAAGTAGATATCCAAATAAATGTCTCCGATAACTGAAATGGATTTCCAGATCGATTGAAGACACTAGTTACAGGCCGGGAATACTCACTGAATACTACGGTGTATTACTGATACTTAAAATAGGCCGAACCCGGTTATAACGATATCGGTTTAAGAGACACCTCATCTATAACATCGGATGTTCTGGGGTACCAATCACGTCCCCCTGTTAACAATAACATTAAGCTTCTCGTTTACGACACAACAGATGCGGTCCCTTTCATGACGCTGTAGCCTAATAATGATGATAATGATAATACTTATAATACTGCTACTACTACTACTACTACTACTATAATAATAATAATAATAATAATACCGAAACGCGTGATAATGACTACGCTACTGACTACAAATAAGATCAGATCTATAGCACACCACATCACCCTGCCTGTTACTAACTTCACTTCTGCACCTTCACGAACAAGGTGTCCACCTCCGAGGCCCGCAAGACCTCTTGGTTGACGTCATATATGGAAGACAGGTGGCCAAGTTTATGAAACTTCAGGTCATAAAAACCATGGGGAATAGAGATCAATTGAGCACCATGATGCCATAAGCACATATTCTCTTAATCAATAAAGAAGTGCTTGTTTTACAAAATTAAGAAAAGACTGGAAAAGGGTCCCAGGAAACATCCGTCGTTCTGCCATGTTTGATACACTGTACGACAATTAATAGCAGAAGGCCAAGTCATTACCACTAATAATAGTCTATAACGGTCCGGAAACACGCTGGCTAACTGCATACTGCAATTGTGACGTCATGTGTACTACACTGTAACAGACTCGACAAACTAAATGTGCAATCAATCTCGGGAGGACAGTGATCGTTTGACTGCGCCTCCATTTTGTTCCAAACAACGACATGATTACATTCCGGTGTACAGCGCACTTACAGTCACAGCTATAGCATGACCATGCGCACAGAAATAACTCCTTGCCAGTGTCTTTTCACACACGTGACGGCGCGCTAACCCCGACGTCAAGTCCAGTGGAGATGGTGCATGTGGCGCTGTGTGCGCGTCTGAAGCTGCTGAACCACGGCAGTACAATGAAATCGCCATTTCCACAGTTACAACTGCACGCTGTAAGAGTTATACAAAATGGCGAAGCTGACGGAACGGACGCGCCTTCGTAAGGAACGGAAACGTAAAATCCAGAGTTACCATATCTGGACTTAAGTAAGAAGGGCCCATCCACACACGTATTTCGTAACGATGCATGATCACCTGTTACATGAATGTTCGACCAGGCATGTTATGAAATCAGTTCATGTCTAATATTTACTACATGCTTCCGCTTCATTTAAAGCTATCATCAGACATCAAATTACGTATAAAAGATGAATACAAACAGTTTGTATGAAGTAACGTTACCATTTAAAATATGTACCGAGATCTCAATCGCAGTTTTCCGGTTTTTTTTTAGTTTGACCAAAACTAAGTTAAAATCAAATATACCCATAAATACCAAATATACCAAAATCCAATGATGTTACTGTTATGTAGAACCTACTGTATAAAGGGGAGCTTCTAGACTAACAACTCCTCCTCCCTGCTGGGTTTCGTTACCGTGTTCTAGTTAAAGACAAGCAGTACAGAAAGCCTCCTTACTAACTGGTACGGACATATGTCTTCATCAGCGGTAAGTGCACTGGTCTTGTTCGGTTAAGGAGTGGCTAAGTGCAGTGAAGTATTGTCTAACAAGACAGGCAATGTACGTATAAACATAACATTCAGGCGCGTTCGCGTAACCATTGTTCCGTGGAAAAGCAATAAGTATTACATATTCGTGAGTGTCTGTAGCCTTAGTTTATCCAGCATGCAATGCGCATGGCGCCGTATTATATTGTCATCTGTGGCTGTACCATATGTTTCCACATTATCTTACAACGACATGATTTTCGGGGGAAAAATTATTTGAACATAAAATGTGCGTTTTGATTTCCTCTACAACTTTTGACTGAAACATTTCTCATTGTAAGAAGAGTCGAGCCAGATATTATCATAAATGTACATAGACCTTCATGTAAAGTACCCATTATTCTTGTCAGATTCTAATGAACCTTCAAATTTCTCGACATATTTTCGAAAAATACTCAAATGTCAACTTTCATGATAAACGGTCCAGTGGGAGCCGAGTTGTTCCATGCGGACGGACAGACAGGCGGACGGACGGGCAGAAATGACGAAGCTAATGTTCGCTTTTCGCAATTTTTCGAACGCGCCTAAAATACTTGTGACTGATGGTCTACTGCCTCATTTATTTTACTCAAACGCAACGGAATGTCCCTGCTTAAGACGTTACAAAATGTCACACGGTGCTTCGGACTTCAGCTGGAAGGCTTACAGGTTGGACACTACCTTGTGTACGAGGCTAATAAAGTGGTTCTTGTATTCGTTGGGCAGGGCGTGCAGCACGCATGGCGGAAATTAGGAATTCATGAACTATAATGGTAGAAAAAACGTAGGGAAGAAATCATATGCAAAACCTAGATGTAGATGGGAATCCATATTCAAACAGTTTTAGATAAGCAAATTGTAAATGTTAGGCTGGATTCAAGTAGCGTGGGATCGGGTGCAGTGGCAGGGCTCACATGCGAAAGACGCCGCACCAGTAACGCAGTTAACAACGAAACGAAACTTATGCCATAACAGACTTATAAACATACTGAACACAGCGATCAATCTGTTCACTACTTCAAAACACTTCACGAAACGAACAGCGCTCTATATGCACTTCCAATCTATATGAAAGAATTTCGCGGTAATATACTAATTCATTCACACCTGCATCTCTTTTAGGGTCGAAATATGGTTAGCGCGTAAGTTTTGTACGAGAAAGAAACGCCTCATCATCAAAATTCTTCCAACAACACACAGCGCCTAAAAAGGCTAAAAGAATAAGTACTTAAGAACACTTACATCGTATTACGAGGTAGTACAGTGATTCTATTTAAACCACAAAAGTTTCTATCTTAATGAACTGTTGCAACAAACTTTTTGGCACTTCGAGTTGGTGTCGATTATCCATGGTTTTAAGGTATAGTTACCACCACCACCGACGCCGACGCCATCACACCACCACCGCTACAGCTGCTGCTGCTGCCTCTCTTGCATCACGATCAAACCTAAGACGAAGCGCAAACAACCTGAAAACATAAAAGCGCCTCTCCCCAAACTGTCTACCCCAGACGACATTAAGCGACTCACATGTTAAAATCACGAGGACAGACGACAGAATTCTGGCTGGAAGTTTGCTTATGGAACAAGCTCTGCTTCACAGTGGAGACACGTGTGCGGGTAGCAGGTGGACACGTGTGCAGGCTATTATTACGTTCTGACTACACGTTCACAGACGAGTGTACATACGATGAGAACACATATCACGTTTGTCTGGCCAGGTAGCACGCAATATCCAAGACCGCAGAAACGTACGGAAGGGTAGAAATTGGTTCTTCGGGTGAAACAGTTCTTCATTCAGTCACAGGCTTCTAGACTTGGATCGCGGTGCTGCTAGAGCCCTCGTCTAGTTCTGCAACCCGACTACGACGCCTGACGTTCTCATTTCATCTTCGGCCCCCAGCAAATTTGCAGAGTCAATTTCATACGCCAAAATCTGCTGTCTGGAACTATTTCACTGTTGACATGGAAGCACGGCTGTGTAACAGACTATGACGTCTGATAACAAAAACCAGCCTGGAGGTAGCTGTCCGAACAAGTTACAGCCCACAACATTTTGCCATGACGTGTGTATCGTTACATCGATGCCACGCTGTACACAGTCGAGTACAGTTTTTGTTAAACACGGGACTGAACAGGGCTCAACGCTGCAGAGCGGGCACCGTTATCGATCGCTAGAGCCACCATGCCGTCCGCCCTACGGAAAGCAGTTCCGCGATATAGGAACGCCCTGTATATTACAGATTTTTACTGCAAACTCCATGACAGTGTTCGCGCAATCTATGTGCGGGTTCCGTTTAAGATGAACATCGTGTATATAGACCATACTAAAAATGAAAAGTGTATCAACAGCTGTTGATCTAGACGGGACACGTTTTACGTCCTATAATAACAACTCATTATACGACTAATTTTTCAGAAGTGTCGCAAACTCGAATTTAAGATTCGAGCAAAACTGCGGTTCAGATCCACGTAACAACGTTCTTAGCCTGCAAGTGGCCGCAGTTATAGAACTGGCGTCACACCAACCTCCTGTAAGCACTGCTTGTCTGCTCTCAAATCGACAGACAGTAGGTATACATAACTGGCCGAATCAGTGTATCGGCGCTTTACGTAACCACGCTCAGAGTTTCGGACAGCACACAATACAACAGATTCTTAACTGAATAATAGCATTGCGTTTCCATATACCCACAGTACCCATGACAAATTCATGAACCTCTTATTTCTGTCGTCATATACAGCGTGTTTCATAAGTCCATCCGGGATTTAGAGGATTGGCCGTGCAGTAGCAAACCCACATATAAGAGATAAAAGCATGCCAACAGATAGAGGAAATTTAAAAGTTTTTTCGTGACAGATGCGATGGCGTAGTTACCCGTTTCTCCGCTAGGAGGCAGTGGTGTACAAACATGGCGTTTTCAGGTGAACAGAAAGCTTTTTGGGTCCCGCAATTTGCTAAAACCCAGTCAATTGTAACAGTGCAACGTGGTTTTCGAACCAAGTATCGTACAGAACTACCAACGGACAAAACAGTAAAAGACTGGTATAGAACATTCGAGGAAACTGGCTGTTTGTGTGTCGCAAAGCGAACAGGTAGGCCGGGACCATCGCCTGGGACTGGGACAGGATTGACGTCTGTCGAGTCAACCAAAGGGGGACATATTGAACATTTGTAAGGTAGGTTCAAAACTTGGATACGTACTCTTTTCACTGACATGCTCTCATCCCCCGTGTGTGATTTGGCTCCTGAGCTACAGACCTCCGAAATCCCGGAGGGATGTATGAAACACCCTGTACATGAACGCCTTCTGAACCATTTTCAAATATGCGTGATTTCAGGCTTCCGCCGCGATGTAGATGATATCTGCGCTCTTCTGGGATATTACGCAGCGCAGAATGGTATTCTGTACCGACGTTTCGGGACAACCTATCGGGTCCCATCTTCAAGGGTTAAGTCAAAGAAGTCTTCTTGGACTTCCTGCCCAATGAAAATGGGACTGATACATTGTCCCGAAACGTCGGTACAGAATTACCACTCTACGCTGCGTAATATCCCAGAAGAGCGCAGATATAATTTTCAAATATTGTCACAACCCACAGTACCACAAACGAATGTTCAGCGTGATGTAAATCGGAGATCTCATACAGTGGTAGAGCCTTCTTGAGAAGCCAATAATCGTTCCATGACCCACGGAAATATGACAGCTGTTCAGTGCACCGGTAAACACACACACAAAATCTGACGGGACACCACAATCTCGCTTTTAAACAAGTATAACGTTTGCTTAGCTTCAGGATTAAAGCACAATGGTAACCACATTCATCACCAGCTTTACTGTAACTGCAGTTTGTGCTGTACTGTTCTCAGCAGTTACAGCCCTTGGTATCAGCAACCAGTTGGCATGTGTGATCAAAAAGCATTGTTTTCTGCGAGCTGGCACCTGAGCTGTTATGTTATTGAGATGAGTTCCCAGCACAGACGAAGCTAGCTGGCTCTCGTGCACAAAAGCCAAACAAACCGTCGGCCGTTCCCTCCGTCAAACCAGCAGGCGAAATAATACATTCCGAAGCTAAAAGAATCCGTGACAAATTGTAACGTGAAGTTTCGGAACACGAATGGCCAACAACAACGAGTATGGGGACTCCCTCCCCTCCCCCCCAAACCCGGAAGAGAACACTGCTGGTAATCCAACCCTAGATGTCTGGACAGATTACACCCCGTAACTCACCCTCCTTCTGTCCGACAGGGTACACTGATGGGTGACCGGGTCTCTAAATCCCCCCGCTCCGGCCACTGGACTACACAATAGAGAACTACAAAGGGCACATAATTTCACCCTCAGCCATACACGGTGATGATTCACTGTGGCCATTTGCATCATTTTATGACATTAAATCTTCATCAGCTACGGATGGACATTATAAAGCTTTGACAATGAATAGCCACCGCGATAAAAACAGCACAGGCAATTTGTATATACACAGAAATACGTTCGTATGTACAGGACGAGAATTCACCGAACGGCGTCACAGGGAATGATAGGAATGCTGAAGAACTGTGGCTTTAGTTCGTTTTAAAACAAAACGTTGTTATGCATGCGGAGCAAGCCATGATTTTATAAATAATTTGAGTATTTCATGGTCAGAATATACTACATATCCTGCACAGACCTACATACTACATAGCCTATACTACAATACATTACATACATACTACATTACAATACACTACATACATACTACATACACTACATACATACTACATATACAATACACTACACACAACACAGACCACATATGTACTACATACATACTACATATGTACTACATATACTACAATACACTACATACATACTACATGTACTACATACATACTACATATACAATACACTACATACAACACAGACCATATATGTACTACATACATACTACATACGTACTACATATACTACAATACACTACATATACCAAATACATACTACATATACAATACACGACATACTACAATATACCACATACATACTACATATACAATAAACTATACACTCACTACAATATACTACATACTACATACATACTACAGTGAGTCTTCAATACTGTAACCGTAAAGCAAACTGCACGTCATGAGTCGGACCGAGTTGACTGGATAAGCGTCCGACTCTTCTGACTCAGTTCCAGCACGTGATACGAAGACAGGGCTTCAATGCTGCGCACCGTCGCCACCGTGTTAATATTACACGCACAAAAAAGTTTCACATAAAGTTTTCTGTGAGTAGCGGAGTTTCAGTAGAAAGAAAGAGACAGAAAAGGGAACAAGAACAATTATGTGAAAAGGAAGGAAAAATAAAGACGGAAACAAACACTGAAATAAAGAAGAAAAGGCACGAACATCTAAGAAAGCTGCGCTCTCAGGACAGGAACTGCATTCGATCGTTCCGACAAGTGAAGCAGGCACACAGCGTGTTTCTGACAAAGTTCAATGGGCGTGATCAGTGGAAATCAGGCGGCACAACGAGATATGCAGCAACACGACAAGGAGCGCCAGGTGTGCACAGTGCCAGCAACTATGCACTCCTACCAACACAGTGCAGCACACCTTTCACTGCACAGCAGGTCAGAGAGGTGCCTACTGCTACCGGATCGCTCGTAAAGATACCATGGATTGGGTGAGGCGAAGGTTTCCTTTGTGTCTGCACGGTCTGGGTATAAGGAAGACTATCAGGCTGCCAACAGGTGCTACGTCTGGTCTTCGTTACGCTATCGAGGGGGGGGGGGGGGCCAAGGTATAGAGGTGGGCCGTTATAACGGCACAACGGCGATGCTGCACTGGATAGTGCGATGATTCAGTTCTTGAACGGTGTGAAGGTACACCGGTTGGTTGGTGGATCGAATGATGATGGTGATGACGACGACGACGATGATGATGACAGTCTAATACACCCCTTTGCACACGATGATAATAAAACACTCGTTACTTCTTTTTATATTACTTTCACCGTGCATTTTCAATTTACTTTCTATTAACCAACTAAATGCACTTGCACTTTCAACTATTTAATTGTTTACAAATTTTCCCCTACATACGTTTCGGTCCATACAGGACCATCGTCAGGGGGTACACAAACTACATTTTATTTACATCCACAGGTTCACTCTGTCACCACATGCAGTCTAGTTTCATTCAGTCTTTTGTGTAGGTTTGTAGTCACTTTCTAAAAAAAACACATGTTTTAAAAACAAGTAAATTGTGACGTATATATAAAACACTGTTTATAAGTTCTTAAAAGGTACGTCAATGTTGTATTTAATGGGTTAAAAACGCCGACATGGACATTATGTTCTGACACACACCTTTGGCTAGTAGCTGACGATGGTCCTGTATGGACCGAAACGTATGTAGGGGAAAATTTGTAAACAATTAAATAGTTGAAAGTGAACGGTACATTTAGTTGGTTAATAGAAAGTGACTCATTACTTCGTTTCCCAGTGCCAGAGTTACAGGAAGGCTAGAGCTATACCTCTACACCTCCTCTGAACCTTCGTGGCCTGTTCTAGGGTAAACTTTACGGTTACCTTACTTAGTTTCCGTGTATTTCCCTCGTTCCATATACCGTCCGGCGTTTTCATCCACCGTTAGGTCAAGATGTATTTCCGGAAAGTTAAAAATCGACCTAATTTGGCGACTGGATGGACGTGTAGAACCCATGTTAGTAACTGGATACATGGGCATCATAATACGCAAGCCAGACGAATCCAGTCGACACTCATACGACATTTTAATATTATACTCCCCTCTGCGCCAAGGATCATTTTGTATGCACCTCTCATCCATGCGTGCAACATGCCTGGCCAATCTCAACATCTCTCACTTGATCATCCGATCACAGTACCAACTACGACGCCCGGAACCAAGAGGTCCTACCGGATCCGGATGACCTGTAGCAACATTACAGTGCACCTTGCAATACTCGTAGGACGTGCAATGTGAAGTGCACGGCCACTTGCACATAACGCAGCACAGATCAATAAGCCAACAAGGATAAACGTTTGTCAATCCCGCCGTTTGCTTCGCTGCACAGATCAGCAACCCTGGCGTAACTTACCGCGGGCACAAAACGCGCAAGGCCTCGGGTCTGCACGGCAGCGCGGACACAGACGTCCGCACAATCTGAAGTCCTCGTTTCACACTCAGTTCAATTTTTTTCAGGGTACATAACGTGAGAGACAGCTCCTCCGAAACGGCGATGACCACATACAAGACTAGTGTCACAAACCACAAGCCTAAACATGCTGCACAACTAAGCACACTACAGCGTATGATGCATAACACCGCCGAACTGGCTTTAACAACGGAAACTGTGTAACAGAAAAATGTAAATTTTATTACTAATATTTATTAAGACTTTTTCCATTGTCAGAACGCCAACACCACACAACGTTTCGGAAACTATATCTTTCCTTCTTCAGGTGGATTAAAACTAACCACAAACCACACAGCCATTCACGAACACAAGCATGCCGTGACAACGGAAAAAGTCCTAACGAATATTATTGATAAAATTTTCGTTAAACCATTGTCAAAAAAGTATATGATTCAATTACGAAAATGTAAATTTAACTGAGCTTCATTGTTTACTGTTTTGGGTTCAAGACATGTTTTTCCGCACTCTGAACTGCTAGAATTCGTCTCGTTAGGCATAAGCCTGTAACAACTGACATAAGAAAGAACGACGCCCTAACATCGACAAAAATACGTGCTTTAAAATTTAAAAGTAGTGGTCTTCGAACTCACCCTTGTGACTACATCTGAATTTTCGCGGAACCCATGTGAAGTAAAAGTGTACTTTTTTGGTGCAAAAATGAAATAAATGTCTTTACAAACAAATCTTATATCAAAGGACATAAAATATTCAGCACGTTTATGAAGAACAAAATTTTATTATTGATAATTTACACTTAAAACGGGGCACGCGGTGGCGCAGTTGGTTGAGGCACTACAAGCCGGAACGTCGCGGGTTCGATTCCCGACGGTGTCACTGGAATTTTTTATTGACAAAATCGTTTCGGTCGCACTATGGCCCTGGGGTCGACTCAGCCTCTAACAGAAATGAGTACCAGGAATATTTCCTGGGGGGTAAAGGCGGCCGGTGCGTAGGGCTGACAACCTTACCACCTCTATGTGCCGATTGTCTAGAAATCTGGGAGCCTCGACCTCCTGGAACCCTAAGGGCCTGTCCAGGCCTGTAATGGGTTTGCTTTTTTTTTTACACTTAAACCCCGCTGGGAAGGAAAATAAAAACTTAAATTTAAAATTATCAAAATGATTTTCATCGACTTCATCATAAAAAAAAGATATGCTTGCGGGACACCTGAAGGTAGCGTGTGGAACCCCAGGGTTCCGCTGAACACAGTTTGAAAACCACTGTTCTTTTAGAGTATTACTAGTAAAACGTCGCCGATCCCAGTGGCCGTGCGGTCTAAGGCGTAGGTCTTCGGCCGCTCGCTTGCTAGGATCGTGGGTTCGAATCCCACCGGGGGCATGGATGTTTGTCTCTTGTGAGTGTTGTGTGTTGTTGTCAGGTAGAGGCCTCTGCGACGAACCGATCCCTAGTCCAGAGGAGTCCTACCGACTGTGGTGTCTCAGTGTGATCAAAAGGAATTACAAAGCTCGACACTGAAACGGGAAAACCGGAGTACGCAGAAGAGGACGACTTAAAAAAAAAACCGTCAAAAACGTAAAGGGGGAAGACACCGGAAGTACGATGTGCCGATCAACAGGAGGTCGGGAGTGCAAGTATCAAGCATGCTTTTCTTACTTGCTATTTGGCTACAAAAGCACATCACTGGATGGGCCTACATAAGTGCAACATGTACCTTACGGGCTACAGAACTGTAGAAAACGGAAAACATTAAAATCCCTCGGATTAAATTACAAGCAGGTGTTAATGTAGCGAAACAGGGAGTAGTAAACAAATCAAATGCATTCACGTCGTGCGTCATTATTACACGTTATATCTGAAGCAACAAGCAACACCCATTGTATTCAAACTGCAAATGAACAACAACAAGTAATGGAACAAGCAAGGCAGTGCTCCCGTGTTGCGGCACAACTTCCTGTAATTCATGGCACTAAATGATCCCACTACACTCCTCAGACAGCGCACAGGATGGTGCAGAAGCAAGTGATCGCCGTCAAAGGGAAAATCTTCCCACAGAATGTTTACCGCAGCCATCGCTTGTTAGAACACTTCGCCTGTAACTATCGCAGTTTGCTGCAGGCTGTGATGCGGTCCTTGTAACTCTCTTCCAGAAACCTGAACATTAAAGACGGAATGTTTTAATGCATTTGTGGCACATGAAAACACTGCTAGTTGCTCATCAGTCAGTGCTCGTTACAGCAATGTTAAACACTGCTAAAAAAGACCACGAAAAGTTTTGAAGGGCGGAAAAGAAAAAGTCACAATTGAGATATTCGCTCGTCTTCGGATGTTACACAGTTCACTGGTAATCAGTTGCCGACGTTTCGGGAAAACTCATCGGTCCCATCTTCAAGGGTCAAGCAGTCTGAAGATGGGGCCGATAGCTTGTCCCGAGACGTCGGTATCTAATCACAAATCAACGCTGCGTAATGTCCCAGAAGAGGAAAAATCTCATTTACATCGCCGCGGAAGCCAGAAATCACGCAAAGTTAAAATCCGCGAGCTGTGCCACAATACGCGTATTCATGCCCTGTGGGCTGCTTCCATCCAAGGAGTTAAAACCTACAAACAGTGCTAAGGTGTCAAGCTCACCACACTGCTTCCATTCATGAAGGTAAAGGTGGACAAGCAATGCGAAGACATCACACTCAATGACGTGCCTCCATTCATAAGTTTAAAATGTACACAAGAAAGGGAGGTTACAGGACAACGACAACTATATTCCGCCGATTTATTTCACGATATTTAATGCTACATGTTTCGACTTCTATAAAGCCATAATCAGGCAGTGACAGATGCTCAAAGAAAGCATAATACAGTTTTGACTGATGACCCTTTGACGTCCCTATCTTGTGCTTACGTCACAACGGAATGTCGCATATCAGAGTGAACACGTATGACACACTTTCAGCTAAACGTACAAGCCGTACGAACAACCACAACGTACTGTCCGAAATTGAAAACAGTAACTCTTATGACGGAAAAATATGTAAACGTTTGGCTATAAACCACTAAGGGACGAACAAAACGGGAGAACTAACATGATATGGAAGGATATAATGACACCAGATCATAGGGACAGACGAAGGCCTACGTATGTATTATCTGAACTTAACTGTCTACTGACTGTCCGTAGTTCCTGGCTTTCAAAACCACAACGTTGTCAAAACCGAATGTTTCCTGTTTCACATGACAGGGTACAGCAACACACACCACTCTCACATCACAAATTACACACCGACGAAATGCACTATATTTTTTCACTATTTATTCTTTAACCCCCACATATGTTTCAGCCCTTACAGGGCCATCTTCAGCGGGGGGGGGGGGGGGGGGGGGGGGGGGGGTTCGTAGTCTACATGTACTTTACATCCATTGTTGTCTGCTATTATGTTACAATGGATGTGAAGTACATGTAGATTACGAGCCCCTGAAGATGGCCTTGTAAGGGCTGAAACATATGTAGGGTTAAAGAATAAAAAGTGAAAAAATAGTGCATTTCGTTGGTGTGTAATTTGTGGGTTGTTAAAAGAATGCACGGTGAAGATAATATAAAAATTAGACACTACTCTGTTTGCACCCTCAGCACAGCTGGTCCATGGTATGAGGCTTACCTCAAAATACGTTTCCGAAAGGTCGCGGGTTGAAGAAACTTGGGATGATGGACAACGTCCAAAATACTGGTCAGAGAGATTGTTCCATACCGTCGCCAGAGACCGTCAGACCTAACATGAACTGGTTCAATGGCCGACTCTTGTCAAGCCGGAAATGAACAAACAGTGCCGTTAAAGAAGCTTGCTTCTCCACCGCCTGAGCGACTGTAACAGTCGGTATTGTACTTGTTTCACTCCATATAAGGACGCTATCAGGAGCAGTTCCTTCACACAGCGTCGAATGACACAATGGAGCCTGTACCACTTAATCAGAAACCCGGAGACTGAGTAAACGCCACACAATCGAGATGAGCGCCATACATCTATCTTCAGTCGGACTGTCACAGAGAATTTCTATGAGAACAGATCAAATGTGCTGCAGCCATCTTCCACGGATATATCACACTATTGTTCACGGGCAAATACGCACCCAGCCACCCTCCAAGGGGTCCTTTCAACGTCACAGGATCAATTACTTCAGCCTGTTGCGAATACAGCAGTAGCCACAGCAACCTGTGGAAGTGCAGTGTCAGCATAACGCTATGCAGAACGGTAGTACGAGGCCTTGCTCAAATACGTACCGAGCTAAATAATAACTGGAGGATCATATCGATGAACATTCCATTCAAAATCAAGCCATCAACAGGAAGTCCACTTCTGTTGCGTCACGGTTTTTTGAAAAATGTTTTTGTTTCCTTGATTATTCGCTAGCTGCGTTGTTCCCCTTTCTCATCTTGTTCTCCTACAGCGCAGGTCCCACATCTTCTTCTCCCATATCTAGCTCTTTACATCCTTATTTTCCTCCTCCGTCCTGTTCATTTTCTTCTGCATTGTCTTCAATGTGCATATCCGGCAAAACTGTGAGTTCAAAATCTAAAAAAAAAAAAAAAGTCCTTGTGTGGTCTGGTAGGTAGGTTTTCACATTCAGAAGACACATGCTACACCCATTTGCAGGGTCCTTCCTCAAGGACATATCCTCACAACCTGTTTATAAATAAAGAAATATTCATAACTGGCTAAATCTCAGGTACCAGATGAAAGAAAATCCGAAGGTTCAGCACCACTAACACAAAACCTCAGTCACTCGACACGATGCTGGGCCAATACCATCCACCTCTCGTCCATGAGATCCATCTTATGTGATCGTCTCATGCCAAAGATGCCAAAATATCCGGGTTTTAAGGGTCCAAATAATAACATGGGACCAGTATTTATAGAAAGGTTTCAATGTTCGGGGATAAGTTATGGATCTCTCAGGACACCGACTGATACTGCAGGGAACACACACACACACATGCGCGCGCTTTGTGCTGGTATACACCAAGCTCTTGTTTTACGCCCTAGTTGCGTTCCTGAAAGTGGGTGTAAAAAACGGCGTAAATCACAAAAGATATTCTAATAAGAAATAAGAGGGTTAGCGTAATAGAACGCAGCCAGCCAAACGGCGTTAAACCGAATATGACGGAGCGCAAATTAAGAAGTGCTGTAATTAGCAACTGGCGTTAAAGCAAAACGGCGTCAAAGCAAAAAGGGGTAAAACAACGGCTGGGTGTATTTAAATGCTTTACCGATAATAACCAGCTCCAGTGGTGGGTCACTGGCCATTGTTTGAGAGTCTCTGCTTCCATTTGCACATCACAATTAAACGCGTACATTCTTGTTCCTTCTAGAGGACGCCGAAGCCAGACCACTATATATATATATATATATTATTCTGTCATGTACCATTAAGCATCGCTACAGCGACATTTTGCACCAAATGAAAAAGGCAGCGCGGACCACTCGGTCAGTTACACATATCCAGCGAGGAGCACAAAGGAAAGGATTACTGCGATTGAAAATGTTTCTGTCGGCAAACCACCGGACAAGCAAGTCGGACTCGGACTGTCCTGCTCCGTCCCATACAAACGCAGACAAAAAGAGCACTGCGGTAATAAGGGCTTAACTTTGCAAAAACTGGCAAATCCCAGTAGAGCCATCATATGAGGGAGATTACGTCCGTGTTTTTTTTCGGTTGATTACATTCACAAAATTTCTCTGTCCGCAGGACGGAGCAACTATACACATGAGCACTGTCGCTCTGTTTAAACGGGGTACAGCTGCAGACGTTACTTGAATGGGGGCGGATCAATAAAGCAAATCAAACTGTTGTAATAAAAATATCAGAAGGCAGGAAGTTCACCTCGCAAACAGTTCCCTAACAGCTGCAGAGTAAATTCAGGTCGCACTGCGACACACGTCACACGATATACTCATCTCCCCGCCCCCCCAAGAGCTACACGACTAATTAAAACACGCAGCTATGGTTGTGCGCAGCCAGGCAGGTAGGCCACGTGAGTTGCACGTAGAAACGACATGGAGAACACGCCTTATGCAGGCCTCTGAAACATAACACCAAGCAAGCTGATAACAGATAAAGAAAAGATACAGCTCCCATGTGCACGTCGCCAAGGCATAGGGGGAGTGGAGGTATAGGTCCACCTACTCATACCCTCGATTTTAGTAGAGTGGAGAGCTTCATGCGCCGGCCGCATTACCCTAGGGGAAAAGCTCCCGGTACCCACTGCGTAGAAGGACTGGTCGGCCCCAGAACCTGTGTGGACGATTTGGAGAAGAGGAAAACACCGCACTCCGCCGGGAATCGAACCCCGATTCCTTGCTTATTCCGCTCGCAGCCTAGTCACTACACCGACTGAGCTATCCCCGGGTCCCAGTTACTTTGTACCACCACCCTTACCTTTACTAACCCTATCCGAAATAATGTTACCCTACGGTAGCCTGTGAAAGCTACAGAGTGACTGTAAGGCACATAGTTCCACTCAACAGCAAATTAACAGAAACATATCGATATGTGCTAACAGCTGAAACAGGATAACAAACAGAGAAATACGTGGCACAAAATCAATTCAGCAACAGCATGCTCAGGCTTGCTGTTTTGCGTTTCCGTTCCAAGCCACCACCTTGCAGATCGCTGCCAGGACCCAATATGACACCAAAAGATGCTTGCTTACCTGCCCAACGACAATACAAGGACTCTGACCCCCAAGCCCAGACGGAATTTACAATTCGAGCGACGAACTTGTAGAAACAGAGTATAGATTCAGGCAATGTGGAAAATGGGCGTAGGAGGAGGGTGAGGTGGAGGGGTAAGGCAAGACAGAAGACACAACGTAATCAATCACCGGGTGTACCGCAAGTCAATCGTCACGGCACAATTTTGATAAGGGGTCTAAGAATGTGACCTAAAGTTGTCATGACAGTGACTGGAGTATCAGTAATATGACCTTGTGGTATGTGACACCGTGCAATTCGGTAGATAACGACGTTTCAGAAAAACCTCCTTCTTTCATCTTCAGAGTAGAGTAAGAAAAGATATAGTTTTGGCATTATTAACTGGAAAAAGAAGAAATGCGAAAACAAGGAAAACGAGGAAACTGCTAACCATCAAAGGACAGCATCACCCAAAGGCACAAGTAGATTGCTTATATTTCCCAGAAAACAGAAAGAAGGGGGCTGAGGCAGTTAGAAGAAGCCTACACAGTAAACGTCACAAAACTGATGGAATATAGAGACAGCACTGAAGATCCACTAATACAGACTGATACAGCGCACCAACACAACACAAACTGAGCAATTTTACAGACAGCTAGAGGCCTGAAGAGAGAATTACAGAGAGGAACAAGACAAACAAAGGACAGCAAAGCAGAGAAGACAAAAGAAAGATGGCGGGGGGAAAGGACGCACGGGCAATTTCCACGTAACTTAGACGGAAAAACTGGTGGATAATGAACAGTCATATCGATGGTTAAAATTTGGAAACATCAAGGGAGAAACAGGAAGTACAATAGTGGCAGCACAAGACCAAACTATTTTAAAAATAAAATTTTGAAAGATGAAACTGATAGCAAATGCCGGTTATGTAAGCAGTATGAAGAAACTATCGACCATGTAACCTCAGAATGCCCCATTTAGGCGAAGAATGAGTACTTAATGAAACGCGATAAAGTTGGTGCACATTTACATTACTCAATATGCGAAGCACTAGGCATCGAAACGACAGACAAGTGGTATACACACCGCACGCACAAACCAGTATGTGACCATGCAGATGTGACTGTGTTATGGAATCAAAGGGTACATCCAGGCAGCGAAGTTACAGCAAATAGGCCAGATATAATAATTAAACACCAAAAAGAGACAACGTGCAATACCAGCGGACAGAAATGTCACGCAAAAGGAGGCAGAGAAGAAACTAAAATACAGAAATGTCACGCAAAAGGAGGCAGAGAAGAAACTAAAATACAGAAATGTCACGCAAAAGGAGGCAGAGAAGAAACTAAAATACAGAAATGTCACGCAAAAGGAGGCAGAGAAGAAACTAAAATACAGAAATGTCACGCAAAAGGAGGCAGAGAAGAAACTAAAATACAGAAATGTCACGCAAAAGGAGGCAGAGAAGAAACTAAAATACAGAAATGTCACGCAAAAGGAGGCAGAGAAGAAACTAAAATACAAGAGTTTATGTACAGAGATAAGACGACTGTGGAACATGAAATGTATGATCATACAGGAAATAGCTGGAGCCACCGGAATAGTAACAAAAGGTGTAAAGAAACATTTGGAAGCCGTACCAGGAAAACATTCAATAGAGTCACTACAAAAGACAGCTGTACTTGGAACATCACATAATACGGAAAGTACTGCAGTCTGAAACTTGGAGCTTGAGCGGTGGGGATCACTGTTGGTTCAAGAGAAGTACCGGGGAGAAAAGGCGTGTGACAAGAGACAGTATAATAATAATAATAATTATTATTATTATTATATATGTAATAGAACTATGTTATAGAAGTGTATGTACAACTGTATACAGTTGGCCTGCAAGTTTCTGTTCCCAATGTGATCGCCTCGTGTACACACACAGCACGCTAGGCTATGCGCTTAAATGGATGGCAACAGTCTAAGCGCAAGTCTGTGCCAACTAAACGCAGCATTTAACAGGACGCTACTTGCAGGACTGCTGTCTGTGCAACAGGGCACCAGTCTGCCTGAGTTCTGGCAGGGATTCTTTGTTACGTTTTATTTCCACCAAGGAAATAGCTAGCAGGCAGTGCTAACAGAGTGCAGGGACATGCGCTCACCGAAAGGCCAACCTGGTGCTTCCAACATAGAAATCAGGAATTAAGTACCAACGCCAGATACAGCAGAACCAAGAAAAGGGTAACTGAGCGCCTTCCTGTATCTCAATTCAATCTCGTCTTTATGTCTCACGTTCAGGCAATATATTACCAAGTCTCCTGCCTCGCTCCTTTCGCCTTACCCCGTAAACTTCTGGCACTAACTCCAGTCTTTCCTCTAAACAATACAAATCCTCTCCACACAGACACTTTTTTTTTTTGTGTGGACAAGGGCCCCGCAGCAGAAGCTACGGACGCACCGCAGCCTTGAGGCTTATTGTGCAACCCTGTGATGAAGATGATTAGTTTCTTCGTTTTTCCATGTACTGGAGCACCGATGGAATAAAACTGACTGAGGAAAACCGACGTACTCGGGGGAAAAAACTGCCCCATTGCCACTTTGTCCACCACAAATCACACATGGACTGAGTCGGGTGACTCCGCGGTGGGAGAAGGGCGACAAAGCGCCTGAGCCATGGCACGGCCATATAGACACTTAGACCATTGTTCCTCTGCATTAAGGGCAATTCATTATGTCAATATTATTACATCCGGTTCACCGGCCTTTTCCTTCTTACCACTCCAGTCAAGGCACGGTACGTACTTGCAGACACCTGTAAGGGCTACGGACCAACTCAATGAACATAACGAGATTTGCGACTCTCTCTGCGGTCTTGTGATGTGATACCGTACAGCCTGCTAGAAGGGAGCAGGTCCTTCCGAAAAGTCGGTACACATGCACCGAACTACACGTCGTCATAGCCCTCAAGCCCACGATATGAAATTCCGTGGAGTAGAGTTACTCATCAGACACGGATAACACTGTGCTGGGCAGAGAAACATCAAGCTGTGAATTTGGCCTGGAACTCCATTAGTGCTTACAACAGTCCGCCACTCCAAGCCAGGTGAATCCACACCACATCCTCTCACTCTGTTTCGTTAACATCTCTTAATAATCATCTTACAGGACAATGCGCCTCGTTACGTCGGTAATGACGATTGCCCTGCCTTATTATTATTAATTATATTGTGTCTTGCCACATGCCTTTTCTCCCCGGTACTTCACTTGAACCAACGGTGATCCCCACCTCTCAAGCTTCAAGTTTCAGACTGCGGTACTTTCCGTATTATGTGATGTTCCAAGTACAGCTGTCTTTTGTAGTGAATCTACTGAATGATTTCCTGGTATGGCTTCCAAATGTTTCTTTAAACCTTTTGTTACTATTCCGGTGGCTCCAATTATTACTGGTATAATCATACATTTCATGTTCCACATTCGTTGTATCTCTGTACATAAACTGTTGTACATTATTATTGTTATTATTATTAACAGTGGTCAGCAGTGCAGCGGATGACGGTCGATGAAGTATTAATGTTTCTACCGAACAAGCACTGCTATTAACCGATAAGTCGGTAAAATAATCTTTTCCTAGAAACATATCTGCTCCACGTTATCTTCTATTACACGAAACAAACAGGCCATATTTAAATACAATACACAGACGTTGGCTCAGGGCGGCTAACACAGACGATAAAGCGACCATCACAGGCTGGGTGAAACGTATTAAACCAACAGAAAGCTCCATCGTGAAGATCTGTGCTGGTCTCACCTACACTGGTCAGTACAGAGTCCAGTGCATGCTCCTGGCAAAAACGACGACAATCATTTGGGTTCCATGAAAGGCGGAAATTTTTTCTCGACCAGTTTAGTCTATCATTAGCTCAAAGACTCTGGCCGAGAAAGACGGGACAGCGGCAAACTTAAGCGGTAACTATATTCGGGAAGTGGAAGGTTTCAATTCCGGGCGGACAAACATGCGTCCTGAATGAGGCTTTACTTGGGTTTTCTCATTACCCGCTGGAAACACACCGTGACAGTACTTCGACTAGCACGACCGTTTCCTTTGAAATCCGTCCAAATTCACAATTCGCCAATCACTCCAACCTCATCGCTGCTCACAGCACCGTAAAGCAAACCACGAAGAAGGACTCACTCATGAAGGTCGATACAGTAGCCTACATCGTTCTCTGTTAAGAAAGTCAACTAACAATACTTTTCCAAACAATGTCATGCGTCTGGGTCTGCTCTGCTTTCGATTCTAGGTTGATGAATCCATTATGTCCTGAAGCAGAGGAGACAGCTCGAGTTCTCAGATGTAAAAATGAAACCATCGCGAAGTCACGACATGCTCGCATGCTTTCAACCCAGCCCACTATCGCCCGTCGAATTACAAAGAGTTCCCAGTGCCGTGTGTTTGCACTGGAAATGAAATGTCACTCTACATTTGTTCTGCTTTATGAATAGTAAACTGCCTCGCTCGCTCAGAACTCCTGCTACATTTCCCAGAGCTTTACCTTCGAGTGCCCAACTCTTGAAAATTTATACATCGATTCTCCTTATCGCTCTCGAAATGAAAGATGATGGAAACTTCCGGTAATTAAAATTAAACGGAAGATAACGTCTCAAGCACATTATACCTAGTAATGATTAAAGAAGATGTTGCTGACACTTAGTCTCAAAATGAAGGCATCTCAACATTCGCCCTGTAACTACGTTAGATGTTTCTTGATTTATTAATGCCACTTTGTTAACGAACATAAGCCGCTGCACGTTACCTGCCTGTAAACTGATTTCCATTCACTTTCCTTAAACTTTTGAAGACTGAAATTCGTCTCAACAGTATTTAAAAATTCAGCTCCCATCTCAAAGAAGACACACGATAGATAAATCTGCTAATGATGTTTAAGAAAATATATTTTTTTAAATAATATGAAACTCATACATACAGTACCTTTGCTAAACGCTGAGATTTTAAACGTTAAAGCAGCAGGCATAATAGTAGGCTAAGCACTGTGCCTTAACAGGTAAAGACTGTGCGACAGATACTGCTGCACAGTGCCCACTGTCAGTAAGTGGTCTGCATACTTAGTGTACATATGGTCCTATGGTCGTATTATACGAGTAATAATGTGAATAAAGACAGCATTACTGCATACGAAACCTGCGGGAAACATCCATTATGACAAGAACCCTTCAGCAGAAGAACACATGCGTCTTAAAGAAAAAAACAGGCTTCAGAAACAGAGTGGGTTATCAGATAAACTATCCTACGCGTGACAACTGCTATTCATGAATTTTCAAAGTAAGCACTGTGCAGGCCTGCTACCTATCAGTGTTGTAGTGCACTTTGGTTATACGACAAAAATACAGACAAAAGGAAACAGACTGCAACTCGAAAGTGATACCAACGTAACACCACAACCATCGCCTACAGCAGTCTTTCCCAAACTTGTCTGCTCGCGGACCCCTTTTGACTTCGAAAAGTAACCACGGATCCTCGCATCCTTGCTGACGCAAATACAGTGTCCGAATGATTGGCATCCAATATCTCAGAACTGATTTTAGATAGCTACGACTACATACCACTAGCATATGTAACAATGCATTGCATGGTTTGACCTTAATTAAAATGATTGTCACTGGCTTCGTCGGTACAGGAAGTTTCTTAATTAGATAGTCCAATGGACATAAGAAATAAACATACCGCCAATTAAAGACGTTCAGCGATCATTTTTAACAAAACACTATCCCTTTAAAAAAAAGTAAACCTCAAACTAGACATTACAGAAATGTATCCACGGATCCCCTGAGAACTTTGGGAACCACTGGCCTATAGCGACATTGTCAAAATTGCCTCCGCTTGAGAGTACAAGACTGTTGGCTGTGCTCAGGCACTACAGCACCACAACAATAAAACATTACTACTACTACTACTACTACTACTACGTGCTTAATGCAATGAATTGACTCGACTTGGTCCGGACTGCCTGCTCACTGCCCAGGACGAAAAGCCATGAAGCTACATTGCATTTCGTTTGTCGATTACATGTTAATGACGTCAAATAATACAGGAGATTCCCGAAACTGAAAGTCTACAATACGAAAGACGGTTTCAACATTTCCAGCCGCAACTCTGTCTTTCAATCCATCTTAATGTTTGCCTGTACATTTCCCATTATGTTCCTTTACGTAATGCTTTGAGCGATCAACGAGTTCTCATAGTTTAAATGCGCACGTGCAGACGATCGATCAGATTAGAGAACCTTTCAAAGAAATAACGCAATTTAATTTTGATATTGCATCGTTTATTTCGTTTATATGGAGAGACAAGAGCCGTATAAAGGACAGAGTATAAAATATATTTATTTTCCTCAATACAGAGAGGTTAAAAATTCTACGTACGCTATGAGTGCAAACCATTCATTTACGTCAGTGCTTAACAACTGCAGTAACAATGCCGCAACTGATTTTCAAAACATTCAGACGCAGCAAGTTACAGAACGTCCTGCTGATTTCAAAGAATCTTGTCCTTGTGCAGTAGGCCTTTTCGACCAGCAAATCTCTCGCCGAACGCCACAGGACAGTGCGTATTCCAGTCAGTGATCAAAATGATGCCATTGCGAGAAAAAATGGCGCCAATCGAGTGGCGTATGTCCAAGCGGTAAACACACACTCTCTAAAGCGTCTCTCTGTCCTTCAATGGCAGGTGCATTTGATGCAAAAGGGTCGTTTTAATTTGTCAGTCACATGTTTTGGAACAAGTGTGCTAATCACGAACCCGTATGTTTTTACAGCATTCTACTTCATAGAGCGGCGCGCGGAAATGAGGAATTGTATGGCGAATGAAAACTGTCAAAACATCCTGCCATTCGGATAATTACACCTAATCTCTCTGCACATACTACAAGCACTGGCTGCACTTGTTCTGTCAAAACAGACTACTAATTAAACACTCTTCGACCCTCACGAAATTCCAGAAAGCACACAACATGTTATGAAATGGAGAACATAATACGTGAAATGGAGAAATTTGTACGAATAGAATCGCCATATGCACTCTCGAACTCACATTTTGTTAGGCAGATCATCGAACAAGCAACAGTCACGGCGCGAAACAACACAACATTTTGACTGATACACATCGTGAAACAAAAACAAAAAAGACAGAAAATGGAGTACATGAGCAGAGGTAAGGGGGAAAAAAAAAAGCCATCTTGTCGCCATAGGCGATCTAAAAATTTTGGCTGCTGAATAATTTCCCACTCGACATCTGGGGGGCGTTAGCTTTTGAAGTTCTGGCAATTTCATCCGACAAGTTGTGTCGAAGAGAAAATGGCGAACCACATCCAAAAACGTTACGATGAACACAATTAGCAAGCCGCAATAACAACTTGACCTTGAACCTGTTTTTGTTATTATCTTATGCCTGGCCTGAGAAAGTTTCGGGCAAACAGTACAGAAAGAGGAAGAAACGAATCTTGAGCACAGATGGGAGGCGACAGACACAGCAGTGTGCCAGAAAATACAGGCGATCGGACCAAGTACCAAAGAGTACCAAAAACGTTTCTTCTCCTGTACACTAGCGCATTGTTACAATGCACAGCAACAAACAGGTTCCTGGGACATTAACTCACTGAACAGTTATAATGTCGTTACATGGGGGGCTTCATTTGTGACAGTTAGAGTACAAGATAGACTGGCCGGAGGTGCAAGGACAAACCGGACATTCAACACTATTCACATGAGTGAGGCACGAACTGTAGTTCGAACTCTTAGCTAGGATACAACTTCGTTGATTTAATTAACCTCGAGGGCCGTGCCATTGGCTCAGGCGGTTAGTCGCCCACTTCTCATGGCGGATGGTCAGGCCAGTCTATATGGAATTTGTGGCGGACAAAGTGGCACTGTGACAGGGTTTTCTACGAGTACTTCGGTTTCCCCCTGTCATTATCATTCCACCATTGTTCCATGCATATTCATACATCACCGACGCTGTATTTTAGCAACTGACAGCATCGTTAAATAAACAACTTAACAATCAGCCCTTGATTGGTTAAGCTTTATTACACTATTGATTTAGTTCCCAAATGTTCTTCTTTGGTGGAGACTCAACTCATTCGCTGATGGACCGGAAATATACAGACGGCTGGGGTAGACTGTTGTTACAGGCCAGAATTCAATTATGTCACAAATAATCACCAGAATGAAAAACGGGCGTCTCATGAAAATTCGCGTCACGCAAACGACTTACAGGGTGTACTAATGTGTAGGCTTCGTTTGACTCAGGCTTGGAACTGAGACTCTACCTTCGCTTGTAAATTCAGTGACGTTCAAGGTGAGCACAAGCCTTCAGATTTTGGACATCACACACTGGCTCTGAATTTAAGGAGTCTGCGTTTTGTTCAGTGCCGATTTCAAAGAACTAGTGAAAACTGTGCCTTCGACCACTATGCGAAACGTCGCAGACTTACACGTGTTTTAGTACCGTGCCGCACTGAGAACAGTACTGCATTACACAAACTGACCGTTCAGTTATTAAAATCACTCTCCTCTGTATTCTACGGTACTTTTCCTAAACACATCCGCCACCATTCCCAATAATAATGAGGGTGAACTGACATCAAATACCAGGTCCGACGGATAACAACCTCAAACTATCCTCGCAGACGCCATGTTCTCTTTTATGATTCGCCATCACTGGCGGCTATAACTGATTACTGGCTTGAAAAGCGCGACCTGCAGGTGTTCATTTGAACCTCTATCCGGTACACTGCGAGGCAAATCCCCAGTAAGAGCGGACACCTCCATCAGTCCATATATAAACCCTGAGAGAAATCCATTAAAATCTCCCTACTCTCCTGATACATCATTTACAACAGTAAGTACTAAGCTCTAGCATATTAGCACTGTCCAGCAACCAACACACACACGCACATACATAATACATACATACACACACGCACACGCACATACATACAGAGTGATTACAAATAATGCGAGAGAGTGCACCGGTTTACTGGCATGAAAGTAATCGACATACAAAAACTAAATGCGCGCCGTTCTAAAGAGAAATTCAAGAAGTCAGTTTTGCACGCGTGCGTCAAAAGTAATTTCAGCTCTACCCATGAGAATACGGTGCAGACGTAAGATGGTCAATAAACCGGAAAAAAACGTTTTATCTGCTGGTGTTTTACACAAAGACATCTGTGGCAACTGTACTGCGAGAATTCTGAATAAATTTAGATAAGAATCCTCCTAACTGAGAAATCTGGCCGTGCCATGGCTCAGGCGGTTAGTCGCCGGCCTCTCACCGCGGAGGCCCGGGTTCGATCCCGGGTCAGTCCATGTGAGATTTGTGTTGGACAAAGTGGCACTGGGACAGGTTTTCCCCTGTCAATTTCATTCCACTGGTGCTCCATTACTTGTAAAAACTTGGTAAAAAACTGCTCATCTTCATCACAGGGTTGCACAATAAGACTTAAGGCTGCGGTGCGTCTGTAGCATCTGCTGCGGGGCCCTTTAAAAAAAAAAAAAAAAGAGAGAGAGAGAGAGAGAGAGAGAGAGAGAGAGAAATCTACCTGAAAGTGACATGACATCTAACAACTAACGACGCGCGGCTGGCTTATCTGCGAAATACACGAAGTCGAAACGTCGGGCTAGCTTCAATTTGAACGTACCACAGCCACTTGCTGTCACTTACACCATTTACTCCGACCAATTCCATTTCAGCCAGCATCAAGTACGGTTCACTCTCTTCCAGTTTCAGCATTGTTATGTACACAAACGTTTTAATTAACCTGTCCAGTTTTCCAGATATCAGGGCACAAATTAAATTCCCACTTAGCACAACGACTACTTGTATCTGGCAACAAGCGTCACTCCACACTCGTAATGTTTGGCCAGCAGCGCAGCGATCGCAGCTACTGCAATATCTCTTCAGTGCGGATCTGCGTTGTCATTTCAATATATTGCAGTAAATATTGAGTTTTTACTCACCACATTTAAATAACGTTCAGGAAATGGTTTCCTTCCGTTAGCAGCCTCGCGTTACATACAACAAACACGCTGCTCAGTTACCATCGAAATTCTGCCGGTAAAACTGAAAACACTACATTCTGAACACTGTAGCTCGGGCCGCCTTCATCGGCAACACACCCCACAAGCGAAAAATCACGCGGATTCAGATCTGGCGCACGAGGAGGCTGTGCTCTTATGCTTATTTACTCTGACATTAAGAACACTGTACCAACACAAGGCACATTTGTGAAGCGTAGCGTAAGCCCTCTGTTAGCCGGACGGGTGTTAAAAAGGGGTCAGAATGCGTGAAATTATAATAATAATAACCATGGCTCGACAGCCCTATATGGGCTTGGGCCTCCTCTTTCCGAGGTTACTTGGTCTTGTGCATTTGTGGCAGTGGGTGATCAGCCCACTGGCCGCGCTGTTCGACTCAATCCTGATGTGACTGCCAGAGCCATCTGGCAGTCAGTCAGGAGACTTGGGTGAGAAATGAGAAATGAATTCTGCTTACGAGGTAAGGTGACATGGGACCGACGGCTTCACTTCCCCTCCGAAGGAAGTGGTGCTCCGGATTCTTATCACCCTTAAAAATCCATCGACCTCGGTCGGGATCGAACCCGCGTACCTTGGGTCCAGTGGCGAGCACGCTAACCACTAGTCCACCGAGGTCGACGCGTGAAATTATGATTTCAGAAAAACGTGGCCCAATAATCCCAGTTGCATTCATAGCACACCACACACCACCCTTAATATCACCCATAATATAACCCAACCGTACACAGGGCACACCACACTTACTGGATTAAACTGGCTAACCTTTTGTTCTGAGTTCACGTATCCACTGAAATGAAACGAAGCTGCGCCGCTGAAGAGAACTGAGCGTGGAGTCAATTTCTACAGCATATATCGCATGACGGTACTAGTTCACAAAATTCAGTCTTGCTTCATGATCCGTGTCGTACAATTTCTGAACACAGCTGCAATATGCGGGCGTAAATGCGACAGTTCTGTTGCACGTGTTGGTGATGCAAACAAGCTCATTTGCTGTGCAAGTTGAACCAATTATTTTCGTTGAGATGTCTTCAATCTAGTAAAAACCGCAACCAATCTTGCACCACAGTTGTCACGTGTCTTCAGCTTTACTATTACTGTCTAGAATGGAACCGGTTACTCGAATGTTTTTCAGGTATATTTTTTGTAAAGTGTTCTCCCATTTGGAACAGTCGCATCGGAAACTTACGTGACACACTGTACTCAGTGTGTATATAGTAGAAAAACACGCGTTGCTCCGATGAAGTCCGAACACAAATTGCAAACGACTTCATAGAAACCTGACAACCATAGCGGTAAACACCGTAGGAGCGACCCACTGAGCGGATTTGGCATATAACGCAAGGGACCAGACGGGAGGTAGTCAGCAATTACGGAAGCATAAAATAATGACCCTATATCTTCAACCCCCTCCCCCACTCCCGTGGCACAACAGCCCATCTCGGGTCTAGGCCGCCTTATTGTTGAGGTTCCTAGATCACGCACAATTAGACACACACGACCGGTACTGAACGAGTGATCAACTCGTCGCAGAAGTCGCTACCTACACAACAGACAGCAAACACAAGACACGAACATCCATGCCCTCAGCGGGATTCCAGCCCGCGACCCCAGCAATCAAGCGGTTGCAGACCTACGCCTTAGACCACATGGCAAGGGGGGTTGGCAATGATTTTACATCCCCCCCCAATGGCGCAACAGGCCCTAGGGGGACAGGGCCTCCTCACTATCCAGGCTTCACGATCACACTCAGACACACCGCACTCGGTAGGACTCCTCTGAACAGGTGATCGGCCCGTCGCAGATTCCTCTACCTGACAACACACAACACTCACAACAGACAGACAACCATGCCCCGGCGGAATTCAAACCCGCAATCCCAGCAAGCGAGCGGCCGCAGACCCACGCCTTAGACCGCGCGGCCACTGGGATCGGCACAATGATTTTACATACTCGGTATCATTTATCTCCTCATTAAATGACAGAAACTCATTACACGTAGGCCTATCCCACACTCGGACACATACTGCTTCTCAAGCTTTGGCGCCAGTGTCCAGTTGGATATATGTACACAGACGTTTCAAATATAAGGCAGAACACAATGATGCCGATAAATTTATTGTGGTTTCTATGTGCACATGCACATGGGCAGGAGGCGGTACACACCAGACCTGCATTTAAGTAGCAGCTCCACCACGTCACAAAAATTGTATCCCGCCCGACCAAAGTCGTCATGACGTGTCTGTAGAGAAGAGGCGACCACTGTTGCAAACCGCCTATCAGCCAGGGACTTCTTACGGCGTCAGAAGAAATGAACATCACTGGGTGCGAGATCGGGACTACAGGCAGGGGGATCCACAACCAGTCACAAGTCCAGTTGGCTGTTAAGAGGCCAAATAACTTCCGTTTCTTTGGATCCCCGAAGAAGCGCTGAGGCGGCAAGCTCTTGGCAACAAACTCAATTCTCTTCCTAAGATTGCCACGTTCAAAGAGGTTTCCTATTCAGTTACATCGTAATGTCGCTCAGTGCATTAACATTCGCATCTTTTTCGTAAGTCACCATCAATTACCTTGAAAGGATAATCTTAAATTGGATAATGCATAAACAGGGTGAAACACGACGACGACGACGATGAAGATGATAATGCTTGAACTCATTTCGCTAACGACAAGGACTAATGCTGCCATGTTTTGCAGACGACAAGGAGGCTTCAAGTTCCACAAAAACGGCACACTTGTTGACTATACCTATGTGGGCGAGTTTCACAAGTAGATTCTGAGGACGAATTCAGCACCATGGAGTTAGTAAAAACCAGTAATGTCCGTAAGCAAAATTCAAGCGGCCATTTCTCACCCAAGTCTCCTGACTGCCTGCCAGATGGCTCTGGCAGTCATATCAGAATTCAGCAAAAACTTGTGCGGTCAGTGATCCGGTCACTCACTACAGAATGCACACTTACCGACCAGGAAACCTTCAGGAGGCTCTGGCCCACCTCGGGCTGTAACGCCAATGGAAGAAGGAGGAGGAGTTAGTAAATAATGTGATTCTAACCCTCTGACACTTTAGAACAAAGTGCATCGGGACTTCATGAGGTAACCTGATGTTGCTGGGGAAGGTAAGTGAACGGGGTAAACGTAAAGGTACAGCTGAAGTTGCCACTGTGCACGCAAAAAGGAGCACGAAGGGAGGACGGGTAGTCCACAGTTAAATTCCAAACCTCGGTACCACATGGAGGCTTCAACGCCCTGGGAATGAGCCCCCCCCCGTACCCATCCAACAGCAGGCTAGGTGGGTCCCAGAGCCGGTGTGGACACTTGCCCTGCCGAAAATCGAACCATAAGTTCTCGTACTTTAAGTCCCGCTGTACGCACACAGTGTGTACTTAGTTGGTGGGTACTGACTAAGTTGACAGTGCAAACCGGCTGCTGTCCAGCCCGTAGCCCGGTCACTATACCGACTGAGCTATCCCGCGTCCAGTCTGTACGCGGTCACTAACTTATTTTGGCTTCTTGCACAGCGCACGACAGCAACCAAATAACCACATACTAAAAGCGATTGGGACCGGCTAGCACATTATACCTATGCATCGCAGTCATAGAGAGAAAAGCGCCTACGGATTTCGCGATGTCCACAGTACGATCTGGTGGTGACGTAAGGAAAGATTTGAGCTATAACTCTACTCTCCGTCTGTGGTAACCTTCATCATGAGTCTATCTTCAACGTAGATACGTAGGACACCATTTTAGGATTTGGCACTCATCTGCAAATTAATTCGTTATTTAATGCAGCTTATTTCAATTCAATGGCAGAAAATATACTGCGTTTGGGATTAGCTTAATTTTATTAGATGAATTTCATTATTGTTTCGCTGTAATTAATGTTTTGGAGACATGGCATTTGTGTGGTACATTTCATCAATACGTTTATATGATTCGTGCGACCTTTAACCTATTGCAATTAAAAGCAGGAGGGAAAATAACAGAGTACGGTTGATTGAATATGGGCACTCGGGTGTAAAAATGGAACGAGTCGAAAATTTATCAGACGGGCTGCAGCAGGTTGAGTGTAAATCGAAAGAGGAAAAACGGCAATGCGCAAAAACAAATTGGAGATGCCAATGTAGCGCATCATGTGACGAAGATACAGATGAATTTAACGACGTCTCACCAAATTCAGTGGTTCTTTGAAGTGGAATGTAGTGAGTGGATGTCCGCGTTACGTGAGGGAGCTGTCGATGCCTGCTTCAAGGTACCAGCCCGACATTTGTCTGGAGAGACTGGGGAAGACCATCAGGCACCTTAATCAGAAAAGTCAGTGGCTGGAATTCAATACAATAAGATTCGAATACAAGAGAAGCCACGATGCCTGATGTACTGGAGTCAGTCAGCTAAGGGACAGAGACAGTACGAAACGGTATGACATAAATTCAGTGGACACAAAATTCAGCAACACAGCGCATTTATTCCTATAACCTGTCTTTAAATTATTCCAGGAAACATTAAGCGTACAAATTGTGCCAGATATTCATTATTGGATATCTGCAACGTGAGTTGTTATTCGAAGACTTAGGCGCAGAGGATATGACAGTACTAATTATAAATATATAATACTGTACGTCCACACGATTATAGAATATCCTTCATTTAAAATATCTGTGCAACAAGTTTAGACTTAGTCATCCCAGGGCACACTCTCTTAAGAAATGCAATGCAATTTTTAAAACCAGGATCCCAGTTCCTTGCGGTAGCCAAGTTAACATCCTTACTGTGCATACACTGATGTGCCGCCAATTAAAACTTTACATACCTGGCATAGCTTGCTCATGAAGACTTCTATTGTATACGTCATCAGGTAGGCTGGAATACTCGGAGACACGATTCAAAATATTTACGATGTCGTTCCAGTAACCATGACAGAAGGTCAATATTATTGAGTCAGGAGTTTATTAATCTTATCAATGTTACCTTTCTGACTTTGAAAAAGGTTGTGGGTATTTGACGTTGGAAGGTTTTAGATCCACTCGAAAAACTACACCAATTTCATCTAATGTTTCGATTAACGACACTATTACAAATGTTAACTTCACTGTTGCATCATTGTTTTAAAAATGACACTGTAACGAAATGACTGTCATTATAACAGTACATGCCTCCAAGTGATTAAGTCGAAGTTGCACACACAGTTACCATAAAAATACTACATAGATATGCCAACATATAGTCTTAGCGACTTAGACACATCGGAACAAATGGCATTATTAAAATATTATTGAAACAGATTGTGAAGAAATATGGACCGATGACGGGCTGCTGTGACCACCTTCGGCTACACGAAAGCCGGGGAAGTATTTCGCCACCCGTGCGACTACAGACTTCTAAATATGGTCTCCACTGCATGAAGTTAGTTAGGTATGCAGTTAAGTTAGAGATGCTTTCAGAAATGCGACAGACAACGACATCTGCATATGGAGATGTCAGGAGCAATTATTATGAGGCAGGCAGATTTTGTGCAGTCATCACACAGGGAAGCAGTCACGCCGTACACACAACGCCTTGCACAGGCAGCCACATACATCCAAGCAACATACCAGCAACTCTTATGAAATTTGCTCACAAAACAGTTCCCAAGTTGTTTCGTCGTGTTTAACCTCACTACTTCTGGTTTACCACAGACATTCAATTACACAGAATCCCACGTGATCCTGTGTCTTGATAACAGTAATCAAAATGACCATTAAGTCGTACAAACGATTCCAAATTTAAGCAAATAAATACTTTAATAATAAATAATAATATATATAATAATACAATATAATATATAATATAATAATAATAAATAAATTATTTTTAAGCCTTTTCAAGCCAGGTGGCTAGGTTATGTACCGCCAGCGTGAACATTAAAATAATATTACATTGTGACCACAGAGCGCATTTCTGTGATTCGTATCCGTCTCAAAACAAACAGCGACTGTGTCTATACACGGCAGCAACTCGCTTGTTTCTATAATGAAGATTGTGTGTTTACTTTGCGGTACGAACTGCATCTTGTCTACGTTTACATTAATTTTCGCCCTTAAATAACAGGCCAGTTAAAGCCCTGATTCCAGAAATGGAGACTTTTAAGATTAATCCTGACAATTACAATATCACTTTATTTTCTAAACACCTACGTGATTACCACAGAAATATTCAGCCAGTTAAAAGTTTTAATGGAAACAGAGAGTGGACGAGGGAAACAAAATGTCTTGGGGTGATACTAGACTCCAAACTCACTCACAAGGCACACATTTCCTAGCTCCTGCCTGAAGCAAACAGCAGACTAACGCAGCTGTATCCTGTATTAAATAAATTCTCCATAATTAAAATTAATTTGGCCTTAATTATAAACAAATCCCTTCCCCGGCCCATGCTTACATACGCCTCACCCGCCTGGAGTTATGCAGAACAGAGTCATGTTACTAAATTACAAACATTTCCACAGAATAACAAGGCTACCAAATGTAACCCAGTTTAATACCCTACATGGACGGCAATGTCATCTATGTAAGAGCATGTTAACGGTCTTGCAGCCACAGCACACAAAATGGCGGTATTCAGTGAAAATTACCAGATTCAGGAATCAGGACAATACGACACCACCCACGATATATAACAGCGCCCCGATCCTTGCTTGTAGGGTAACCATCCTCTATGACATATATAAATAAAGCGATAATAATATTGAATACTTAATGCACGTAAATAACGAAAAGCCACACAATCCAATAGCAACCACAGTTACTGGACAGACAGCATGTATCATTTACGCCCCTCAGCTTCCTTATTTGTTGTATCAACCAGTGTTATGTCTGGCCGACTAAACGAACAGTCTTGTCCGTTAGTAAGGTACGAGCCCAGTGGAGTTTGTAGTTGCCGTTTTCTAGGACGACCTGCGGCCAATAATAATAATAATAATAATAATAATAATAATAATAATAATAATAATAACCGTCACGCCTCCTGACACATAGTGCATAAACGACTTGTGGATTATTCAACATTTTCGAAAACCACGACTTCCTACCCCTTCGCCAAAACCGCACTTCCAGTACTCTTGCTAGTTATTCCCAATGAACTTCCAAACGGTCTAACGCACATGACCTCAAATGTTTCGCAACACGCCATGTTTGTAACTAGTGACTTACAAACACCACTACACATAACGTTTAGCTACGCTGAGTTTTATCTATCTCCCTATCCATCCGTCCGTCCATCCGCCATGCACCCATCATAAACCCATCAGCCCATCAATTATTGAAACCATCTACTCTATTTCTTGTCCTTTGCTCCTCCTCTTAAATCCCTTTTCACCCACTCTTCCAGTCACCTGCTTTACCGACCAAGCAAGACAAAGAACAGCATGCATCACAACAAGAACTTGTGCCGGCACAGAACGAACTTCAAGGCCACTGTAGGCTAGAGCAGGAACGTTTTAACTTAAACATGGGTCATCGAAAATCATAGACCTACTTTCGAGACATAATAACTTTCACGAGAAAGGAGATACAGAGATGGCATTTACTGTACTGCGTTCAACAACTCGTAACGTTTTTACGCGTTACCTTAGAAGATCTCAATTTACGCACCGTTCGTAGCCCTGCAAACAATCTAGACGATAATCGGTTTCTTGCAATGTTCAGTTAAGCATTTCCAGAGTGACTGTCGCTACACTTCTGTTAATTATCTTGCTACACTTCTGTTAATTATCTCTCTCAGATGACGTAAATCAAGGACCTTGTCTGCATAAACGACATAATCCCCAGATAATACATTCAGTGGTGAGAGATCCGGGCTTCGTGGGGGCCACGGCTTTGGTCCGCCTCAGCCAATCCGCCGATTATGAAATCTGGCGTTCAGGGGACTGAAGTGGGGTGGAGCACCGTCTTGTTGAAACAAAATTTCACCTCCTTCTTCTTGGTCAGTCACATCAATTTGCAGAAATACGAACAACTGTAACACGTCCAGGTATATATTGCCGTAATGGCGTTTTCAGCAAACAAGAAAGGCCGCATAACAAGATCATGTAATATGCCACACCACATGCACGTGTTCCTAAATTTCTTGTCGCCGTTCCTGTCCCCAGATGCGGCAGTTTTGCCTGTTCAAGTGACCACTCATACGGACTGTGGCCTCATGTGTATATCACTCGCTGTACAAAAACTGTCAGAGACATCAATTACATTCAGCATCAAATTTGAAAATTCAACTCTTGTGTACCGACGTCTATCTTTGATTCCATACAAAAGAAGAAATTTGTGACCTTGCAAACTCAGCCTCTTTTGCAAGACATTTCCAGTCGTCGTTTCAGATATGCCCAGCTGTAAACTCCTACGAGCAACAGCACTTCCTTGGACGACACTGACAAGACAGCCTTATGCGTCTAACATTCTCCTCTGATGTGCAAGATCGTCGAGGTGATTTCCTCTTTTCCACTTTCCTTAAACTGGTTTAACGAGCCTCGAATCGCTTTGCCGACAGGAGGATCTCTTCCATATGTAGGGCGGAAATTCTTCTGCAGTGTTACGATGGATTTGCTATCGGCCAACCAAATGACATACAAACTGACTGAATGTGCCACAAGCACACGTACTACTGCAGAAAGCGTATTGCGTTTGCATATAAAGTATGTGCATGCTGAAGAAAACTTTACAAACTGATGAACTAGTTATAGGAATTCCCATCTCTATAACTCTCTTCTCGTAAAGTTATTACATCACGAAACTAGGTCCATCATTTTCGATTACCCTGCACATGCCGCTAGAATGTGCCTTTGCTATAGCACCGATAAAATGTACAGCAACAGTGTTTGCATTTCTTGCTATACTTACCGGCCTTTTCAAAAACTCAAGTTATCTTCAAGTTTTCCACATTTTCCGTACACTAGGCAATTACTAATATAAGCCCCACGCGATGAACTTGTAGTCACTATCCATATATTATTATCTCCCGATGTTTCGGTCACTACTGGGTCATCATCAAAGAGAAACAAAGCAAAAGTGATGGATAAGACACTACAGCGTACGATCATTAGAAACAGCGGCTCATGCATATACAAAACATAACTGCAAGTTAAATAAACACAATATGAACAAGACTTGTTAATTAAAACTTAAGAGAATTAAAATTACTATCAACAAGAGCGTGTTCAATTGTCGTAATTCGTATGCATATATAAAACTGTAAAGCAATATTATTATATTTGCATTCAAATATACAGTGGAACCTCGAACTTCGAACACAATCCGTTCCAGGAGACGGTTCGACTTTCAAGTTGTTCGACTTTCGAGTTAAATTTCCCCATAAGAAATAATGTAAATTGAATTAATCCGTTCCAGACCCCCAAAATTTACCCAATATAAAACATTTTAAGTGCCTATTTCAAAAGATCATAATGATAAAACAAGTATATTTAATTTCAATAATTGAAATTTTTTATTTATAATAGTACATATATAAAAATATTGTATAATAATCAATCAATAATAATAGTAGGAGGGATATTACTGTTCACTGGAAGGTGAATTACCCTTCTTTCATCTGGATCAAGCAGAGAGAGAAGGCGACCACGTGATTCTTTGTTCGACTTTCGAGTTTTTGTTCGAGTTTCACAACCGGATTTTCTTCGAATTTTTTGTTCGAGTTTCAAGTTGTTCGAACATCAAACCGTTCGAAGTTCGAGAGTCCACTGTATATTGCATTTCTTCAATCATGTGTACGAACGCAGTCCTGCGAAAATATTAAAATTTCTTTTAAACTAGAGATTGTACGCCAGTGCATTGTGAATGTACTGAATCTAGAAGAAACATAAAATAATTTAGCATGAAAATATAGTAAAAAAGATGAAATAATGATAAAAGTTAGGTTATGAAGTATACAGGATGCTCAACTGAACAGCGCACATCACAATCTAAGTTAACGGGTATGTACACCTATCTTTATTTCTATTTTATCTATTTATATCACGGGAATTGGGTGTTCCTGTCACCGCACTGATAACTCATACGACAAGAGGTAATGTTTTGAAAGCATAAGACCGTCATTTGTTAATGGCTTAAGATATGCTGATATGCATCAAAGATACGAAGCCTGTGGTCACTGCTGCGCGCTTGTGAGCAATGCCCGCATGTAGGAACGGGATTCTGAGTGCACCATTTACTGCAGCGAGAAACTCAAAATTTGGGGTATGGATAACACACACTTCTTTCAAAAATTAGAAAATAACCTAGCACACGCAATGATACAGGTCGCAATTTCTGCCACGCATCTGTTCGGCCCAGAAATGACACAGATCAAAAGAGGAACTTACAGAAACTGCTACAAACACGCCTGTTTCCGTTACTGTTGCAACACTGCGTCACGTCTCACACCGCAACTGGAGGCGAATAATTCTTTGCCACGAAAATGGTGCTGCACACACCGACTTTGTGGAGTGCGTTGGATCCAGCATTAGTTTCTGTACATTTGTTCATATGTACAAGTATTAACCACTTAACTCCAATTTCAAGAGTAGGATAGGAGGATGACGGCCTTCCGAACGTCCTGTACATAAAAGCTGGGCGCCTAGAGCCGCAAAAGAGGCGACTGAATGGCTCTCGTTGACTATTCGCTTGCCGGCCGAATGCAGTAGGATTTTCATTTCGCAGAGTGCTGGGTCATGTTTATAGGCGTGTATAGCGATGTACCCGTACTATGCAGCTGCCAGCCAAACGGCCGATGATTCACATATTTAGATATGACAACGCGCGGCTCTGCTGCGTTTCACGAGTTACACATCATAAGAACTAACAACCTTCGGTAACAATCCAAATACAGACAGACAGACAGACAGCACTACATCCTACGTGCATATTACTGTTTGTATACCGGTAGGTCCCGTTTTGCGACGGTCCATTTTACGACATTTCACATTAACGACTGTTTCAAAATATTACCTTAAAAATTTTAAAAAATTGAAAATTAAAAAATTTCATAATAATAACACAGTACAAAACGTATCTTTAAAGGAATTCGTAAATCTTGCTGGACGAAAAATATAACTTCACTGCACTAAAAAATAAGGGAAAGGAACCCTCAGAACCCGACAACCCTCAACCAGGAACCTCCCATTAATATCTCCCCTTTACGGCATTGTCACATAAAATATCAGTGAAATAAATACGTACTGGAGCGATGGCTCTACAGGACTAAAGTGTGTAACTTAAAATTTAATTTTTATCAATTGTTTTATGTATAAAATATTTAATATAAAATATTTATAAAAATTGGCAATATTAGTGCTTACTTGGAACAATTTTAGGAATTTTGGAACCTATCTCATCCAATTACATTATATTTTGGTCTCGTTTTACGACTTTTCATTTTACGACCCTGTTTTGCTGGAACCTAACCCTGTCGTAAAGTGGGCCCTACCCGTAGTTGCATCTAATTACCATCCTCAAAAGACAGGTAGGTGAGGTTCAAACATTACGATCCCATCCCTTTCTCGGTCTTCAAAGTGGTCACTTTCTAATCTGCTACACAACCACACAGGCACACACCTATTTCCTTCACCCGAGCTACATGCCCAGTCCATCATAACATCCGTGAAATGAGAAATGAAGCGGCATCTAATTCCTCGTTATGTAATACACTAATCTGTCTACATACGATGTGCGAGGCCGAACTGTCCGGACTGCAACAATATAACAATTTTAGCATTACCTTAGTTACAGGTTGGTACCGTCCATTCAAACTAGTCCCCATCGGCGTTTACACACCGGGATCAGCGCTTGTCCCGCTTCTGGAAGCATCTCTGGAACTCCCGTCTCGTGACGCACGTGATTTAGCTCGAATCTCAACGTCATCCTCAAATCTTTATCCCCTTTACCTGCATTTTCACCTCTAGGAACAAGAAGAACACGCAAATGGATTGGTTGGGGGAATAGGGGGACGGGGACCACCGCCATGTTGTTTTCGGTTAAAAAGAGCTTGACACACCGGTGTGCGGTGGCGCGTAGTCACGTGCACAAGCCAGTTCCGAAGAAGCCACTTGTTTGGGCGTTGTCTCCTGATAACTTCAACAAATGCTTTAGGACCTTTATGTAGAACGGCTGACTCAAGAGATTTGCCTAAGGAGAAACTCCTTGTGAGTAATTCCCTGTTGTCGAACAAAGAGTGAAATGTTCTTCAAGTATGAACTGATCTGCCTTGCCTTGTTTGGCCGTGGAGATGACTGGCTCTTCTAAAGGGGTGACTGCTGCTTCGTTCCCGGGTCGCAACACAAATCCAGCGTTCCACTGCTGTTAGTACTGTAGAAAGGTGTTTCTGTCCTTTTGGTCTTATCTTGCAGGCCCTTGTACAAGCAACAAAGTCGGTTTCGTGTCTGCTCGTCATTCAGTAAACGGGGCACAAACCTTACATCAATCCGCCTCATGTATAAATACTTAGTATTGCTTATACCGTGCATGTTTAATATAATATTACAAATTTACCAACACATGCACTTTTTCTATTAAAAATTAATAGTTCGAACTATTAATTTTTAATAGAAAAAGTGCATGTGTTGGTAAATTTGTAACATCATGTATAAATATTCGGAGTAACACACGTGCCGCATGATAAGCCTACAATATTTCAACATCGTTCATCAGACGCCGTCATTCATTGTGGATCACCTGATGCACTTTTTCCACATTGGCATCTACCCGACTTGACGGTGGGCGACCTGAACGTTCAAAGCCCTCAAACAACGTTTGGCTACGTTAAATGGTGAATTTAATTCAAAGATTTATGCTATACTCATGGCGTCCTCGTGGACTTGAAAGCATTTCGCAAAACCCAGAAATTGTTTTCTCAACTTAGAAGGAAAGTCTGATGAGAAGTCACAAGCCCAAGTATCTGCGCAGTATCCTCTACGGATTCTTCCAGTCTTCCGTCAATACAAGAAATACACCGAGAAAATCACGGTACTTTAAGTTATAAGTTAAGAATATAGTCGAACCCGGGTATAACGACATCGTATAAACCGATGTCGTTATACCCGGGTTCGACTATATTCCATTCAAGAGACAAATACATCGTATTTCACAGACCAGGGTATTTAATAAAACAGCTACACGGGTTGGTTTCAGATTCTTTATTCCGTATGCAAAACAATTTCTATACATACAAAATGCATATACTGCACAAAGACCGTGGTTCGTGCCTCGTCAGCGGCAGAGACATTGGCCTAAGCCACTTCCATCCCGTTCCTGAGAATGGCTTTCAACTGGCTTCAGCTTTCGTGGACTGTCGTTCATGGAGATACACGGCGTCGTCCAACCGCAACTAAAAAGGACAGCAGACCGCAACTGCTGCAATATACTTGAACGGAATCCCAATGGGGGAATGCTGCCTCTGTACTCATAAATGAAACGAGGCAACGACGTTACGTAGCGGCCTACGGTCCGAACTGACGTCCATTACTGCTTGCTCTCTATCAGGGACGTTAAGCTACTTTAGAAGGTCCAGTGGATAGCCTGTGCTCTTAGTTCTTAGTGACCAATTCAAAGCCACATCAATCCCCAATCTCTAGGGCCCACTACAAGGAGACGCAAGAATGCTACTTTGGGACAGTCACTTTTTATTTCGAATGACATTAACATCAGAAACCTGCGTACTGCTACATCAGAACAGAGCTAAAGAGAACACAGCCACGAGCATAAAAAATAATCTTTGTTCTAAAATACCTCAAAATACGTGGTACAAACAGTTTCACACACGGCTGGTGTTTCAATGATTCGCTACGGGCTGGACGGTCCGGGGATCGAATGCCGGTGGGGGCGAGATATTCCGCACCTGTTCACACCGGCCCTAGGGCCCATCCAGCCTCCTATACAACGGGTAGCGGGAGTGAAGCTGCCGGGGCGTGGACTTAACAACCCGCCCCCATCCAACGCACGGGTTAAGAAAAGAGCAGAGGTATACCTCTACACCCCTTCTGGGCCCCTCATAGCAGGTTATACGGTGAACTCTATCTTTTTCTTTTACCTACTGTTGCCATGCCCCACACAAGACCAAGTTGTATCCTACATAAATCGACAATTTCCCTTTGAATTCAACGGATTCCCTCAGCTGCCTCTTGCCACGTTACAAAGGCGATACCTCGCTCAACCTCCCGTCAACTCCGCTCGTAATCACGTATCTTTCTATAAGACCAATAAAATTATAATTAACGAAATCTGAAGCTATTCTTACTTATTCATTCACAAAAATGGAAAATTACTGTCGAAATCTATACAAAGAAACCGAGGAAGACGTGTTTGTTGTCTACTTTAATTCTACACAGGTGTCCATATTTAAATATCTAAGAAGGACGTCTCTCACTCCAGCACTCTTAACTCATCATTTTCTAACTTAATACAAGACACCGAAATGGTTTATCATTACACCAGCCTATCCCAAGACAATTCTATGTACTTTACAGCCTCCGAAACCACAACTTGAAGTCAACTTGGCCATACTCTCCCCACCACGCCCTGAACTCACAAATGCTATCTTACCATCAGGTTCCCTGAGAAAAATTCTGGTCTCAGTTTACTTAAATACATGCTACATATGCTTCTCAACACAACGACTACACAAAGCAAATTATCATCATAGCAGGTACAAATTATTCCATTTCTTTTCCACTCAATAAAAATTAGATTTTGAAATCTCACGACTAGTTTTGTGTCCGTCCGTACGTACTCCCCCTGTGACAGGACAGCTAACCTACACGTGGCAGGTTACAAATGCCATCATCATTTTGAATATCATCTAGTTCGGACTATACATGACGTCACTAAACCCAACGGACTAAATGAGTATCTACGCCTCTCTTTTGGCGGATAGGACATGCGGCACCAACGTCTCTTACACGAGCATTACCATGTGTAACTATAATGGTAAAGTTCACCCTAGAACATGCCATGAAGGCGCAGAGGGGGAGTAGTGGTATAGCTCTACTCTTTCTTTAACCCTGGCACTAGATGGGGGTGGGTGGTCAACTCCACGCCCCGGCCGCTTTACCCCCGGGAAAGAGACCCGGTACCCATTGTATAGGAGGCTGGGTGGGCCCCAGGGCCGGTCTGGACGGGTGCGGAAAATCTCGCCCTCACCGGGGTTCGATCCCCGGACCGTCCAGCCCGTAGCGAGTCGCTATACCGACTGAGCTATCCCGACCCACCATGTGTAACTATTCATTAATTTACTTTCATTAGTGTTAAGGACCATTTTACTGAAGGGTTCAAATAAACCTTTAAGTGTATATCCCAAAACTTTCCACAAACTCTGACAAAACTTGCACAATATACGGCTATTACACAGCGCCGATAAGTTGTTGAGGTCTGGCAGGAGGCAGGCGTGTGATATTAGATGATCATATCCGTAGACTGAAGAGACCACGAAAATCCTCTCAGCCGGGGGTACCCAGCTCCAACGGGCGACCTATCGAACCACGCTATTCCGTACGCATACAATACGGTCGGACAGACTCGATCTCCTCATTATACGCATGTAATGTGCTTTATGCAAATAACGCATAACAAGAAGTATATGATGAAACTTTTCTACTGCCAAGAAGCACAGAGCTGTAACAGGCCTCCAACTCAAACCAACCCACCGCCAAGTCTGCACACTGCGGCATCCTATCTCTGTTTAACTTCGAATACCACGACCATATACAGGGGTCACGCACCATACAATCTCCAGTCTTGACTTCAGAGAAAGAGGAAACCAGGAGGAAAGTTTAAGGGGGAAGTTCTCTAAGATTTATTCACAAAGACTTCATCTAGGGGAAAAGTTTCAATTCCGCCCGCCAGCTCCATTCTCATCATATTAACCCCCACCCCCCATACGCCCTCGAAAGACAAGAAGCCATACAAAATGTCAACACGCTCTATGCCTACTTCAAAAAAATTACGCGCTCTGACTCCTTCATTTTCTTGTCAAGCAAAGTTACTTCCTCAGACGAAATGGAAGCAAATATGGCAACTAACATCAACAGAACTGATGGAAAAGACAGGCCTATAGTCGGTGAAAAAAGGTGTGATGCTTGGGTTTTATAGGGGGTGTCTAAAATACTTGGATAAACTTCAGGAGTGAGTTCCCCACACCACAACAAGAAGGAAGAATTTCACATTATATCCACCGTGCATTTTGATAATAATTCACAATTTTAAAAAAACCTAGGAGAAAAAGACCCCCTCTTTACGATCGTCATCCGTACTAATCACAACACGCATGCGCCCAACACGACAGCGATACACTTGACCCAACCATAACAAGACAGTCAGTAATCACCACGCTACAAGACAACTTGACACTTGATAATACAAGACAACTTACAGGCATGTCTGATCATAACCGGCATATATATATATATATATAATATATATATAATATACATATCATTTAACAAACGATAATGAATACGAAATTAATACCCCCATGTTTTCACAGGGCTTGGCCAACTCAAATTTGTATATAAAAACCACTGCCAGCAATTTTTAATGACAAATCTTCAATCTTAATGACAATCTACCTGCTTAAGAGTCTATTTTTATATTTTTTATACTTCATATATTTATACTTTAAACCAGCGGTCGCCAACTGGTGGTCCGCGGGCCACTGATGGTCCGCGAGAAAATTTTGGTGGTCCGTGGAGAAATTTGGACATTATTTGCAATTTTTATGTTTATTATACTGTTTCATTATATTCACTATATTCATTATATATTAATATCACACTAATAATTTTGTTATAATTAAACAAGTGCATTCCATATTAATAAAATGGAACTTTTATGATCATTATTTATAGATGTTTGTACCTTTTTAAAAAAAAAATTCATGTTAGTGGTCCGCGGGATTCAAAATTGTAAGTTTAGTGGTCCGTGAGGTCCGAATGGTTGGCGACCGCTGCTTTAAACTGTAAAAGTGGACACAATTCATGTCACAGTTTAAAAGAGTATACAACGAATTTTTATGCACTGTAGCCTGTTAATATGATAGTAACTTGACTTTATATTGTGGTGTATATGTATTGTATCATCAGATTAACTAATGGATGTAATATGAAAGTAAGCTTAGCCCCCTGAAGATGGTTCAACTGGAACCGAAACATATGTAGGGGATACTGAACAATACTTGATAATATAGTTGATAATATAGTGCATTTGTTGGTTTTTTAAAATTGTGAAGAAGAGAGAACCGTCATACCAATATATGTCCGCGAACAGTTTTCGATGTACAGCGCCCACGTTCGCCCAACCTCAGTCCTTTAGACTTTGCCTGTAACGACACTTAAAACCCCCTAATGTATTCCGCTCCAAATTAAAATGAAGAGACGCTGCACCAACGTAATTTTTATGCCTGTCAAACCATTCGCAACCGCGCCCCGGGACTTTTGAACGGGTGCGACAGTCCATGATGAGAAGTGCCCATGCGTGCACTGATTCAGGTAGAGGAGATTTTGGGCATTTGTTGTGAATTGTGACTGGATAAACAATAAGAACTCAATGGTTATTAACCTTGGAAACTGTAATGTAAATGTATTATGTCAGCTGTAAGTAGAGTATTACATAGTTACGCCATTTATTGTTGAATGTAAACTTTCAATTAATCTAAAAAAACCACTCATTTCCGGCCGCAGACTCCCCTGTCAAAGCCGGCAAGCACATTCACCGCAATCCGCGGATCAAATCAGTGTTTTACGTACCGAATTTGAAAGCAGAGTGAGTGATGCTGATACCTGTGACGCTAAGCGTGAGCTGTTTACAGGGTGATTCATAAGGAATGTTGGAAGGAGCAGAATAGAACATTAAAATGACAATTCAGTTTTTTTACCAACAATTGCACACACAAAAACCCACTCTTTTAAAAACTATAAAAGAGTGTTTTAGATATACACCAACAAAATGCACAAATTAATAAAGGGCAAATTAGCTCCTTATCATGATTTAACCCTACACGCGTTTCAGCTCTTTATGAGCCATCATCAGGGGTTTTCACAGTTCACTTTCACCGGGTACACTTCAAGACACAACCCACACCATACTAGCACCAGAACCACTTCTTCTTCCTCTTAATTTATACCACATCATCAGGAAGACTACACTACGACGTAATAAACAAAATGACAACAACTCATACAGCACGCATTGCCTATCGCCGTTCTGCATCAAATTCCATCACAACCAACACAGTGCAATATATGATCTTCTATAACTTCTGGAAGTGCGAACACATCTTTATATAATAGACGCAGTGAACAGTGTTTTTTAACAAGTTATCATTTTAACTATAATTTATGACTCATGCTTTTAACTTATGAACGAGTGTTTTTATGCTCTAAAATAGTGCATAACTTTACAAGCGTCATCAACAGATTCAGCATTTGAAAAGCACTTCTTATAAGGAAAACCCCTGATGATGGCTCATAAAGAGCTGAAACGCGTGTAGGGTTAAATCATGATAAGGAGCTAATTTGCACCTTTATTAATTTGTGCATTTTGTTGGTAAAAAACTGAATTAGTGAGTAAAATGCACGGTGAAAGCAATATAAAAAAAATTAAAATGACAAGTTACTTATTTCAAGAACATCTCAGTTTCCAAAGCAAAATTCGGGGTAGCATATGTGTCGCGGCTTTATCAGTAACTGGATAAAATTGGTTATCCTGCTCTTCTCGCAAATGCAGCGAATACACTGGCATTGTCTGGAAGCACTCGGATGTCTGATCTACCATTTTCAGCCATAAACACGAACAAATCGAAATGCAGATCAAGCCCTTAGGACAAACATTTGGTTTCACTTTTAAGGACAGTCTCCAGTCAAATACTGCAGCCAAATGTTGCTTAAATCGTGACTGACAGACGGCGTCAAGTACCATCACAGACGTAACATAACAGCGCCGCAGGCGTCGATAGGTTTCAGTCGAATGAAGGAGGTAAACATTTCGCATGTATGTATTGTTATTTAACGTAAAATTGATGTAGTTTATCCTACTTTCTCAGTTAGTCATAATTTCAAACCACTCAGTAGCTGTGAAAATGTTCATTTTAGCATTTTAAGTCGTCGTGAATTTTACAACCCATGAAATAAATTTCAAAAAGTGTTTTTTGAAAAAGCAATGTTATTCGCTCAGTCGGTCAGCATTTAAATAACTTTGCATAGACACGAACCTAATGTCTTTATTGCATAAGACACTCGACAGATCCTAGAAGATTAAATGCAAGGAGTACTTTACATCCCACACTGAAAAAAATTACAAATGAAGAATGACAATGGGATGTGACGTCATATGTTGTGGCCCAACGTGGCAAGTTGGATTTCGCATTTGGCCCGGACCTGTTTTCAGCCTCACAGATCTGCTACGTAGCTAAACTTCTTTCATGCAAGCCTTCTAAAGCGAAACCCGCAGGGCGCATCCTGCTCGACAAGCTCTGTCGTAAATCCCGCTCAGATATCATTAAACTTCACTTTGTGTCACTGCCACATCGAAACGAGATCAAAGACCTTGTTTCAAATTTAAACTGCATAAATAATGAATGATGCCTGTAGCACCAACTACGATTCGACACCAGTACATGGATCTAATAACGAGGACTATGACCAATGCAGTTTTGTCGGGTTAACCCACTGTGCAGTCCGGTACAAAATAACCGACGTTTCGTAGAAATTTACTTCCTTCATTGTCAGTAGAATCCAGTCCACAACCAAATTTATTCTCAAACTTTTACATCCAACACATCTAACGAGACTCATAAGCCCACCAATGCACGAACTGATTAACAGATGCCCCCCCCCCCCCCCCCGCCACTTCAAACACTAGTCTTCCATCTGCCCTTAGGTTTCCGGTAGGTTACCTCACTCAAAATCTGTTTACAAATTCACTAACATAACTTACACAACACAACAATGAAATTCAAACCATTAATACCGAATCCCACAATAGGCCCTGACCCTGGGTCTGTACAATAAACCTCACCTTTCCACAGCTTATTTAACTTAGACATATATTAATACTATCCTCCCAAGTTCTTCTTGGTCTTCCAAGCAATAAACTGTATTCACACGCAGCAACAAACTCACTCGATAATACATAATACACGTCCTCTAGTAGCAGAAATAGGGACTGTGCTAATTGTTATTTAATCTTGCAATTAAGCGGATTAAACTAAACCCATTATCCCACTGATACTATAGTCCGGCCAGACTATAAATATGATTCAATAATCTCCAGCGGACAAACTCTGCACGGCTGCTAACGGTCAGACGTGGGTAGCTGCCGCACAAGCCATGTCCCACCTCAGAACTGTTTTCTGAAGCTATGAATCCCACAGGCATTTTGCAGGACTCCTCGGATGGGAACTGGCCTATAGTAACGGCTCTCTATACGTATAACAAAAACACACAAAAAAACTGGATAACACGACCGCGCTGTACGAGGGCCCTAAGACGCCACACCTCTCTACATCGCTTTGTTTTAATGTTCGAATAATGAACAGCAGGCTGCTTGCAGTGCTTTAAGGTGTTACGAAGCAACGATACACAGGGTGATTCAGGGGGTAAGGTCAAAATTTTGGGAGGTGACAGTATCGGTCATTGTGAGACATAAGTGCATATGAACATGTGCCTAATTGTGAACGGTTGCCGAGATAGAGCTGTTTGAACCTACAAATATAAAAGCATTGTGAATGGTAATAAAGAACAAAATACAGTCAATTTTATTTTACTTTAATTTGATGTTTAAATGAATTTGTTACTCAGAAATGACAAATTTGTTACAGTTCGCAATAAATTTTCGAAAATCCCACCGTCAACCTCAGTGCACTTTGCAACTCGTGTGCGAAGATCGCGTGTTGTTCGTCTCAGTTGATCTTCACGTTTCTTTATGCAGACAGCAGCATCCAAAATGCGAGCGAGCAATTCGTCTGTGTATCCACCTTTGTTTTGTAAACTTTGCTCTTCATCCAGTCCCACAAACAAAATCTGACGGAGTTACGTCTGTAGATTCAAACAGATCTATCTCGGTAAAAATTCATAATTACACACAGGTTCATATGAACTTCTTTCCTCACAATGACCGATACTGTCACCTCCCAGAATATCACATTTTCCTCTTGAATCACCCTGTATGTGAAACGAATGCCACAACTTGCACTGTAATCAAGCAAGTTGGACATCCCTCCGGCATTTTGCACTGATGTGCAACGCCTACGATGTTTCCACAACGCCTGGCGCACATCCATTAAAGATGAATGCACACTGCAGCAACACTGGCAGTACGTGTATGCTGTGCAGTAGGTAAGAATCAAATCAAGAAATTCGTCCACATAAATCCTAACAAACATTACAGTTTCATAAGTGGACACATTCACTTCCATCTATATCTGCATTTGTGTGTCGGGATTGCTCAGTCGGTATAACGACTCGCTACGTGCTGGACGGTCCGGGGAATCGAATCTTGGTGGAGGCGAGATTTTCTGCAACCGTCCAGACTGGATCTAGCGCCCACCCACCTCCTGTACAATGGGTACAGGGTTACTCCCAGGGGTAAAGCGGCCGGGATGTGACGTTACCCAACCCCATCTAGCGCCGAGGTTAAAGGAAGAGTAGAGCTATACCTCTACTGCCCCTCTGTGCCTTCATGGCAGGTTATAGGGTGACTTTTACCTTTACCTAGATCCGGAGGTAACCTCGGCACAGACGTACCCTGTACTTGCACAGCCTGAGCACAAGCCACGGACAAGACACGCTATAATGTCCGTATCGTCCTACCGGCTACAAGACAGCAGGACACTGTTCGCGACTGTGTCCGTACGTCTTATGCAGCTATAAAGATCGCTGGTAAGTTACAAGAAATGACCAGAATATGGGATCAATAAACGGCAGCTGGTGGTACCTATGCTTCTGCCGGAATCACAGTCTTATATCCTGCCGACAAACGGTAGACACCATACATATTCAGTGAAACTGTGACTTCGAATTGTCCGTCAAGGACTACTGTGTATCACGGTGCAGCACTGGAAGGCTCAGATAGGACATGTCACATTACTGTGTATCATGGTGCAACACTGGAAGGCTCAGATAGGACATGTCACATTACTGTGTATCATGGTGCAACACTGGAAGGCTAAGATAGGACATGTCACATTACTGTGTATCACGGTGCAACACTGGAAGGCTAAGATAGGACATGTCACATTACTGTGTATCACGGTGCAACACTGGAACGCTAAGATAGGACATGTCACATTACTGTGTATCATGGTGCAACACTGGAAGGCTCAGATAGGACATGTCACATTACTGTGTATCATGGTGCAACACTGGAAGGCTAAGATAGGACATGTCACATTACTGTGTATCATGGTGCAACACTGGAAGGCTAGGATAGGACATGTCACATTACTGTGTATCACGGTGCAACACTGGAAGGCTAAGATAGGACATGTCACATTACTGTGTATCACGGTGCAACACTGGAACGCTAAGATAGGACATGTCACATTACTGTGTATCATGGTGCAACACTGGAAGGCTAAGATAGGACATGTCACATTACTGTGTATCATGGTGCAACACTGGAAGGCTAAGATAGGACATGTCACATTACTGTGTATCATGGTGCAACACTGGAAGGCTAAGATAGGACATGTCACATTACTGTGTATCACGGTGCAACACTGGAAGGCTAAGATAGGACATGTCACATTACTGTGTATCACGGTGCAACACTGGAAGGCTAAGATAGGACATGTCACATTACTGTGTATCACGGTGCAACACTGGAAGGCTAAGATAGGACATGTCACATTACTGTGTATCACGGTGCAACACTGGAAGGCTAAGATAGGACATGTCACATTACTGTGTATCACGGTGCAACACTGGAAGGCTCAGATAGGACATGTCACATTACTGTGTATCACGGTGCAACACTGGAAGGCTAAGATAGGACATGTCACATTACTGTGTATCATGGTGCAACACTGGAAGGCTCAGATAGGACATGTCACATTACTGTGTATCATGGTGCAACACTGGAAGGCTAAGATAGGACATGTCACATTACTGTGTATCATGGTGCAACACTGGAAGGCTAAGATAGGACATGTCACATTACTGTGTATCATGGTGCAACACTGGAAGGCTAAGATAGGACATGTCACATTACTGTGTATCATGGTGCAACACTGGAAGGCTAAGATAGGACATGTCACATTACTGTGTATCACGGTGCAACACTGGAAGGCTAAGATAGGACATGTCACATTACTGTGTATCATGGTGCAACACTGGAAGGCTAAGATAAGACATGTCACATTACTGTGTATCACGGTGCAACACTGGAAGGCTAAGATAGGACATGTCAACATTACTGTGTATCACGGTGCAACACTGGAAGGCTAAGATAAGACATGTCACATTACTGTGTATCACGGTGCAACACTGGAAGGCTAAGATAGGACATGTCACATTACTGTGTATCACGGTGCAACACTGGAAGGCTAAGATAGGACATGTCACATTACTGTGTATCACGGTGCAACACTGGAAGGCTAAGATAAGACATGTCACATTACTGTGTATCACGGTGCAACACTGGAAGGCTAAGATAAGACATGTCACATTACTGTGTATCACATGTCACATTACCCCTTTCAGTTCTCAATAGCAAATATCGACTAATAATGCCTAACTGAATGCAGCCGTGCGAATTTTCTCAGTTGATTTGGTTGCGAAATAAGCTTCAGACCAGCACGTTTACATGCATAATAGCTAAGTACAAAGGGAAATGAGCATTACCTTGTAATATCTTCATCGAGAAATTACTGTGCAGTGATCGGCTCTTCAGATTATATGGTTTCATTTCAGCGCAATTGCTAAACTTAACGATGTTTCCGACGGCAGGGGGTGCAGAATGGCAGAACGAATGCAACGTAAAAATAAAGTATCTTCTTCCACGAATGAAGACAAACACAAACTAACACAAAGTGTTCCCGATTACCATGACGCCTGGAGTTCAGCGACATGCAAAAAATTATATATTCTGCTTTAATATAAATATTGACATAGTACAGTAAAAGTCGGCTGTGTGATGTTTGTCTCAAGAAAATGTTAATACTGAATACTTGAGAATGCTTTATTAACTCAGAAAAGTGTTTTTCGTTTGCATTTGATTATTCGCTAAGATTTAAAGTTTCCTTTCTTCCCAGTTCCTATTAAAGCAACGCATACACAAACAAAACCTTAAACATGGCGTGATGTACGGTATTTTTCGTTTAAAGTTCTTCCTTAAATAACGAATATAATCAGCAAAATGCAAATTACCTCCGTTAACTTTTTACTTATCCTGCTGAGCGCGTGCGATCCTGTTCCCGTGATTTTCCGGTCGACAAGGCAATTTAATAATCCGTTTTATTATTAAATTCATTAGTAAGCCTTCGGCAAGTGGAGGCACCCTCAGAGCTCCCACGAGCGGCAAGCTGTCTGTCTCATCGTCCGACACGACGTAACCGCAACTCCGTATAAAAAAACCAAAGCAGAAATATTAAAATGCGCTTCGTGCAGAAGGTACAGCATAAACAGTTAAGACTGTGGGTTAGAATGACGTGACATTGTTCTTGAAGATGAAAATGCGACGGTGAGAGAATTCACAAAGGAAATTAAATCGAACAACTTAAATACTTGATGAACAGAACAGGACTTGGCACTAACGGTATGATAGAGGGTGCAGCTGTTGAAACAAAACCGCAGGGACGTGTCCAGGAACATCAGAGGACGCCTCTTGGACGTGCGGCCGGTGTCTGCAGTGCTGTACAGCTTGGCCACAGTGGCCACTACACCGCAGTGTTGTAATATTCTCAAAACAAACGCCGATTACTGCCCAAACAACACTAACCAGTTGTATTTATAAAGAAAACGGACTGTTTTCTATGAGTTACAGACCAATGTCTATTAATCTGTCTTGAAATAGTCAACTGCAGATATCTCGCGTTCTACGAACATTATGGTTTCCAGGAACTAGTGTCCATGAAGCAGAGGCCGTCTTGATAAATTTGAAGTAGCTCAGACACTACGAAGAAAACACAAATACTCGTTGCACTTTATGCAACCCGACGTTCCGGGATCGTGTTCATAGAGGCCCCACTGTGCTTAAATAATCCATCCTGTTCATAGAGGCCCCACTGTGCTTAAATAATCCATCGTGTTCATAGAGGCCCCACTGTGCTTAAATAATCCATCGTGTTCATAGAGGCCCCACTGTGCTTATATAATCTATCGTGTTCATAGAGGCCCCACTGTGCTTAAATAATCCATCGTGTTCATAGAGGCCCCACTGTGCTTATATAATCTATCGTGTTCATAGAGGCCCCACTGTGCTTATATAATCTATCGTGTTCATAGCGGCCCCCCTGTGCTTAGATAATCCATTCAAAATACGAGGTCGTATGTAACATTTCATAACATGCTCAAATTCTACTACGGGCAGTCGTCAGCCCCAGCCCAACGGGAGGACCATCCTTTGTCGGCCATCCGCATATATTTATTCAGTATGATCGCAGCTACGCTCCGTCTCACCCATCAGCAACTTAGCGACGTTCCAAGTTGCGATAACTTTCGAGTAGAAGTAACTGGGTCCAAAATATGAATGTGGGCGCCTAACTAGCGTTCCTCCGGTTTAGGGATGAAGGTGTTCCAACACTGAGCAGTGTGGACAAGGTAGCAGAAAATAATGCGCACTTGGAGACTTTGTATTGTATTGTAATGTATTGTATTGCTTGTACTGAAATACAGGAAAGGTAAAGCTATCCCTATACAGGTCTGGACAACCCTTAGGGCTCCGGGAGGTTGAGGCTCCCAGAATTTCTAGACAATCGGCAGATAAAGGTGGCAAGGTTGTCAGCCCTACGAATCAGGCGCCTTTGCCCCCAGGAGACATCCCTGGTACTCATTTCTGTTACAGGCTGAGTCGACCCCGGGCCATAGTGCGACCGGAAGGATAAGCCGCGATCTTCCTGGCTTGTAGCGCAGTGCCTCAACCAACTGCACCACGGCGAAATACAGTAAAATGTCTACTCATACGTTTCCTTGGACTTCTTATTGCACGGATATCAAAGTTGTGAGTAACGTAAGAACCACGGACACAAGTCTTTGGACAGATCAAGACGGCGCGATGTGTGACTGGTCACAGCCCTCAACTAAACGAGGTACGGTGTCTTTAACAAAGCAGTCGTGGAAACCCAGATACCGACGACGGCCCGACACAACCGACGCGACACGAACCACGTCCCCACCCAACAGGCTACAACACTGATCATGCAAAGAAGTCTAGTTGGCTTGACAGACAGACTTGTATTCGGAAGGTGCCTGTTCAGCATCTCCGGACAGCAGGAGACATACAGCGGTTTTTCGTTGTTCCTCTCAACCCCTCCAGGCAAACGCTATGCCTCACTTGCTCTACATATGGGACTAAGTGTGTCCACATGCAGTACCTTACTTCACTGTCTGCTGTGAGCGTGTAAGGCTGGATTTAAATGTACGCCCTAAAGATGAAGTCACTAACACGCATAATTTTAAAATGATAATACTTTAGTACGCTCAGTCGATGCTGATATGTTTCTATGAGATAAGAATTCCTGTGTTAAAAACTCTCCCTGGAGACGACTAAGAATATCCGAAACATGTGGGAGCTGGTACTATTGAATGATATAAATGTGTGGTTGCTACCTCATGTGCAGTTGGATGGAAATAAATACAGTCGAACCCGGTTACAACGACATCGGTTTATACGACACCTCGTCTATAGCGTCAGATATTCTGTCGTACCAATTAATTCCTCACTCTTAACCACAGCGTTACACTACTCGGTTAGAAAAACACCCGTTTATAACGACCCAGGACCTTTAATGACGTTATAACCGAGTTCGACTATACATGCTAGCAGCAGCTTTGCCTGTTTAATATAACTCCTGTTATTGCTACGAATTCCTTAAGCAGTCGCAGTTGCCTCCTTTCCCTGCACATCTCCAGGACGGCCTCCAAAGTAACAGGTTACGAGTTTATATACACGGACTTCTACAGGTATTGCATTTCTTCATATTGTCACGGTGCGTTCTTTTTCAATCACTTTCTGCTGGCAAATACCAGGCAGGCTCTGAATAGTACTGCGTATTTCAATTCCCAGTCCTACAGCTACCCACCATCCAGAACGGCCAACAGGATGCCTGCCGCCACCTTCGACTCACTACAGCGCTATTTCTGCCACCCTTTGACGTGTCACAACTTTATTCACTGTTACTGTGTTCGACACTCGGCGAGTGTTAAGATCTTGTTGTCTCCATAGCAACCACGCCGGTTCTGGGGCCCATCCAACTGCAGTCCAATGGGTATCGGGCTTCTGCCTCCGGGACCAAAACTACCGGGTACTAAAACCGACCACTCGTCTCTACAAAGTGTAATGGGCAAGAATGCGTGGAGCTATACCTCCACTCCCCACACGTTTTCATGTCATGTCGCTTCATTAAACACAGTGGCAGTTTGGCATACTTTTATCGTTGTAAATTCTATCTGCGAGTTCTTGAAGCCTCAGTACTTTCGTATGTCAAAGGCAACAAACAGTGACAATTTATTAAGCTACAGTCCGGACAAGAATGTCTCTATTGCAGAGATTTCCCAAATTCTTATTTACCAAGGACTTACTGCATAAAAGATAAGATATTCGTAGGATGTCTATCTCAGGAAAATGATTAAAACAGTGGATAATAAGCCTACCACTTTCCCAACCGGGATTCGACATTCGGACCCAAGATATTTTATTATTATTATTATTGTTATTATTATTTACTGCAATTGGGTTTTCACCCGGTGGCAGTAGTCCTTACACTAGCACACACAATACAAATGTTTTCACCCGGTGGCAGTAGTCCTTACACAGTACACACAATACAAATTGACATATAATATACATAAAAGTAACAATACAAAACAAACTATACACAATTACAAAACAAAATACATACAGTAAATACAAGTACACACATTAGAACACCATACACACATTACAAAAACATCCACACCTTAACAAAAACATCCACACCTTACAAAAACACCCACACACAATACAAAAAACACACACGCACATTACAAAAACACCCACACATTAAATAATACAACAACAAAACACACATACTACAAAAAGAAAGAGTAGCTAAGCCTAACCTAAAACCTAACGTAAATGAATCAGAATTAAAAATAATTTGGTAATACCAAGCAATGAGTCAACCATAGGCCTACTATACAAAAATAAAATTCCATGTTTTGAAAAAGTGACACACACATTTCAACAGGATCTTCACTTCACTCCACTTCACTACGCTGATATACACATCACGGCATCCCCCGTTTTGCCTCCCTTTTCTTCACTTCACTTCACTTCACTGCATTATTAGATGGTTTTCCCCACCCTCTATACCCTTCACTTCACCTCACTTATCACTTTCCTAACCCTCTTCCTAAAAATACTCGGCTTACAAGGGAAAGTCCCTAAAGCATCTGCAGGTAGTTTGTTCCAGAGTTGGATGGCCCTATTTACAAAGGAAAATTTCCCGATATCCGTCCTTTGCTTCCTGTTCCTAATTTTCCGATCATGATCAACCCTGCTCACATAGTGTGGCCTTTGTAATCTGTCACCTATAGCCTTCCAAGCCCGTTCGCCAGTGTATGCTTTGAAGAGAGCACATATGCGTGTTGTCTTTCTGCGCTGCGCCAAAGTTTCCCAGTTCGAATCGGTCGTATGATTTGCAAATTTAGCCGCTTTCTGTTGTACCCGGTCTAACGCATTTATCTGTCCCTCTCTGTATGGATCCCAGCACGCAGCCCCGTACTCAAGAATCGGACGCACTAGTGTGGCCCAGATCTCCAGAACAGTGGAATTAAATTTCTGTGGCATCTCATTTCCAGTTGCAATATGGGTCATAAAATGCTACAATTAAACTATTCAATTAAACACAGACTACAGGCAACTAACACTAGCATTACTCATGCCTTGAAACCTTTTCGAGGAAGCAGCAGTCCGATCCGCGTTTGGTTGAAAATTCATGCATAAATCATAGTCGGAGACTAGAGTTCACACAGACCGTGACGCCCGGCTTATACCTAGAATTAATTCAACGTGCTTCCCAGCGTCTGAGGCCCCAGTACATCTCCGCCGGCGACGCCGCCATGCGGTTTTGTTTCCCCTAACACCCGACATTCATGCAGAAACACACACTGCATTCCTGATTTGTCCAGAGCAACACATCTCTGTGTGTTCTTAAAAGTGAGGTAAGTTGCTGCACGGAGAAACCCTTCTTCAGGAGCTCACAGTCGCATAGCCTGTGTAGAAATTCCCGGCCTTCACGGAACCAGACGCCTCTTAACTAAGTTCAAATGAGTCCGCATTGGTCTTCATACCGAGCCAGATCATTCTAACCCACGCCCTCACACCCGCTTGCTGCAACATCCGATTTAATCTTCTTCTTCTTCGGCATACGGTCCTTACAGTTTAACCAGTGCCTCCTTCACAATGATAGCCCATACAGATCTGTCTTCCGCTTTCTTCCCCAAACTCTTGTCACCCATAAATTTCATATCATTCTCAATACAGTCTAACCACCTTAATTTTGGTCTTCCTGCTTCTCTTCTTCCCCAGAAATACTTCCTTTACGGTCCTAACATCAGACATTCTAACCACATGACCAGCCCATTCTAGTCTTCTTACTATTATTGTTGTTACAATATTTCATTTTCTACACACAACCTGTAATGCTTCATTGGTTCGGATTCTCCAGCCATTTTGATCTTTTATTGGGCCATATATCTTACTCAGTATTTTCCGCTCCCTTGTTTTAAGGGATGATTTTATTTGCTCTGTCATTGTCCACGTTTCACAACAATATAGCACTATAGCATCCAGTTTAATATTATCCTACAATTTAGACGTAGCTCATCCAAAACGTGTCTTCATTCCAGGTATTCCGACTACAATTTTGCATGACTTCCTCACTAATATCACTGCGCTACACGCACGCCCCCGTCACTCTCCTTGACCTTATCACCCTAAAATATTTGCTAAAGAGAAGCTCCTAATCACGTAACTTTCTCCACTCTCATGTTACATTCTCCCTCCCAGGTGCAAGTATGGTCCTCGGTATTTTGTGTCCTTCGCTTAGCGTGACAAAGTTTCACGCGCATTCGAACCAGAAAGTCACGTTAGTTTTGTGACCTCACATTTTATCTTTAATGGAAGATGAAGGACTGAAGTAAATGGCAGCAAGCTTCTCCGAATTCAAGCATTTAAATCACAGTGGTAATTATTACATAGGCTGTACCACCTGCTACAACATTAAGGACATCCGCAGTGTGCACCCAGTTTATGTGCTGCGGAGATGGACTGCGCTGTGTGTGAGCTGCAAGTTTACATCATTGTCAAATCTGTTCTATTTATTCGTGAATAGAATGGTCACAACTATGCGACTTTTGCCACGTTTCAGAAGGATTTGTTACCCATCTTTATACAATGACTTTGTCCTGCATTCTGGTGACACCACGAATACATGTACACCGAACGTCCGCACGGTTTGATACGCACTTACGTCTAACCGAACCTTCCTACTAACTTCTAATGGAACTTCTGTGTTTTTAAGGTTAAGTAATATCAGCACAGACTAACTTGAATACGAGCGTTCCAGTATTCCATTAAGAATCCTGTTCTCTAATGCACTATTTAAGATGAATATACACACTTATAAATTCATCTGCTGTTCTATATGTGAAACTTTATCCCTTAGCCTGAGGGAGGAACGTCGACTGAAAGAGCTTCAGAACAAAGTGCTGAGCAAGCAACAAAAACTGGGAAAATACACAATGAGGAGATTCACAATTTGTTACACGACAGCGACGACTACAGCTTACCGAGCAGTCCAAACCACGACTGGGGCCTGGTACACCGCACATTACAAACTTCTGCTTCATCAAAAAGAACGCGGAAAAATATGAGACCTGGCCGACAACCCCAGGCCTTTCATGTGGAAATCCAATGCCTTACGCTTAGACCACGCTAGTGACAATGAAAATGCTGTTTTCATAAAGCGGCCCCAGTGGTGTGGATTGTTACATTTAAACTCAACACCACGTTCCACATACACTAACGGCTGCGAGACGGCCGCCCGTTCGGACGGCGTTTGCTGCTCAGTGACGTACATAGGTTCCTTCGCGCCCATGGCCAGTAATCACAACGGCCGCCCAGAACAGAAATTATAAACGTAACAAAATAAGAATTACTTACTGAATTTCCTGTTATGTTGCTCCAGATCTTAAAAACTGCTGAAAGCAGTAAATCGATTTTTTTAATTTTAAGTATTCATTTTGCTGCCCCTTGGATTCTGCTACCCGGGGCAGCTTCACCACCCCCCCCCCCCCCCCCCCCAGCTACGTCGCTACTTACAGATATTTGAATATTTACCGAATGGAGGTCGAAGCAGTTTGTTTTTTGATACCAGACGTAGTACATTTATATCGCAGTTTGTGACAGACTCAAGGCACCTGCTTGCACACATGTCTGTACGGTGGTTCCATGACAAAAGCCCACACGACGAAAGCCCACACGACAATTGCGCACAGATAAAACCCCACTGTGATGAATGCTCACAGGACAAATACCCACACCGATAAATGCTCACACGGATATATGCTCACACGGATATATGCTCACACGGATGAATGCTCACAAGGATAAATGCTCACACGGACAAATGCTCACACGGGCGAATTGTCACACAGGAAAGTAATGGTAGTGTAACGAGGGGGACGAGGTTGAAATATCGCGCTGACTGTAACAGAGACATAGCCTACACGCTAACCTAAGTTTGTGTCCAGTGGCCATTCCCTTCATATACAAAACAGAGACATAGCCTGAACGCTAACCTAAGTTTCTGTCCAGTGGCCATTCACTTAATATACAAAACAGAGACATAGCCTGAACGCTAACCTAAGTTTGTGTCAAGTGGCCATTCACGTAATATACAAAACAGATACATAGCCTGAACGCTAACCTAAGTTTGTGTCCATTGACTTAATATACAAAACAGAGACATAGCCTACACGCTAACCAAAGTTTGTGTCCAGTGGCCATTCCCTTCATATACAGAACAGAGACATAGCCTGAACGCTAACCTAACTTTGTGTCCAGTGGCCATTCACTTAATATGCAAAACAGAGACATAGCCTGAACGCTAACCTAAGTTTGTGTCCAGTGGCCATTCACTTAATATACGAAACAGAGACACTGCCTACACGCTAACCTAAGTTTGTGTCCAGTGACCATTCCCTTCATATACAGAACAGAGACATAGCCTGAACGCTAACCTAACCTAATTCTTGTATGTGCGTACTTTCCTGTGTGACAATTCGCCCGTGTGAGCATTTATCAATGTGAGCATATATCCGTGTGAGCATTTATCGGTGTGTGGTATTTGTCCTGTGAGCATTCATGACTGTGGGGTTTTATCTGTGCGCAATTGTCGTGTGGGCTTTCGTCGTGTGCGCATTTATCCGGTCACCCTGTACGGTATACTAGCACCGGGCAGGCAAATTAAGTCCTGTACCAACAACTTAACTACATGGACATTTTTTCACGTCATGACACAGCTCTTACAATGTGACTTGCACAGTTTTAGTCCGCGTTTTCAGCTCACACCCTACAGGCCTATCAGCGCGAGGGCCCTTCTTTACCCTTCATGAAAACTGCAGGCAGCTGCATCTAGCCGTAACAGGTTACAGGTTAACACGAAACAGGCGACGCGTTCAGACGGACGATCACAGTGTCATGTGAATAACACAATTATTGTCCCACTCTGCACTCCATACTTCATACAAACAGCGCACTTCAGCTACTCATAGCGGTGTGTGACCAGCAAACTGCCGCGATGATTGCACTATAACCGGAGTGTTAAACTTTCCTGTTCCCATGTGTTATGTTTAACGACACTCCAGCTGACTCTCGCACTAACGACCACCGATTTATGTGACCATGTACCTACAAATCACCACGACTGGTACGTACAAGCAGCTGCATACCTGATAGCAAGGCATGGCCAAGTAACTGTTACACCTACAGTGCACTGCGTAACTCCAAAAAACAAATCAAGGTGGCATCAAAGCAATTGACGACTCTGAGAGTATCCGATCGCACCTTGCGCATCATTTAACCTAACATCCCAGTTTCTATCCATATAAATTACAGTAGTTCAGGAGATATCTGACGGCGACATAGCAACTCGGGGATCTTTCGTAGCAGTCTCTCGAGATTTTGAGTGGCAAAGCTGTGATCAGCCCCGTCTTTACGAAAAGTGAAGCCCACTTTCACTTGTGGGGTTACACCAGCAAGCAGTTCCCGCTTCTTGCCACAGGAAGTTCACTCGAGCTCTGCCGTCGCCCTCTTCAGAGTCACAGAACGTTTGTGTGGCGTGCAATGGGGTGCTTCTTGGTCATGGATTCTTATTTCGTTGTACACAATGCAGTGTTAACGTGACAATAACATCCCACTGCCACTTTAAGATGTTAACGCAGCTTCACAAAACAACAATTACGTTTCACATTGATGACACCGTGCATCTTCGTCATATTAAATTAAGTTTCAGAACAACTGATGCACAACTAAAACCACTTTAGTACTTTCCACCGGACGACAGATAATACACTTCGTTCCCCACAAGACACACATATCATATGCCCATAATACCACGATTCTACATGCCAGCACTTCCACAATCAACACTGTCTACAATACTTTTACAACTATTATACAACTTTTAACAAGATTTTAACTTATATCAGTTTTATTGTGCTGTTGGACTATTTAAAATCATGTGATTGAAGTGACAGTAGCTTTAAAAAAACTGACGATGATCCGAGGATCGAAACACGTGTTGGGGTATAATTTTAACAATTATAATAAAGCTACAATAAAAGTGGTTTCAGTTGTGCATCAGTTGGTCTGAAACTTAATTTAACAATTACGTTGTTGTGAAATTGATTCCCGTAATATGTAGTTCCAATACGATGGGGCTACCGCTCGTACGGTGAATGTGGTGCGATGTTTCCAGAGCTTGTTATTTCGCGCAACGGTGATGCTCAGTGGTCGCCAACCATTCAGACCTCACGGACCACTAAACTCACAATTTTGAATCCCGCGGACCACTAACATTAATTTTTTTTAAAAGGGTACAAACATCTATAAAATAATGATCATAGAAGTTCCATTTTATTACTATGAAATGCACTTGTTTAATTATAACAAAATTATTAGTGTGATATTTGTTGCTGCTTGTTTGAAATAAGTTTATGGACGAATCAGAATATAATGAAACAGTATAATAAACATAAAAATTGCAAATAATGTCCAAATTTCTGCACGGACCACCAACATTTTCTCGCGGACCACCGGTTGGCGACCGCTGCACTAGTTCACCTGATTTATCCCTGTGTCATTCCTTTCTTTGGGGCACCTCGTAAAAATGTATACAACTAGACACAGAATAATCGAGGATATCAAGAATACGGGACGAAATATCGGAGATCCCAGAAGACATGACATGGAGGGAACTCGGAAACCTTCCGGAAAAATTGGAACAGTGGCTGAGGAATGGTGAAAGGCATGTCAGGAATATTCTTTCAAATAAAATGGCATGCAATGCAGTCTCCAGTGACGAAAAACATTAAATAGGCATAAGTAAACTCTGTCTGCGTTATTTCGTATCAAAAATCGTCAGGTTTGTCTGCCACATCCTCCACAATGTGCGCATTTTTTCGACGCAGGAGCACTGACAGGTTTACAGAAACAGCATTTGGCTTCAACGCGTTCCGTCGTTTGCAAGGGGTCCAAGGTTCATTAGAATATTCAGATGTCTAATGGGGGGAGGCGTAGTCGACGAGGGCTTATTCTTCTTTCCGTTCCTGCAATGCTTTATTTTTAAATCTAGTGGCAAAATGTCTTATTGAAAGGGATTTAAGCTTCGTTCTCCGCTTTTTCTATAAGAAGGTCTTGCTGTGTACGTTAAAATCGGTTTTCAGCAGAGAAGACGAATCTACAATACTCATTGCAACCACGAATTTTGGGAAGAAAATTAGCACAAGTCAAAACCGTGGCTCTAGAAGAATATCCACATTTATATAGGACAATGAAGGTACGGCCAACTGAGTTTGTTGCTGAGACCCTGGCAGTGGCGTATCTCAAATTACGTAGGGTATTTTGTTTGCATCTGGGTGTATTTAACAACAATCACATTACATTACATTACGCTGAACGGAAGGTTGATTCATAACTGAGTGGGGAGCTCAAGTAGGTCACGACCTGCTTTAAGGCACCATCATATAATTCTGATTTCCAGCACAGGGCAAACCTAGATTAACTGATTTTCTCATAGTCATTAAACAGATAATGGCCTAAGCTAATCTACTAAAGCCATTCCAGCACACCGCAGCACATTGGACACACGAGCCTACATAAATGTCCGATCCTGATGATTGTTCTCTCGAGCCAAGTGACCCAATTACAGTCGAACTCGGTTATAACGCCATGAAAGGGACTAAATATTTTGTGTCGTTATGAACGAGCGTTGTTATAACCAAGCAGAATAATGTTATGGTAAACAGTGAGGAATTAACTGGTACCACAGGATATCTGACGTTATAGGCGAGATGTCGTATAAACCGATGTCGTTATAACCGGGTTCAACTGTATTTTGCCATACGACTGATTTGAAACAAGATTTGCCAGAAATGTGCAATCAGGAAAACAATGGGATAATTATGCCAGATAAAATTATTGTAACGCGAGATGCTGGTTAGAGGCACGGCAGTGCAGCAGATTTCGCTACTGTTCGCTCCATTTCAGAGCACATCTGCACGACACAATGATTGCATCACGAGTCACTCAGCCACCGGAACGCCGACAGGAAGCATTTGGTTCAGACATGTTTGAACTTCTAGGCGTACGAAAGGCGTTGTGAAGGGCGCCGCCGACAAGCAGCGGCAACGCTACGCTTTTTGGCGTCCGGGGCGCGTATCACAATGGCTCTTAGAAAATCACAATTATTTATTGAATTGCGTTTTATTTAGCTCAATAATTAAAAGCCTGTTGAGACTGTAATATCAAATTTCATTTAAAATGTTCACTTTACCGCCCTTTGGACTCGGCCACATCACTCGCCCTTCCCTAGACATACCCATGCCAAGTCATCTCTCAGGCAGGCGCTTATTTACTTTATTTAACGATGCTGTCAACAACTTAGACTGTACAGCGTAGAATGACAGTAAATTTGCTGGATAATGAATTAGACCAAGGAAGGAAGCGACCATAGTATAATTTGGGAGATTATCCCGGAATATGTGCACAGGGACTGAGAAAAATCACGAAACACCTGTCAGGACACGGAACAGCTGTCACGATACGGAACACCTGTCATGATACCCGGTCTCCAATGTCAAGATTTGAGCCCGAAATGCAATCTGTTAGAACGTATAAACGAAACTAAATTCAGTAAGATCTTCCCAGGCTGAAAGGCAAGCCAGGTGGTTCAAAAACCACCTGGCTTGCCTTTCAACCAAGAAGATTTTATGAAGCTCTGTTGCCGCGAAGGCTTCAGGAAATATAGGGACTCTAAATACCTAACAAACTAAGTTACTGACTCATCGGTCTGTAACAACACCCGAGAACGCGTCACTACAAACACAAAACTCTCAACACTCAATCACCTCAATACTTTTGGCATCCAAATGAAACTAAAGTGCCTCTGGCCCATATTAAGTAGTGGTCATGTTGTCCCTGTACCTAAGGACCATACCATAAACACGTATAACGATAGTGAGGGTAACGATCCAAGCCACGTGGACAGAAGTGACAGCTGAACTTCCGAGTTCCTACCCTCCAAACCCCGACACCCCTGGATGAGACCGGGAAGCGAACAGGACATCCGCCCTGGCGCTCCATGACCAGGACCGTTGTAGCGGATGCAGTGGTACAGGAACTACAGAGAAACAATCACGAGCCTTGGGGCGGAGAACCAACTGTATACTGCAACTGCACTCCATGGTTCGCGGCCTTCCTTCAGCACGTGGTCACGACATCCCTTCCTGTTTGCTAGTACACACCCGATGGTTCTGGTATCTGTTCGCGGAAGACTACGACAACACTCTATTCTAAATCAGGCCAGTGTACGACTTCACAATTATTTTGTCCAGTGTCCGTTTTAATATTATATTCCCGTCCATGCCTACTGCTCCTTCAGACCTTACAAAGAGTCAAGTGTTTGTTGTTCCCACACATCCATATCAAAATGCCTCGCCCATCTCATAATTCGCGATTAAACGGCATTAGCAATATTAAGTGACCTAAATGTGAAGCCCTTCGTGGCAAATGTGTCTGCACTGTCTCTTTGCCCGATACACAGACTTCAGTCCCTTGGTGACAGAGAAGTTTCACACCACAAATGCAATTATTACAGAATGCGAGGTTGACGAGACGAGACGAGACTGAGACTATAAAGGAGAGAAAATTACTTCTTGTGAGATGCAATACACTGTTACGGCGAAGGTGACAAGACAATGATAGTGAAGACTGTAACATCTCTACTGCGCAAGTCCCACGTTCAAACGTCGGCATAGAGTCTAGTTCTGCTGAAGCTATCATGTACAAACAGGTAGCAATGACTACACTACACAGACAAACATATGCAGCTGGAGTTATCATGGACAGGCAGGTCGGAATGACTACACTACACGGGCAAACATATGCAGCTGAAGTTATCATGGGCAGATAGGTCGGAATGACTACACTACACGGGCAAACATATTCAGCTGGAGTTATCATGGGCAGATAGGTCGGAATGACTACACTACACGGGCAAACATATGCAGCTGAAGTTATCATGGACAGAAAGGTAGCAATGACTACACTACACAGACAAACATATTCAGCTGGAGTTATCATGGACAGGTAGGTCGGAATGACACTACACGGGCAAACATATGCAGCTGGAGTTATCATGGACAGAAAGGTAGCAATGACTACACTACACAGACAAACATATTCAGCTGGAGTTATCATGGACAGGTAGGTCGGAATGACACTACACGGGCAAACATATGCAGCTGGAGTTATCATGGACAGAAAGGTAGCAATGACTACACTACACAGACAAACATATTCAGCTGGAGTTATCATGGACAGGTAGGTCGGAATGACACTACACGGGCAAACATATGCAGCTGGAGTTATCATGGACAGAAAGGTAGCAATGACTACACTACACAGACAAACATATTCAGCTGGAGTTATCATGGACAGGTAGGTCGGAATGACACTACACGGGCAAACATATGCAGCTGGAGTTATCATGGACAGAAAGGTAGCAATGACTACACTACACAGACAAACATATTCAGCTGGAGTTATCATGGACAGGTAGGTCGGAATGACACTACACGGGCAAACATATGCAGCTGAAGAAAAGCATCGTTAAACAAATCACGAAACAACAACACACACTAAACATCGTAAAAACGCAAAACGGAAGACTATTAGGTTATTTAATGGCGTCCAATGTGACTGCAAGATTATAACCACGACTCGTGAGCACGAAATGGTTTGCAATTGATCGCACCACACTGCAAGACAGTGGACCAGTGACAGACAGAAGGCCCTGAGGAATATCACGGGATATCAGGCAATGATTCAAACCGGACACCTTCGGAGTAACACCTCCAGAAATTTTACTGGTTAGTATACGACAAGCTGGACATGTAATTGGGATGCTCTCTTGAAAAACTGTCACTTCGAAAGTCCAAAAGATGGGGAGATGCTATCAGGCTAAACTGTACGCCAACACACTTGCTACTCTCAGTGAGCCATGTAGCACTTCTGCAACCACCACAGCATCAGTGTTTTGATGGTCAATATTGACTCGACAAGCTACGGGCGAAAGTCACAATGCGATTTACGGCTGTCGAAACATACTTACAGCCCGCACACCTTGCCGTCATAAGTGACATAATACAAGAGCGTAAATGTATGCCGCAATACGGATTACTGATGTATTCAGGGTTTACCTCACAAGATTATTTGAATTCTCTAAGCTAGGATGCTTTCTGGATCAGAATTACAACTACCACGCAGGAAGCAGTGGGTAAGCTATTTAGGCCTACTGCACTTCCCGATAATTTCTTACAGAACACCTGTCAGGAGCCAGTCTCTGGGTCCAGTCTGACCCTTGCCTTTCTTAATAAACGGTAAAGGTAAAGCAATCACATTACAGGCCTGGACAGGCCCTCAGGGTTCCAGGAGGTTGAGGCTCCCTGTCTAGACAATCTGCACATGAAGGTGGTAAGGTTGTCAGCCCTACGCACCGGCCGCCTTTACCCTCCAGGAAATATTCCTGGTACTCACAGTGCGACCGGAAGGATTATGTCAATGAAAATTTCCAATGACACCATCGGGAATCGAACCCGCGACCTTCCGGCTTGTAGCGCAGTGCCTCAACCAACTGAGCCACCGGTTGCCCCGCCTTTCTTAATACGAAACGCAAATATAAGACCACACTCTTAGTACAGGAGATATAGCATATCACCAAACACTGACAGAGGGTGGAAATGCGTTCTGCGCTTGGCGGGCGATGGTGCGATGTTCTGACGGCAGCAGCTGGCACACTGACCAATAATCACATCGCACATTGCGCGCTGCGCTCTCGTCTATTGCATCCATGTAACCAGCTACCGAGTCCGGCGTGTGCAGTTGTTACGGGCAGTGCACTGCACCGATCACCCAATTACTGTACTTACAGATGAAATGAAACTGGCATACATAAATGCGCTCCGTTCAGAATGGTCACATTCGCATTTGGTGTTCATCATCTCGAATATATAGTGCTTCACCCAGCAAATGTGTACGGTGTAAACTAACGACGTCACTAGTGATTTTAACGATCAAGGCAGAGCAGTGCTTCAATTAAGGGCGCTGTCAATTGCTATTACATAGCGTCTCTGGTAGAAGAATGAAATACGAGTACGAAGAACTGGTGGGAATGATACCTAAATAACACTGTGTATTCCGTCTGACACAACCTATATTTATTAGCATTATTTTTCACAAACTGCACGTTTCGATCAAGCCGATCATCATCTGGTATGTGTTTATACAGCCGATCCCAGTGGCCGCGCGGTCTAAGGCGTGGGTCTTCGGCCGCTCGCTTACCAGGATTGTGGGTTCGAATCCCACCGGGGGCATGGATGTCTGTCTCTTGTGAGTGTTGTGTGTTGTCAGGTAGAGGTCTCTGCGACGGGCTGATCCCTCGTCCAGAGAAGTCCTACCGATTGTGGTGTGTCTGAAGTGTGTGATCGCGAAGCCTCGAAAAACGAGGAGGCCTAAGCCCCTGGGGGCTGTCGAGCCAAAGGAAAAAAAAAAATGTGTTTATACAAAAATTTAATACTCAAGGTAAAAATGTAAAATGTTGCGAGATCTCACAAATGACACAAAACATAAAATATAAATGACAATGACTTGTAACCTTGGTGGTGTGTCATTAAACACAGACAGTGTGATGTATAACTTAAAAGCTAAAAATTAAAATTTTACACTTTTACCTTGAGTTTTAAGTTCTTGTATAAACAAACAACTGATGATCGGCTTGATCGAAACATTTAGTGTTTGACAAACATAATAAAGAATAAAGCTTGTGTCAGACGGAATACGTAGTGTTTTTTTTTTAAATATTAAGCTTTATTTTCTTTGTTGGTTTAATACATCTAGACTCTTCTTACAGGTATCAAGTTGTTACTTACACCAACTTCCTGTGAATTCAAAAATGATACACTCAAGTGACTGTGATGTGTACAATACCTTGATGTGTAGCTGTAGTGAAAAGTAGGTTGTAGCACCCAAAAAAAAACACTACCATCATAGTCGCTCTATTTAGAGCAGCATATGTTTAGTCCGTTTGTGTTTATAACGCCTATACATGTCCATAAGGTCATGGAGACAGTAGTTTCGTATGTCGCCAATCAATGGATTCGGATGATGCAGGCAGTGGGCATAAAACCTCTCTGCAAGATGATGGACACATGTTTGAAGAACGTCAACTCCTAAGGTACTATGGAGGAGGGGGATGGGAGTGTTACGAGTAGAGTTCGAGATAACCCGTAAACATTTGTTTTGTACTGTTTGAAGGGTGCGAAAGTTTGTAGCGCTGGTTGAACACCAGACTGGGGCCGCGTATGTTAGTGTAGATCTGATAGAAGCCCGGTACCGCTGAAGCTTTACGTAGTGTTATTAATGTAAGTCTGTATACACAACGGGATGATAGCGTCAGATTGATAGGGAATGATAGCTACTGACGGGGAAAAACGAAGTACTCGGAGAAAAAGAACTTCTCCCATTGCCACTTTGTTCACCAGATGGACTGGCCTGGGATCGGAAGTATTTAAAGTTAGAGAGAGGGTAGTGCTCAGGACAAAGTCACATAGAGAGAGAGACACCTGCGGACTCTAAGTAAATGAATAACACTGAGGAATGTAAAGGAACACGCTACAGGCATGTGGGCTACAAATATGAGTGCAATTTCAGACTCCTGTTAACACGAAGGAGGATGCTGTGTTCACAAAATGCGGCTCGTGAGAGGGAAAACATGACTGAATGGGCGCAGGCTGCCACATTCAATGTAAGACGGGTTGAATGCGCTCAGAATAACACCAGTACATTGTGAGGGCACAGCTATTAATTACAACGACAAACATGTTTGCCACGAACTTTCGTGCCTTCAGCTTCATCATAACGAGCAGCAGGGTGGAAATCTTCAACCACGACTGCGCCACACAGAACGTGGACACGTGAGCAGTCTGTCCGCAACAGGAACTTCATTCCAGAGGGTCTGGTTAGAATCTAGGGGCTGCTGAGAGTTCGTGCTTCACACAGCAAATGTCGGCATCACTGCCACACACACTCATGTGTTCCCACGATTCAGCAGCGACCTTCCCAACTACAGGATGTTTCTTCTGCTTGACCGTTAAGCACCGGCCCAAAGTTCCGCCAGCGTTGCGTCGTATGCCGCGTGTCGGGGAGGTTTAACAGTCGATGACTGGGAGCTAGACATACGATAGCAGTAATAATAACCTTCAGAAAGTCTAATAAAAACTCACCAGAGCGACGGGCCGGCGCTTATTGATCAAGCAGGAAAAGAAACACCCTATGCAATCTCTTAAGTCGTTCAACAACCATCTGGCAGTCAGTCCACATTAAATGGCAAGCAGACTTGGATTTTATCCCCCATAAATGCCGTTACCTGTCCATGCCCTATTTATCGACGATGTAACATGGGCACGTTATTCAGAGCAGAATGATATGAAGTGATATATTCCCAAGTAAATCCATTTTTTAATAAAGCTGCATTTCACAGCTTCATACTTCCAGTACCCACTCATAATTACCTTCCTGTTGTCATCGAATCCCTACGATTCACCGCCGTAATAAACAAGGTAGGTAATGTATCATAGTGGCGCGTAAGCGTAAACATTGCTGCAGTGGAATGCAATAATGCAGTTTGTGTTTTTTCCCCACATTATATCATAAACGGCACATTTTTACGAAAGATTTTATTGAACATAAATGTGTGTTTTGATTTTCCCCACACAGTCTGTATGAAATACTCATTCTAAGATGAATTCAGCGAGATAACACAAATGCATATACGTCTTCACGTAAATTACCCGTTATTCTTGTCAGATTTTCATCAAACTTAAATTTCGACAGATTTTCGAAAAATGCCCAAACATTCAAATTTCATGAAAATCCGTCCAGTGGGAGCGGAGCTGTTCCAAGCGGACAGACGAACACGACGAAGCTAACAGTCGTTTTTCGCAATTTTGCGAACGCGCCTAAAAAGCCATCCTGGGCAACCAAATCTGGTTCACATCTTCGAAACGTAAATCCCCAAGATGCACTTTAACAGAGCTATTACCTTCATTTTTCTGCTCAGATAATCTAAATGTAATTTCATCAAATTTCCTCTGCATTTGTGATTTTCCAGTACACAGGACCATCTATTTTCAGCCTCCTAAATTAACTACAATAACAATGGGATATTATTCAATCTGGCGAACATCAAATATCGTTGGTTACTTCCTGTCGGCTCCTTAAAGCCCCAACACGACGTACTATACAGAGTTCTTAGGTCCCTATACAACATTAATCGCAATAAGTCACCCACCGGAAGACGGCGGATATGGTAAATACTCTTGTTGCAACGAGGACCATTTATGAACTGGAATGCTACATTCGAGGGGCGTACGTTGGGCAACTGGAGGTCGCACTGTTAGGCTTAGTTTCATCTCAGCAGATGCACAGTAACACACACTGGTCTGCAGAATCCCATGTTATTCCACGAAGGGCCATTACCTAATGATGTGGTTGGTGTGTGGTGTGCTAGCAGGATTAAAGAGTCGATTGTTTTTCTGTGACCACACAGTCACACCTGCATAATACAAACGTTCACAGTCACCCATCAAACAATTCTACGCGCTGTGTACAGAGTGCTGTGGGCTCCTCGTTCGCCAGATATGAACCGGTGCGACTTTTACTGGGGGGACATGTTACAGAACAAACAGCACAGGAACAATCCTGGCACTGACCATTCAGGATTTAGGATTTAGGATCGAGTGTTTCCAGTTTAACCAGCAGAACTTCGACGTGCAAAAGACAACGCGTCTTCTAAATCTGTCGAGCGCATGCACGGCGATTCAGGGCACATTCCCTAAGAACCTAAATTCAACTTCAATACACTGAAATAAGAAACGCCCCCCCCCCCCGAACTGACGGCATATTGGAACGAACAACGATATTGGTCAGATAAAATAACGATCCTGACCCTTAGTATTACACTCAATCGCAATATGTTCTACTTTCGTCGTCATACGCTCTTCTGCATTTTTACTGCAACGCCCCCTGCCAATTACACCACTTCTTAATTTGCGCCCCATCATTTTCGGTTTAACGTCCTCTAGCTGGTTTATTTGCATTTAAGTCCATTATTTCTTATGGAGGTACAATTTTTTATTTACGCCTTATGTATTTAGTCCACTTTTCAGGAACACAACTAGGGCGTAAAACAAGGCCTGGTTTACACTGCATCTTCCTGAAAGAATATTCGAAGCATAGTTCCCAATTCGGTAAAATCTTACGCTCACAGCAAATACAGCTTCCAACGTAAAGGTATGCTTACGTTTGTTCCGAAGAAATATTACAATAAATAAAAGACAAACCATAAGCCACTTCACCAATTCGCGTAACAAATATATCCTAGGACTGTCACGCACTAGAAGTGAATCACTTCGAAGAGTCAATCACTTAACAGCACCAATCACTGATACCAACGCTTTCACATCCATTCAGAACAACGTACGATCTTCAGCAATGACTAAGATTGATCCGCACACTTCCGTACGTATCTCTTTGTACTGCTAGAAATACGTTGCTGGCATCCGGGATTTGGACGAAGATCACGAGTGGGGTACACGGCTCGGTAGCTATGTACACCGCTCGGTAGCTATGTACACAGCTCGTTAGCTATGTCTCCATTTGCATGGGCAACGTGCGTCGCGACTCAGCTGAAATATCGCAGAATTCCACAAAGTCCTGTCACTTTGCACCAGCGTCTCTACATTATTACTTGTGACAATTTCTTGCAATCACCTGTGGTAATCAGCTGTGCTGTGTGTATGCTAATAAGTTACCATCCAGCTCAACAGTACATCATGTGTCACATCAGCCGGAAATGCAACGTGTGTCAACAAGCAATGCACGTCAGGTACGTGCATCAGTCCAGCTACAGATGACATACAGAAGCGTCCACATTGTATTTGTGTGCACCGTTACGTGTAATCACAATGGCGGCAACCCTTCACACACACAACACCGCGCAGGATGATGTCCTCCCACGCCATAGCGTTTTGCAAGTCCTTATTCACCAGCAGCTCGAAATACTATGACTTGTTTTAGAAATGAATATGCTATCATGAAAGTAGTGGAGAATGTATGACACACAGCATGTGTTCCCCTCTGCCTTCTACAGATCTCACGGCTGTACGTTAAAAGCCAATTTACAACAGGGCTGTCAACGTCAGAAAGTCACAGAAAATAGTCATGTCACGGACGATACATGCACATTACCCAGGATCTCATTTCCCTGTTCTGTGAAAGAATATTTAATGCATCAACCGTAGACTCTGAGGTACGACATGCGGGTAGATTAGGAAGTGAGTTTTCATTTACTGAAAATTTAAATCTTCTTAATTTTGTCATTTTGATACACAGTTAAGGTAAACGAAGACACCCACACACACGCACATCCTACACAGCAGCAACGTTATGGTTACAGCTACCTTTCTTATCGTGCTCTGAAAATCTTAAACATTGAATGCGCCCGTCTTTGGCTTTCAGGTATCAAACACACGCAGATAACTGAAGTCGTGCAACCCGTTGTGTTTAAAGTTCAGTGGTTTAAGGTAACTAATATTGCCGTCTGCACCATTTAATAATAGTCATGTAAATATATATTCACGTTAAACAGCTACATGTTTCGCCTGCCATGCTGTCATCTTCAGGCTGTACACTTTACAAGATAGCAGTTTAATTCTCTGCGAACATATATTCATGTTTTTACAAATTGAGATCTCTAACTTTACATAAATGCATATATGTATGATTTAAAATCTTATTAAAGGAAGTAAATATTAAATAGACGAAGTCTCCAAATATTCCTTCCATATGGTTAGTAATGCGTGTTGATTCAAAAAGAGGTGTGTGTATAAAATCCTGTCTTCTAGAATTTGAAAACTGTATCACTAAAAAGAAGTGTGACAAAAGACATACTGGTTAATAAAATTATGGTTAAAAATAGAACGGAGTGATGCTATTGTATTCACTTACTTGGTTCTTGTAAAAGTGTGCAGCCTGAAGATGATTGCATGTCGGTCGAAACATGTAGCTGTTTAACGTGAGTACATACTTACATAACTGTTATTAAGTTGTGTAGGCGGTGATATTAATTGCTTTAAACAATCGAACGCGCGTAGATAAGATGGTGAGTTTTCATTTTCGTGACATAAACGTATGCTGTCGGGTTTTAGTCACTCTGACACAAGATCAAGGTACAGTCCGGTGTTTCGATGTCGTGGTATATAGGCCTACACATGGCAGTCAGGCAGCTGCACTGCAGTGACAGGACTCACGCTCGGCAGCTGCACTGCAGTGACAGGACTCATGCTCGGCAGCTGCACTGCAGTGACAGGACTCATGCTCGGCAGCCGAAGCCTCCTGGACTTTCTCCTTACGAACGTTACAGTCGCTATGACTGTTGGCAACCCTGCTGGATATGGCCGTCGCAAATTGCAACTTTCCAGTCATTCATTCACAACGAGTCACACGTCATGCAGGCCTTACAAATGCGACTCGTTTGGACGTCTTCTTGCATGCAGAATACTGCATAGCTCTTCTTCTTCTTCTTTCTATGGGCCCGTCGGCATTCGCTCCGGATGCACCGCAGCCTTAGGCTTACTGTGCTCACCCTTAGTCTTTCTTTCAGCACTGGTTCATTAGCCCTGTGCTACTAATAAATGCATAGCTCAGTACAACGAATAAAAAGTCTACGCGCTATTTTGGACGCGTTAAATGCAACTTTGGTACTCTTACACAAAAATGTCAAACAATGACTTCATTTACTTTATACTGTTCATTCCTTGCTCTGTCGGTAACTAATTCGCGACAATCGTACCAACAAACTGTAGGCAATTCCTTGTATTATAGTTGCACAACTATACTACAAGGAATTGCCCACATATTAACTATTTGACTCCTTTACATCATGTTTACTGTGTGCAAAGGTTGCTAATTTGGTTTTACACAGTATTGCTTTGGTTGGTTCCCTGATGACGATCCCTTGCGTATCAAAACATGTAGAAATATTTTACGTGATATTATAATATAAATATCGAGGAAACAATACCGTGCATTTTGTTGGTCTGAGTGTCGCGAATTAGTTACTGACTTGCTTTATATTACAGAAACAAATCCAACAGCAAATTTGTTGTTGTTACAAAGCAGAATCTGGCCAACTGACAGCGTCTTTAACGCTTTGTCCTCTGTTCCCCTGTTTCCCGCTCTACCCTACGCCCCCCCCCCCCCCAATCTCGTTCGCCTTAATTTCATCGATTTAATAATATCTGAAGAGAACAAATCACGACGCTCTTTACCATACAAATTTCTCGAGCCTCCTGTTACTTCTTCCCTCGTGTCCCAACATTCCCCTCAGTGCCATACCTTCTAATGCCCGCAGTCTGCCTTCCCTTAATGTGAAAGACCAAAGTGCACAGGCACACAAAGCAGTCAGTAGGGGAACAACATCAGTTGCGTACTCTAACCTTCATTACCAACCTACTACTGACTTTGTATATCAGTGGCCTATTGCTTCCGATTCTCACTTCATGCTGAAACATCGCTGACATACAGACGTTACGAATCGCTGCACGGCATATTGGCCCACCGTATGACCAAACAACACAGAAAAACACGGGCGTACACGCATGCTGCCAAGGTGGGATTCCACCGGTTTGAGATATGGCCGAGATAATGATATCAAGATTTATAAAAATTCATTAGCTGGCGCATACGAGCATTATTTGAAGCAAAAAATAACTCAGTTCATAACAGATATTCATTTTTTCCTTAACTCGCTGAACCATGTGAAACGATTCACGGGGACAGACTGACAGTTGTTCCCAGAACTCACTGTGGACTCCGACACAGTTGGCCGATGGAAAGAAACGCTGTCCGTAGTGCCAATCGATTTCGTTTGAAGCTCAACACACAAAACGAGATTTCACTTGCCACACAGAATGCTAAGTGTGCCACCTGCAGCAGCAACTGTATTACTGTTCCCTGCTGTGAAAGATAAGTCCAGTGCTGGACAGTTTCCTTCGTGACGGCAAACAAGCGGACATGCGTGGTTAATATTACATACTTAAACGCGTGTACAGTATAAGAAGAATTCAAGATCAACACTTCAGTCCTGTTTATTCAAAAAAGTCATTAACTAAACCACAGTGCAGGCAGACATTAAAACTCTGCTGTCTATCACAACGATGAACGGAGCTGCAACAAACCGTACTGTGCAAGCACAAGCACTTGACGCTTCTACCGTGAAGTCTAGTCTACCAACGACGCTCACGTCCGCTTCACCAATACGCTGTCTAGACAGATGACTGTGAAGTCTGAGTTTCATTGGACTGATGTCTAACAAACTAAATTCGCCCGATAACTGCACATCGAAATCTGACAACTACTTCCGCACATTAAACATACTATCGGAAACGACATATAATCACGCGTTCACTTTATGTACTTTCTGCATAAACCTAACAGAATATGTAGCACCTGGAAGCCCTTAGGTTCTTCTGTTTCTATGCAAATGAAGGCAATACACATTCACCGTCAATCTGACGTTCCGTCCCCACGTCCATGTAATTTCGTCGCCTCTTGTATCGCTTTCCCTCACGGAACATCAGCCAAAATATTCTTCGCTATAAGTGTTTCGACGCATTGGAATGCCCACGTTCTGCCGTGTGACACTACTGTGTAATGTTGTGCCATATGCTTCGAAATATGACAAACCAAAATAAGCCCATTTTTTATAACAAATGAAAACCAAAACAGTACTTACGGAAGCGTAGTAGAAACAACTTACAATCACAATAAATCAAAGCAATCTCAATGACAAATTAAAGAGGAGCTCCACACGGCTCAACGAACACTTGGTACTGCTGTGTCGATACAAACACACACTCAGACCGCAGCACTACCAAGGACTTCCAACAACTCTTGCCGAAACGAAATTTTGATGTGCGAGCCGAAACAGAATTTAGATGCTCATCCTTCGAAGCCAGGTTGTTGAGTGGTCAAGCAGATATACACAGCTATCCAGGTAAACTCTGGTTGCATACCAAAAGTGAAAGGTAGGGGAGGAAAGGAAAGAAAGGAACAGTCCAACTAGAGGTAGATCAAGGGTGTAGGGTATCGTCCGGTGGATCTCCGTGAAATGTCGATACTATGTCACGGCACAATGTTACACAGTCACAACTTCTTAATACAGTCACTTTGCTCTTGTTCTCGGTCTGCAAGCAACAAAGTTTACACAAACATTTCCTCTTACCACTTTGAGTTAGTGTACAGGCTTGAAATTCATATGAAAGAACAGACCCGACAAATGTTTTACATCAGGGATCAGTAGCCTTTTTGTAAGCGTGGAAAAGACTGTCAAGATGTGAACTAGAAGTGAAAATGAACGCACCGACATCACTCGACGACAGTCGAACTCGGTTATAACTTCATGAAAGGGGCTGAATATTTTGTGTCGTTATAAACGAGTGTTGTTATAACCGAGCACAATAATGTTATGGTTAACGGCGAGGAATTAATTGGTACCACAGAATATCTGACGCTATAGACGAGGTGTCGCATTAACCGATGTCGCTGAACTGGGTTCGACTGCATATTACTATGTCACCATTTTCCCGTTCGCTGTTCCATATACTACTCAGAAATTTCACAAATCCTCTGAAAAAAATCGCTTACTGCTACGAAATTAACAAACAGTGATGTCAGACTAAATTCGCTGTAAGACAAGTGAAGCCTCTTGAAGTACACGATTTTGTGTAAACCTGCACAATGAAGACTATCGATAATCACAATCAGCACCAGTATTTGAATGTTTCATCTTGACACACAGTCCATTACGGCAGCTGCTTGGAGCCAGTTATAACGGACAAACGTTGCAGTACTGCTCGATGTGGGTATGGGGAATAACTGTCAGGAAAAACTGCACTGGAAGAGCGCTTCGAATTATGCCAGTTAACTACGAGGTTGAAAGAAGAAGAAATTTTGTTAACATCCTTCCTTTCGTAAGGGGTGGCAGGGTGGTAGGAGTGAAACTACAATGCAGCCGGCATGTTGCAGACCCGCCTTACATAGTACGTCCACTATTTAAGTACATTATTGTCATAGTGACGCGTACTTTAAACCACAATTTTTCATACTGAAATATGTTAAGTTCAGCTTTGTACAATGAAACTGTAAGTAGGCTATATCCTGACAGGACAATGTGATGCTGTTCCTTACACACCGCACATGGATGTGATTATGTTACCATTCCGATGACCGTGTCACTACCGCACTCCCACCGGCAGGTCAATTACAGCCGACAGAGTTAATTATCCAGTAAAAACGTAAAAGGTAAAGGTCTCCCTACAAGACGCCATGAAGGCCCAGAGGGGGAGTACAGGTATAGCTCTACTCTTTCTTTACCCCCCGGCGCTAGATGGGGGTTGGTGGTCAGCGTGACGCCCCGGCCTCTTTATCCCCGGGAAAAAGACCTGGTAACCATTGTACAGGAAGCTGGGTGGGCCCAGGGCCGGTGTGGACGGGTGCGGAAAATCTCGCCCCCCACCGAGATTCGATCCCCGGACCATCCATTACAATCCAGTAGCAAGCATAATTCTCCCAAAAGTGTTCCGTACCCACTCATCTGTCATGTTGTCGCCAGTGTTAAATTCTTGCAGTATCACACGATAGCAGAAAATCGAAACGTGGGTGGCACGCTCAAGGAGGCAGAGGCATGGCAGTCTCTATCAGAAATATTTAAGCCCCGACGGAAGTTTCCGAAATATTGGCTCGCCGTGATTTATCCGACCATTGTCCGTCCGAGGACGAAGCTGGGAGGAGAAGACGTTTCAATTCCTCATATATCCAGTAGCTGAATATTATACTGAAAAGTTCTTTCCAACTCTCAGGGACAAGTTTTGATGCAGAAAGAAATGGAAATACATGCTACTAGCTGCTGCAGACAGCCGCAGGGCGCTATTTCACAATTTACAACAGTTCCGCTTGGAAACAATTTTAAATCGCATCGAATTTTTTATAAGGCATTTTTCGAACAGAAATGCCAAACACAGGGGTAAGATATTTTGCAAGACATCAGCTGCAAATAATAATAATAATAATAATAATAATAATAATAAATTGAAAGAGGAAGCACTAGATCGCACCCTGTGAAGATCTCGCTTTGGAAGAGGCTACGGACCTGTCGTAAGACAGACTACAGAATGAATAATAATAATAATAATAATAATAATAATACGTGCATTATTCGGGAAGCCTATTCACATCTCGTCACCAAAACACATGACAGTCTCATAATCGAAAATGTTGTTGATCTCTGGACTGTGAAAGACAAATATAAATGAAATTCACGACCAAACTCCGATCTACCATGCTGCAGTTCAGAAACGCTTGTCTTTAAATAGGATATGAGTATCTGAACACACAAAGAATAGCATTTACAGGACTACAAATTCGACGTTTTAGTCTCTGGTACTGCGGAATAAACCGGGCGCTGAGAATGTCAACACTGCAGAAAACTGCATAACAGCTGGTTCATGCACAATCAGCTAAATCTGTTAGCCGCCAACACTAACGCTCGCTATAAGATACGAACCCGAGCCAGTTCTATCCACATTCCATTCACAACAACCTTAATCTAAACGCTGCCCTCTCATATGCATCTCTTATTCGAAATGTGAGTTTTCGAGACTTTTCATCGCCAAAATTTTGTGTACATATTCATTGGCTCCTTGATCATAGCTACGGACCCTACTCAACGTAATACTCCCAATTTTCACTATCATAACAACATTTAGACGACCTGCACCGGACACTACGCAGTTACTCGGTAAGTATTGTTCGAAACGTCCAGTAAAGTACGTAAACTCGCAAACAACGCACACGGAATAACTAAAACTGTGTCTGTGAGAGGAAATATGTTTTCGTTTTTCGAAACAAGGAGTCTCTTTCGGAGACATAAATGCATCATAAGCAGGGGCGCACACGCCCTTGCAAGGTATGTCGTAACATATCGCTCACCAAGAAGCTAAACGACATGAAATTCTTAGTGAGTGACACATTATGAAAACAAAAGATATGGCTGTAGGAATGAAGACATCGTGCAGGACACAGACATATCAATGGGCCTTACACGTAGAATGAATGGGCTGAGCCCCTTTACGAAGACAGACATGGGTAGACAGTGCTCTACTAGAAGCCCAATGCTGAACTGGTCAGAACAAATTTTGGATAACTTCACTGATGCGGGTGGGTGAAAGTGACGACGTAGGCAATATCAAAAGGAAAACAGACTGTCACAGCCACTAACTTGGTACAGGTCAAGCTGTCAGCAGGGACCCCCGTGACGCACCCCCCCCCCCCCCCCCCCCCGTGTCATTAAACCCACCAGCTTCTTCCGGTGACACACTCCGTGCCGAAAAGCCAACTGGTCCACATCATTTGCAGACGCAGTCACAAAGGGAGTAATCGTAGCCTAAGTGGCCTCATTGGGTCAGAGCACGAGCACTTAGTGCGAACATGAACCGCATTTTATACGAATTATAATGACACTCTGACGGTAATGGGACACAGACAGTAGGCCTACTTCGATCTATGGCGGTGCTCAGTTAATACAGAACGTCCAGTTCAACGCCCAACCCGCTCACAGCTGCATTGTTGCATAGACTGACGACGATGCCCGTTCTGCACCTCAGTCCCACGTTAAGGCGAGACTGCGCGCCGTAGAGCGGACGACACAATCTGCTACACAGCGACCCACTTTGTACCACTAAGTTCCTGTTAACAAAAACGCCGTATTTTTCGTGTATGGACAATTTAAAACACAGAATTTTATCCTGGAAGCAGGACAAACGATGACAAAAATATGGCTAGCTTATTTTATTCAGTAATTTCACCCGCGAACGTGTGTATCAAGTCCGTTCAGCGTCAAAGTTTGGGTCGATATCGTCGTGGACACAGTCGTCGGCCCTTATCTGCTACCAGATAGGCCAGCGTTAACTTTCTGGGTTTTACTGGGACTGCCTGAAGACTTGCCTCCAGCTGTAAGGCAGAGGCTGTCGTTTCAGCACGACGAATCCGGCACAGTATGAGATGTCCGGCAGTGGTTGAAGGCGACATATCCGGGAAGGCGGATTTCACGTGGAGGACCGATTACATGATCTCGGTCGCCGGATCCAACTCCGATTTTTCATGTGGAGACACCTGGACGAGAACGTTTAAGCAGTCTCTCCCAGGAAATCGGAGATCTCGTGGCATGCAACAAGCGTCTGTGACAAAGGCCGTTGTCAACGTATTAAGGCTTGTTAGAGAGAATGCCGCCCCGTCCGCTTTCAAAAGAACGGTAGCCGCTTCGAACTCATACAGTAACCATGAAGTTCCCACGGTTTGATCACCTGATACCGTGTGTCATTTGGCGGTGACGTGTACCACGAAAACTGAACGTCTCGGGACATAACTGTGGTCTATACATGTTCGAGTTACCTTCTGACAAAAAATCGCATTATGAACAGCTGTGCACGCAATTTTTCACACCTTACATGCTCTACAGCGAGACACATCAAACGAGGTACATCAGTACCAATTTTGTTTAACTTCAATTTTAACCCACCATTCCACGGGATGTAAACACCGTGAAGCGACCACGCTCCCGTGAGCATATTTCGCTTATATTTGGAACGGCACACATCACATCATCCCAAACTATTGGCGAAATGCGAAGTTCGAATATTTTCTGATGAGCTACCAGGACCTAGGGGACAACTTTCGATTAAATTTGGCACGGCCTGTCCCATAATTATCCTAAAAGTACCGAAAAACTTCCAGGCTCCTACCTTTTATTTTCTGGCGAGTTATGGCTGCCGCAGAAAGACATACACACAAGCACAGGCCTTCTTTCATGATATACATTTACCGAAATACAAAGATGAAAGCAGCTCTGCGCACTGTGACGTCTGTAGTATGTTCATCGACGTGTATTTGCAACAGAAACGTGAACACTTACATGGCCAAAATGCTATAAATAAAACTTTTTGCTCTGACCATTCTGAGCTATAATCTTTTCTGAGATCTGCGCTCTTCTGGGATACTACGCAGCGTCGAGTGGTAATCCTTTGCCGACGTTTCGGGACAACGTATCTGTACCATCTTCAAGGGTCAAGAAATCCAAGACGATGGAACCGATACCTTATCCCGAAGCGTCGGTAAAGGATTACCACTCGACGCTACGTAATATCCCAGAAGAACGCAGATCTCATCAACACCGCGGCGGAAGCCTGAAATCACGGACACAATATTTTATTTTCGTCCAACCTCTCACACACATTAAGCGCCACTTTATAAGTAGCAACTGTTTCTGTACCTGCAGCCTATATCTTACACTGAAACAGTCAAGTGGGCATGTGGATACAGTATCTGAAAAGGCACACATTAATAACACATCCAACTGCGTGACATTCAAGCTGCCGACAAACACTGCAAACACAAACTCGTACACAATGCCAGTACAAAATTCAAAATTGTAAATACTGAAGACGGAACCCAAATTTATTAGGCAGACACATCCAACTAACTGTATCACAAAAACGTGTGGGATGCATGAAGACAGTGCTTCAAGCACGTGTGTTTCATTTGCACGTTATTTGATAGTCTTGCAGTTCAAAGGCGTTTTTTGTCGTCTACAGATCCAGCTGTACTTGGATTTAAAACAGCACAGAGACACTTTCTTTTGCTCGCACGACACCTGATGAGGTCGTGACACAATGGTGACGAACACCGAAACTAAAGCAAGCGACCGCACTTTCAAAGCGCTCTCAGCGAAGCAGCGCCACGTACTTGTCTTCGGAAGGTGCCCGAATCGCCATCCTGCGGCTCTTCGCGGTTTTTCTCGCTCCAAACAGACAAATACCGGGACAGTACTCCAAGTACGCCAGATCCGCTTCCTCCCCCGTCTTTTCCAGTTAATCAGTGAACCAACCATCGACGCTATGCAGTGTCACATGCTGTCAGTTTCTTGCACTGCTGACGCATGAAGTTATCCGACAAGCTGAGGCAAAGTGCTTACACTGACGAAAGAAATCTTTTATGCTGGCCCGCTTATTGGGTTAAGGCAACATAAGGAGCTGGGCTGTGTCCCCACGTGCCGGAGGAACAAGCTGCCTCCATCTTCAGGGTCGAAGAGACTACAACGTGTAAATGGTCAGCTTATATATAGACTGGCCTACCTCAGACAGGGGGGGGGGGGAATAAATGCTGTTGTTGCAAGTGACATTTTAAGACTTCTAGTGGTGTCGGCTGTTTAAATGGTTCAAAACAACCCCTGTCTGACACCCCCACAGGCCTAATACCAGGAATAACAAGCATTTCCCACGTTTCCTTCTTCAACTGAATCTGATATACGTGTAACGTATCTTCTTATTCCTAATTCATTTGGTGTCGCACATTTGCTTTTAGGTCAGACTTGCATTGCTCACTCGAAGGATATGGAATGGAGTCACTTCACTGAGGACAGTAGCTGCTGACAGTCTTCCATGAAGACCTTAAAGAATCTTAAACCGCAACGCATGTCTTTGCTAGCATTACTTAAAATGCAGTACATTACATCATTGTACAGCACTGCTGACGATGAAATGGACGTGGGGCGGCGTTAGGGAAGAGATGCAGCTACAAAACAACCAACAGGTCAATAACGTGGGTAGGCAGCTAATTGGCTTGTTAATTCGATTATCGGCATTGAGTGCTCTGCATTCCTGCGCAAAGAATTTGCTCGTTAAGCCTGCAGCAACCCCGATACCGGAAGGGCACTGTAAATTCACCCTGATTAGCCCTAGTGACAGACAGAACTACCAAAACAACGTGGGAAATTACACCCATGTTACTGGATTGACGAAGGAGATGGGAAGCGACAGCACACGCACAAACACACAAGTTTAACAACCAGGCACAAGCACAATTTGTATTGTGTTCCAAACAGCATGCAAGTACATCCGTCAGTAACCCCACATGCAATTCGAATTTCCTGAATCTTGCACGGAACAAAACGAAAGCGGTTTATTCAATTACACCTCAAATCTAAGCCTCATAATGCGAAAACAACGTTCTGGAATTAACTTATTTACATTTGCTAAGGACCTGGATATCGAGACGATGGTTTACAGTAAATGAGGTCGCAGGTTCAAGACAAGTTGGACGCACTGCCAATCAAATCACAAGCTTCCCCTTCCCTTCAAAAATAAAAAAGTTAGTTAATGTGATGTGGGCAGTACTGTGGGTTTAACATGTCGGTTACCAACCTACGTAAGTAACGCAACGAGCAGCGTCCTTCTTAAGAAGCTACAGACTCAGCTGGGGTTATATGGTACCGCAGTGTTCGTTACCGCGTTCACAAGAGCCCGCGCTATCACTGTACGGTCACAGATAATATAAAAATGCTCCATGGATGCTAACATATCAATAACGTTATCCACAACACTGCGGTGACTCCCATTGGCGAGATAAGAAAATAACACACAATCATCAGAAAACGTCAGAGAATTAGGCCAATTCAGAAAGCACACATGTGGAGATAATATTAAAATGGATATTAAAGAAATAATGTATGGACTGGCAACATCTGGCTCAGGATACGATAGACTGCAGTAATGTTAACTCTTGTATACGGAGTAATCCGACTCGATTTCCGATCTCTTATAGTGACTGAGGAGTTCATAGTTTTCCTCAGGATCTACAGGGAAATGCTGGAATAATAAATGTGCCGATATCCTCGTCTACTCAACGTTCACGGTTACCTTCACAACACGTTCCACACGCTGCACAATATCTGCGGCTGCACTAATCCAGCAGCAAAGTATGATGCTTCATTGCTGGCAAAACGGGCAGCTTCGGTTAAAGCCTGACGCACAGTCCATTTCCCGTATCTTGAAACTTGCGTGCAGAGGAAGTGGGGAAAGACGTGGGAAAAAGGAGGCGCAGGGTATGACGCTAGTAACTCTTTTATGACACGAGATGTAAGTGAAAAATACCGGACCCAAATACATTTGCCACTAGAACATTAGGAGCTGGCACACTAACTGTAATAAATGTGACACATGTTTTTGCACAGATAGTAGTTGCTGTGACAGGTACTTTCGCCAGGCGAATACCCACCCCATCCTGCCCGCATTCCTTAAATACCGTCCACGTCTCTAGTTACCACAACCAAATATTACTTCCCAACAACGCGCAACTGTACCAACCTGTTAACTTGCACGTACAATCAAAAGGGCCGTCTGTGGTAACAGCAGACTGACAGCGGTGTCAACAGCAGACTGACAGCAGTGTCAACAGCAGACTGACAGCAGTGTCAACAGCAGGATGCATTTAGCGAGTCCTATACAGTTCGGCAGGGACAAAAACTAAACCACTGTTCACTAAGTGTACACATAAGGCCGTGCCATGGCTCAGGCGGTTCGACGCCCGCCTCACACCGCGAAGGCCCGGGTTCGATCCCGGGTCAGTCCATGTGGGATTTGTGGTGGACAAAGTGGCACTGCGCCAGTGTTTCCCCGAGTACTTCGGGTTTTCCCGTCAATTTCATTCCACAGGTGCTCCATTACAAGGAAAAACGAAAAAAAAAAAATCATCTTCATCAAAGGGTTGCACAAGAAGCCTCAAGGGTAGGGTGCGGTGCGTCCGTAGCATTTGCTGCGGGGCCCTTCACTACAAAAAAAAAAGTGTAGGCCTACACAAATATACCTTAATACCAAACATGCACACAAAATTGGCATACCTTCAATTCACCTGTACATAACGAACAGAAGAAAACGTGAGGATAGAGAAGAAATGCATGCACACGAAGATTTACAATCACGAAGTTGATGGAATGCGTTAGTGGAACAAAACCAATAATTGCATGGTCCAGAGCATATCAGTGTTACAAGGAAGTTGACAACTGTTACGAAAAGAAACGCTTAACCGAGGCAAAATCGGACGATGAATTCGACAGCTGCACTTTTAAACACCTCAGACACAAAGAAACACACACCTGACATGGTTGCAAGATTAAGGAACATTCCACACTAGGTAAGGTAGAAAACGGGAGAAAACAGTGCCTGAAAACATGCCAAGTTACTTACATGCTAACATATCAGGATGATTAGTACACACAGACTATAGGCGCAAGTGTTTCTTTGTGAGTTACTAGTGAAGCGAAAGGTAAGGATTAATGAATGAATGAATGAATGGAGGAATGTATGAATGAATGAATGACAATGAATGGACGAATGATTGATAGCATGTAACTAAGAGACAAATAAAACATGAAACAAAAGAGAAAGAATATCAAGAAGGAACAAAGAAAAGAAGGAAATACATAACTGACAAAGGAAACCAGACTGAGAGGGAGGAAGCAGGAACGAAAAAAGAATTGAAGCAATATTAAATGTAGCTGTTTCTCCCATCCCCAAATCCTCTCCACCCCCCAGAAGATAAACTTTCTCACTTTCCGGAGAGCACAAAAAAAAGAGCTATAGAATCGATTTATTGTAACACAAATAAACCAAGAAACTGTCAAGTGTGAACTGAAAAAGCCATCAAAACTGACAGGCACATACTGCTTGCGTTTCGTTACGTGGCAGGAGGGCGCAACCTCAAGCATTTGCTGTCGACGTACCACAAGGCAAGTCTCAGGTAATGATTTCTGTTTGTCTGAACGACCGCCAAAGACACAAAAGCAAAGAAACAAAGCCGCCAGCTATGGCTCCCGAATCAAATCCTTTCCCGCTGTCTCCATCCTTGCGACGTAATATCAACATCTGTTATGAATCACAACAATATACGAGTATATTAACACCAACTCGTAGACAATGTCAAAACACAATATACAATCACTTTACATAAACCCCAACATGTTTCGGTGCACTAGTACACTATCTTCAGGGGAGAACACATGTAACACTTAAAACACACAAGCCCAGTTGTTAAAAATGCTCAGTAAAACATTGTTATTTGAGCCCCCACAATTTTTAAAGAATTTTTTAACAATTCGGTTTGTGTGTTTAAAGGGTTGCATGTGTTCCCCCCTGAGGTTGGTGTACTAGTACACCGAAACATGTCGGGGTTTATGCAAAGTGACTGCATATTGTGTTCTGACATTGTGTACAAGTTAGTGTTAACATATAATGCTGTACTCACGTACACGGTACGGACAATGTTAAAATCTGCTATCATATCGAACAAAAGCTGTCGAACCTCAGCAGGTAGACATTATGTGTATATATATATATATATATATATATATATATTGTATGGTGAAATGTTTATCAGAAATTAGAGGCTCGATCTGAGATTAACGGAAAGCGGGACACGCAGTGTGATTGGACAGTAAATACATAATGCTAAATAGCTTAAGTTCCTAAAGGGAATATTATTATATTGGTAAATTCTTGCACCACTCCATAACCTCAATATTACCATTCAGTGTGACATTTCAACATAGGACCCAGCACTGTGCACACACTTCTGCAACCTGGACGACACAGACTGAACACTTTTCCATAGGAAGCCCAGGGGAACAGGGATAAAAGTACCTCGAATGCGTTTTTCCAGTTCATAAAGTTTTCCTGGTTTTGCTGGGTGTGTTTCCTCTTTCATCCAGCCCAATAAAAACAAATTGAATACAATAACATCAAGATTTCGTGGGGGGCATTTTGTCGACCCTCCACGCCCAATCCACCTACCAGTAAAACTGTTGTCGAGCCACGCACGAACAGGAACCGAAAAATGTGGCGGTGCTCCACCTAGCATGAAGTACAATTCCTCATAACTACCCACTGAGAAACATTGGGCAACAGAAAATTTACAAATATTCCATTTAAGAAGTACAGCCATTTAACGGTATGTTGCATATCAGAAGTATCGCCTCAGAATTAAGTTGTAAATTCAAGCCTTCTGGGATGTTGCACTGTCTCGACTGCTAAATACGTAGTTACCTACGTTTCGGAGGAGCGTAGTTCCTCTAACTTGAAGGGCAACAGTCCGTGGAAAGGGGACTGCTTGACCCTGAAAAGCAAGGCTTATGCTACTCCGAAACGTCGGGAACTATTCAACAATAGACACGCCATAACATCTTGTAAAACTTACATCTTCACCTACACTGTTGACAAAACTCCACATCTCGCAGAATGAATTAACCTTTAGGTGAGACTGTAAATATCGTATGCAATCGAAACGTCTTCGGTAACTAAATAGAAAAAATATCAGAAAGCACAGACAGCACCTGCATTTAAGGAAGTCACTTTATGCGGGTCGGTGAAACAACGCACAAAATTCTGAATTTAACCGTTTAAGGCTGTTTAATCAGAATTATGTCACAGCACTCTCTTCATATCTCACTTGCGACTCACAAAACGTGGTCCTCTGTATGTGCGGAGGGTTCGTTCAACTTGACCTAACACTACTAGCTACAGTACACATAAACGAATAAATGAACTCGTAACAATGATGAAATCCCTGCACACAGATGTCATTACAATATCACAAGGAAGCCATGTTCTACACCAGCCGCTATAATTGCATCCACAGCCTTCCTGGAACAAGCACAAGTTTGCTGAACTTATGAAGGGCCCTGCAGATGCAAGGAAATTCCTTAACGAGAAGCGGGGACAGGTTGAGAAGGAAGCTGCCGTTTATTAAGATCCATTACGACATTGCAAGAGCAAACAATGAAGAGACAAGCAGATTCCTTAGCCCGGGCTAACTTAGCTGTAATTGGAGCTGCTGATTTGCAGGTTCAATATTTGAGGTGAGGAAGTAAAACAGTGAGGATCACAGCAAGGTACAAATATAACGCTTTCACACTGGTGACGATCCACCGCGTGCAACTTCCGAAATACTCTACTGTTTTTCTTACTGAATTTAGACAAATACAGACATAGTGATGTTGAGAAGCACACGGACCACTCAATATACGCCTGCCTACACTACTGTTTTATTTACCCACTTTAACTCACAATCATAAAGCAAATGACAAACCAAAATTATAGGAGAAGCTTCAAAATCCGTAGGCCTATTCCTCTACTATTATTGTCGGCGACATTGCACCATGGATGATGAGACACGTAACACGAATTGAGCTCAAATCCACAAAACACATTTTGCTCGGCGCAACTAAACGGAATTATGTGTATAAGGAGTTCAATCTATCAAAGGAAAAAGCTGGATTCAACCGGCCCATGACAGGATGACGCGGTTTCCTTCTGTGGACATGGCAAAAGGCAGACGCAACGTACTTCCCCACCAGCTGAATAAAGGTAAAGATGGCCCTTTTACTTAATTTAGCATCACGGCATGAAGAAATCTCGGTACTAGATGCAGCTTTGAACACCCACTGCTTTACCCCCAGCAGACAGGCCCCCTATACTGTGCAGTTAGTTGGCTGTTACAACCCTTGTTGTCTGCGGTTATGCATATTCTACTCGCATATTAGGTACTAGACGCCGCCTAAGTGTGTATGTAATCGAGTCCACTGAGCCGTGCGTGTGAATCAAACCGGATGTGGCCTCCTACTTGTCCGAGGAAATGATAAACTCCACAGAGAAACCTGCGTCACCATAATGGCCTCCGGACTGGTAATCGAAACCGGAACCTAAGAAGTAAGAAAGGAACCTGGTGACCAAACAGTGTGGCGTTGTAGAATGTCATGGGCAGTGCACATCCTCTGCATAACCCCGTCAAAAGCCAACTTCGTAACCAGGAGCCAAATCCCGTCTGTACAAATGACAACCAATATATCTAGCTGAAAGACTTGTTCATCGCAAGAGACAGATAACTACCTGTGAATGGGTAACGATTTTGAACGGGACGGAGGTGCATTATTGAGGGCACTGCCCCTACAATCGCCTGGCCCCGCAAGCGTACCAAAACCACAAAATCTGGATACTCCAGGCCAGTAACTGACTGACAAACACGTTACCAGAGTCAGAATCCCCTGGAGCGACGGAGACAGGAATTAGTTTTACTTATGAACATGCACTTCGACGCTTCATGTCCAAGTCTGCCCCTCTTACAATGACATCATTAATTATTTTTGGTGTTGAACAACTAATTACAAAGGCGAAGGCATTACAATCGTCAAGGCACAAATAGCCTGAAATAAGAAGCACGAATGTGTTCGGTTTACGTCATAATAATTCATAAATTTGACGACAATCATAAGCGTAAATTGCGGGAGGGGGAGGGCAAGGAGGAAGGCAACTGCCCCCCAATATTTTTTTTACCTAAGAATAGTTTTTTGGTTGCTAAGTTGAAAAGAGGCAAATAACAAAATGGGGTCAGTGGGGGAATGGGGTGTATGTGTATTAAGGACTGGTTCAAAACAATCTTACCCCCCTTTCTAACTTGACTACTTCCTAAAGTTCCTAAAACCCAACGTCGATTTTGCCTCCCCCCCTCCCCCCAATGTTATTAGCCAAGTTACGCCTATGACGACAATTTCTGTGATTTAAAGCAATTTGCCACAGTAACTACATGTGAGACGTTAACAGCGGAGAATTTTTCAAATAAAAGGTACACGCCCCAGGGACAAACACCTACCTATATTTTGGGGCATGTCCGATAACTCGATGTGAGATGAATTCAGTGCAGCTTAACCAACATTTCGCAAACACATTTTCTGTGAATACCTCGACATGTTTCGACCAGAGCGATCACGATCTGGAGGCTACGAAATTCGATGTAGAAATATCTACAGGCTAGTAAAAAATGGCATTCCCATCACCCACACGTCGGGTGCGCTTCGATGGATGCAGTTGTTCAATCATGGCAACAGTATAACGATGTTGAATTCATTATGGGTTATTTAATAAGTCAAATTTTGCAGAAGCCTACATGTAATACAGAGACTACGACGTACCGGTACGCCCTAGCATTACATTTTATTGGCAACTTTCAGCGCGAGCAAAGAAAATCAAACTACTGCAAAACATGTCCAGCAGTTAGCGACATAGAACATTCTTACAGACACAAACTTTCTCTCCATTAAGGGTTAATTTTGTACTGTGTGTCTAAATACATAGCCGGCCACACAGACGCACACTGGACAAAGAGGCGAGGCTCCATGTACTTGTGTTATTATGAACTTAAGGGGTATGAAGGTGGGGCCGTCTATAAAATGGCACGACACTTACGCAAAAATTTCACGAAAATATCTGCACTGCTTCAAAAGCAGACAGTGAGGGCAGTAGACACACACAAAGACATAAACATAATCTCATCTTTTGTTACAACATAAAACATGTAAGTGCAGTGGCATATGGCAGCAGCATTTACCTTTCGAAGATAGCAACATCCATGCCTGATGACGTGTCACAACAGTACAAAGGGTCAACTGTACTCACCTGTAACAAAGAGAATACTTTCTGTCAAGATCAAAGCATTACTTGCTGAAATGCCTGCTGTTCACTAAGCAACTACATGATACAGGGATTTCAGTCACCTGCAGACAGCAATTCAACTCCTGAAGAAACTTCCACCAATTAAGTTAAACTGGAGCCGGAGGGTTCACTGTCACCTCAACACAACTTCTACACTAGTCTCACTGCCGAGGTAGACCGTATCTGAACGGAAGACAAGACAGTTACAGCACATCGCGGAAGAACGCTGCTGTGGTGACGGTGTTGCAGTCACCACTACCGAGTGCACGTGTCCGTTCATTCTCCTCCTTTCGTCGGTTTCAACTATTCTGCAGGAACGTAATTCTTTATTGCCGCAAGAAATATAATGAGATATTTCGGGCAACATTTAGACTGGCGAAATGTCATGAACAGATCTTCCAATGCTCTACTTTTCCTACATTATTGTCAATCCGTCACAGTTACATACCCTTAAAATTCGTAACATAGCGATGTGAGCAAAATGGGTCACCTTTTAGACTGGCCAAAACTTGGATCAATTTTGTGGCTAATGTTTCAACAAACGTTTCATATCATTTTCTTGTACAGAATGCCACGAAGTAAAAGGGAGAGGGGTGTCGCGCAACTTAAGCAAACACTAGTAACATGAGTAAATTGAAAAGGCTATTACAGCAGAATGGAAAAGACGAAGGGAGAATTTTAGAGGTCCGAGTACCGCGGACAACACCGCCTACTGAGAGCCAGTCTGCATTACTGGCCTCAACAGGCACACTCGTCAGGTGGAAGACCGACTTCCTGAAATGTACTAAGGCATTCACGGCACTAATGTCGCGGTACGTCTCAATATGTTACGTAAGTTCCGTGTATCAGTCAATTAGTAAGAATTCAAACTAAATAAACTTATAGCAGTTTGTTACATCATTACATACTATCACAGTCTCCTACATGTTTCGGCCCTGTATGGGCCATCATCAGGGAAAAGTATAGCTAAAAGAGATGTGACAGTTATATGTGTCATACGTCTCTTTTAACTTGACATTCACAAGTATAATATACATCTCTTGTTAACTATGTTTCTCCCTGGTGGTGGCCCATACATGGCTGAAAAATGTATGCGACTGTAACAATAATGCCACTGTAATCACACTACTGCAAGTGTACTTTAATAAGTCCCAGTAATCTGCACTCCACACACAAGCTTCACTTCCCGTATTAAAGGCCCATGAGTTCTGAAGACCTATTACAGTGAAGAAATTAGAACAGGATCCGCAATAACTATCAAGTTCGCAGTCTACAGACATCGCAGACTGTTTTAAAAAGGTTATCTAGAGGTACAAATAGGAGAGATTGTTGCTAATGGCTTCCGATCCACTTTTTCAGCTCTAGACTAAGCAGAAGGTGCCACAGAGCAGACAAACAGCGTCGCCTTGTCAGGAAGATTCCAAAGACCATTATCATCTGCTGCATCTCCCCCCGTTCTGCCCTTCTGGACACATGTGGTATAGAAGCCAATGGCTAAACCTTCAAATGGAGTCTGCCTCCATCACCGTCTGGCACTTCTTCTGGACTAGCCGTGGACAAAAAGCAACTGGCGTTAAAGTCATACCTGTATAACCTTCAAACGGGAACTGTCTCGATTTCAGGCTTCTTGACCGATGGAACCGATACGTTGTCCCGAAACGTCGGTAAACGATTACCACACGACGCCGCGTAATACCCCAGAAGACCGCAGATTTCGGGAACTGTCTCCTTGCGACGACAAAACACACTACAACTGCGAAGCCAATAACGCGGCTCAACTACAGACAACATGGCAAACACCGCACACGACCATGATAAGCAGAATACGACGAAAATGGACTTCAATATGCAGCCTAATGCTATGTGTCGCTGATATCGAAATTGAACTTCTATGCAGGGCAAATGAAGCCCCATGTCGATGTCTTCCCTTGTATCCTTTGCGAGAAACTTTCTCCGAAAACATTACAGGACATCACCGGGTACAGTGCCTGATATGTAGCATGCTGGCAGCACAGCCGCTGTGCTCGTGCTGAGAAGGCTGAATACGTGCGTGATTGCTGAGAAGTGGGTGGCGCGCCAGCCCGGCTGTTTGGTAGCAATAGTGCAGCTGTAAAGGTTATGTGGGGTGACGTAGTTTTACGTTGTACCTTCGTGCCAGTTATCTCACTACGTTTGCAAAATGTATTTCTCTCTTCCATAAAATGGCCCCCCCACACATTTGTAGGCAACGTATAAACGCATAACCATATTGAAACCCGACTTTCGGTAAGGTGTAACAATTAAAACTCTTTTTAAATTTCACTGCCAGTACTGAACAGTCAATGCTAAAACCTGTGAGCCAAGAGGACGTTTTGTGAATAGATTATTTGACTGATGCAACAGTTTTCGACTAATAATCCCAAGACAATATGGTAGCCCATACTTGGAATTTCTGTAGTAGTAGTAGTAGTAGTAGTAGTAGTAGTAGTAGTAGTAACTAATCCATCATACCCAGAAATCTATGCAACAGGAAGTTAAGTAGAGTTTTGCTCGGATATCCTTGCGTTTTAATTAACGTTAAAATACATTCAGGAACTCAGAACAAGAGGCAGCTTCCTTTACTGGGCCCACCGTCGAGAAAGACGGACATCCGACATTTCCACGAGTATTTGGAGGGCAATTTTGAAAGCGGAACACAATACGGAACTCACGTTATTCTCGTATCCGAAGCCCTACAGCTCCGGCCTGCGTGTGATCTCTCGTGACATCTTGTACCGAAGCAATGGGGACTGCACTGGCTCTGTGCTAAATACATCCCCTCTGCTCTTTCCGTAGCTGTAATAAACAAAATAACTGCAACCTTCCTGTACACTCGACACGATTCCTCCCCCCCGGTAACTTCGGCATCCGCCTGACTAATTCAGCCTCCGAAATGTGGGATAAAATTCGTATACAGAAACGAACGGCGTTTATTCCACGGCTCTGCACAACGCAGCCACGGCAAACACTCTGTGGCGGTCGTAACAAAGAGTTATTTGGACTGTAACCTGCTAGCCGGATCTCCGACAGCACTGAAAAATCGTGGATTGTTATGTAGCAACAGAACATGTTAAATAACGGGGGGAGGGGGTTCTTCCTTGTCAAATATTATGCAAAGTGTAGGTAAAGGTAAAGTTCATCCTAGAACAGGCCATGAAGGCCCAGAGGGGGAGTAGAGGTATAGCTGTACTCTTTCCTTAACCTCGGCGCTAGATGGAGGTGGGTGCTCAACGCCACGCCCCCGCCGCTTTACCCCGGGAATGACCCGGTACCCATTGTACAGGAGGCTGGGTAAGCCCCAAGGCCGGTCTGGACGGGTGCTGAAAATCTCGCCCCTACCGGGATTCGATCCCCAGACCGTCCAGCTCGTAGCTAGTCGCTATATCGACTACGCTTGCCCGGCTCACTGCTAAGTGTAGGAAAGAACTTAATGTGCAGACACAACTGCAGCATTGCAATTGTGAGAAATCTCAAAACAACATCAGCCACAACCTTCCCACAGCCCCCCTCACGCCCCTTTTCCATCAACTCACAACCTGCGGCACACAATTTAATGCCTATGGATACACTGACTTGGTACGGCTGGTGCAGTTTAAGTAATTAAGTCTCTGACCTGAAAACATTCCAACCGCGAGTTGAGATAATTATTTGGAGTAACGTTGTGCGGAGTCCGCGGCTCCTGCAAGTTTGGGAACAGCGCTATACAAGGTCGGAACTGCACTTTAACGGCAAGCAGATCACACTCAAGAATGACTTACAAGGAACGCCTGGCGTTAGAAGTGAGGGGGTGTGCAGGTGTCCTGTGTGTGCAAGACGGGGGATGCAGTACATGCACAGCCACAGCTTGATACGCACATTAACGCACTTTCCGGGAGTAAAACAAGACGCTTATCAAGGCTCGCCATTTGCGCGGCCATAAGACGCCTCAACATAACTCCAGTCCTCACACATTACATACAGATCCGCCTTAATGTTATCCTCCCATCTCCTTCCGCATCTACCGTGTAACCGATTTTCGTAAGATTTCAAGCTACATTTCTGTTGGCCCCATCCGAGCCTCAGGTACGTCTGACCGTAATCGAGTACATTCCTCTATGGTAACAATCATGACTAAGCCTTTAAACCCAATTCTCTGGCAATCGACTGGACCAAATCCAATGGGTATTCAGTTGATACCCGCAAGGGCTAAAAAAAAATGGGGAGTTCTAAACATACATGAAAATATTTCAACTGGTTAAAAAATGTTTGGAGGGGGCATAAACAGATGCAAACCCGCCGTGAGTATCGATTATTCCTTTCAGCAACCAGGATAATAAAACTGACTGTAATGTCGCAGATGTCGAGAGCTGAGAATAAGCACGAACAACAGAGTACCACACTTCACAAAAACGGCAGAATCATTCCACAGCAAGAGAAGGTAAAACTCCACGACTGAGTCAGACGATCAAGATGTGAAGCTTTGGCCAGCATATCAACTGAAATCAACTGACAGCGCAGTGCGAGAAAAACAGCACACCGAGGAATAAGACATTGCACTTGCTGGCCTTCTGTTGGGTTTCAGCACCGGGCAGTAGACGAGTGTTTCGAGGTTTCGGTAGAATGTACTGCCTCCGTCTTCAGGGTAACCGA